>JACEFO010000877.1:0-32358 GCA_015342445.1 Digitaria exilis
CATCAATGACGACCGCGACAGCTACCCACGCGCTCGCACGCTCCCGCGAGGCAACACTGTGCCACTCTTGCGTGCTCAATCACTCCACTAGCACTCCCACCCCTCCTCTCACTCGCTCACTTGGCCATTTCCACTTCCCCGCGCTCGCTCTGTCTTCTTCTTCCTCGCGCCGCGCGAACCGAGCCGAGCTTCTCCGAGAAATTCGCCTCCCACACTCCACCATTCCCAAATTCATCGCGCACGAAGCTAGACCTCTACCCTAGCTCCATTTCCCCCACTTCCCCAAGCTATTGTCCCTTCTCCGGCGAGAATTCGTGATTTCCCCCAAATCGCGATTTTTGGCCGCCGGAGCACCCGCACGTCGAGCCCCTACTCCGAGCCGTCCCCGAGGTCAACCGAGCACGCCATTGGCTTCCTCGAGCTCCACTGGTGCTCTAGGACCCCTCGAACCTCGGCGAACGACCCCGAGCTCACCGGCGTAGAAGCCGCAGCGGCTGCGCCGCCACCACCTCGTCGCCGGCGCAACTCCGACCATCCCCGGCCTCCAAACCGTCCCCAACGACTCGTGGTGAGCCCAGGATCCTTTTCCCCCACTTCCCCGTGCCTAGTTCGCCGCCGTTTGGCCGGCGCAACTCCGGCGAGAGCCGAGGGCCTTTCTTCATCGTCTTCGTTGTCTAGGGGTCTCTGCGCAAAAGTTCAGGGACTCGTTCGCGAAGTTTTGAAGTTCTAGGGTTCCCTGCGAAAATAGATTCTTAAAACTAGATTGTTTTTCCCGAATCTTGTAAAAACCATTAAAAATCGTACAAAAATCAGACAAATACACAAAATACTCTCTGGATTCGTGAGAGTCTAAACTACAATCCCTATTAGACATGTTTATACTTTTGATGAACTGTTTTTGAGCTAAAATTCAAACTATGAAAATGGAAAGTAGTGCACCATTTCAAATCAAGAGCTCCGCTAGGGTTGATCTTTGGATATGTTGTGTGTAGTGACTTTGGACAGCTTGTGTCCAAAGGGGACCTAAAAATATGTAGTATAGCTCCAGTTATGAATTAAATGTATTTCCTGTCTTTTTGCAGTGCAGAAATCTTTAAAAATAATCTGTGCAGTGAAAAATCACCATTTTGCTCCAGAGGACTAAAGACTTGTAGCACACCTGTTAAAAATGAAAAACTTAATTTTTCTCTGTTTAGGATAGCAAATAAATAAATATGTGTTTTTGGTTAGAAATTTATTGAGGATTACCCAAGGGTTATTTTGAGCCACCACTTGGCCAGAGCCCTCCTCATGCTTATGCTTAGCTTTGGTAGGAAAATCTCCTGAATTAGATGAATTTTCGATTTTATATGATTTAAATTCATTTCTGCTGGCAGCAGCTTGTTATATTTTTAATAAATTATGTGTAGCTCAGAATTAGCTAAATTTTGGAGTGAGCTTAGCTCTTATACTCCAGTAGCTGCCATAAAGTTTATAGATAAAAATGATGAACAGAATTGGAGAAACAAAAATGAGAAGTAATCCAGGTGGAAATTGATTTATATAAAAAGATAAAACCTTTTGGTTAGTTAGTTAGAATAAAATAAGTGGAATCTGAAATTCCAGAACAGCCACCCTAAGTTATGCATCTCATGTAGAAGGCGCTATCCCGGACGGCGACTGCCACCCCATCCCCGCAGACGAGGAAGAGTTCCGGAGCACGGTGCCGGTGCAGGAGTGACCAACCCGGAGGCTAACCCCTAGTTTGAGCAAGAAGGCAAGCCCCGGAGCATAACCTAACTTTACCAAATTATGCACTTTGAATTCTCTATGTTTGTGCATTTACGTTTCAAGGAATTGATTGAATACCGTAGCTGCAAATTTCCTAGTACTATGACTTGCAACACTAGTATGAAAGGATCGATAGAGCATTGCTATAGGTCCGTTACAAGTCGAGTGATTTCGTGTCACTCGCAAGACATAGGAATTGCTTGTCTTTACTTATGTTGGAATCATAAGGATTGACGGGCGGGATGATAGATGTAGATCTCCCGTCCGTGTATGATAATTGATTAAGGTCGAAGTGTGTGGAAAGAGCTGTCAAGTTTTTGAACGTACCACATGCATGCCGATGTATGGGGATCGGTAAGCCCGGTACCAGATTGAAGCAGCTAGGGCCGATAGCCATCTCTCCTTGGAAACTTTGTTTTCCCCTGCCGTACACTTGTGGATATATGCGTGAGACTGTGAGTGAAGCAGTAAACCTTTATCCTAAGGAAGTGGACCCGGTTCCGAATTGTGGATCGATGGGAAAGGTTGGGAAATGCTTGTACCTTTTATAGCAAGCATAGTATCCGTGTATGTTGGGTTTCCCCTGGCCAGGTAGCAGAAATTCGGTTCGAACTGTCCGCTTCTCGCGGTTAATGAGACTGCTTGACCGCCTTGCTACATTGAGTAACAAGTGGAACTTTGAGATTGATAAACTTGTTGTATGAATTAAATTGTATTGCACCACTTGTATGATTAGACAGGATGCTAATCTAGAATGGTTAAATCTACTAGAATATGATGCTAAAACTTGAAAGCAAGGACCTACTCTTAGTTGCTTTTTGGCAAACAAACCCACCAGCCAAAAGCCTCTCATGGTTTAGATGTCGGTGATGTAGTTTTCACCCGACGGGTAAGCCTTGCTGAGTATTAGTATACTCAGCCTTGCTTGTGGCAATGATTTACAGGTACACCTTTGGATGTCGATGCTTTGTCTTGGCCTACCCAGGTTCCACCTGGCTGGCACATCGAATGGGTTCCGTCCTCTGCCGAGGATCAGGAGGAGTAGCACCGTGGCAGGCTTCAGCATGGTGTTATTTGTATCGTCGTTAGTTTATTTACTTCCGCTGAAATGAACTATTTTATTTCCGCTGCAAGACTTTGATACTCTGATTTCATTTCAAACTTGGTTTGTAATAACTTGTGATACCTATTTGTGTAAGTTAATTTGTGGAATGTTGTAATCTCTGGAACTCACCTTCGTGTGGGCGTGCTGTTGTTTCGATCGAGAAAAGAACGTGGTTAATCGGGTTTAATCCGACGGCGCTCCAGCTTATTCCGGATTAAGTGCCTGACTACTCGTTTAG
This sequence comes from Digitaria exilis, assembly GCA_015342445.1. Taxonomy (NCBI): domain Eukaryota; kingdom Viridiplantae; phylum Streptophyta; class Magnoliopsida; order Poales; family Poaceae; genus Digitaria; species Digitaria exilis. Next base: position 3,114 of record JACEFO010000877.1, read on the forward strand.
TGGTCCCGAGGTACTTAACTTGGAATAATTTCGGAGTGGTCCGCCACAATGACCTCGCACAAGTACTTGGTATGATTCTATATGGGTTGTTGTGGATCGACTAACCAAGTCTGTACACTTCATACCAGTCAAGACCACTTATGATGGGGCACGGTTAGCCGAGTTGTATATGTCAAGGATGGTATGCTTGCATGGTGTCCCAAAGAATATAGTCTCTGATCGTGGTACTCAGTTTACCTCCCGTTTCTGGTAGAAATTGCAGGAATCAATGGATACAAGGCTCAACTTCAGTTCTGCCTATCATCCACAGACAGATGGACAGACTGAGAGAAGAAATCAGATTCTTGAGGATATGCTTCGGGCTTGTGCATTGCAGCATGGTCGTAGTTGGGATAAGAGCTTGCCTTACGCAGAGTTCTCTTACAACAACAGCTATCAAGCCAGTATGAAGATGTCACCATTTGAGGCCTTGTACGGGAGAAAATGCATAACACCATTGTATTGGAGTCAAACAGGGGAAAGCAAAGTCTTTGGACCAAAGGTTCTCCAAGATGCAGAGAAACATGTTCAGGTCATCAGGGATAATCTCAGGACAGCTCAATCCAGGCAGAAGAGTTATGCAGATACCGGGAGAAGGGAGGTGACATTTGAAGTCGGAGATTTTGTATACCTCAGGGTGTCACCCATCCGAGGACTTCGCAGGTTCAAAGTTAAAGGGAAGTTGTCACCCCACTTCATCGGTCCTTTCAAAATCTTGGAAAGGAAAGGTGAAGTAGCATACCAGCTAGAGTTGCCTGCTCGACTGTCAGATGTGCACAATGTGTTCCATATATCACAATTAAAGAAATGTCTGAGAGTGCCTGAAGAACAGTTGCCAATGGAAGAGCTGAGTGTCAAGGATGATTTAACCTATTCTGAATATCCTGTTAAAATCTTGGAAGCCTCCAAGAGAGTCACAAGGAATAAGGTTATAAAAATGTGCAAAGTGCAATGGAGTCACCATACAGAGGATGAGGCCACCTGGGAAAGGGAAGATGAACTATCTCTAGAGTTTCCTTATCTGTTCTCTAATCTCTCTTAATCTCGAGGACGAGATTCTCTTAAGGGGTAGGATTTGTAACACCCTGAAAAGACCATCACAATAAAATGAAGTAAGCAACGTGTTCTCTAGCTTTACTTGTTAAGAATTAAATAAAATGGCTAAATAAAATTTTCTTTTTGTTTATATAAGAACAACATTAAAAGTCTTAGAATAGCAATTGCATGTGCATTCATGCTGCTCCATTTGTTTTTGTGTGAAGTTTGATCAAATCAAAGTTTGCAAAATGTTTGAAAAATGTTTAAACCTTAACCTTTCCCTCCCTATCTCTCCCAGCCGGCCTGGCCCAGTTTCCTTTTTCTTTCTCTTCTTTTCTTTCTTCTCCAGCCCAGCAACCGCTCGCGCAGCCAGCCACTCAGCCCAGTTGCTCGCTCGCGCGGCCCAGTTCGCTCGCTCGCCCAGCGCCGCACCGCTCCTCTCTCTCCCTCTCTCTCACTCGCTGCCAGGTGGGGCCCTCTTGTCGGAGCCGTCCCCTACCTCCGGCCCGACCGCCGCACATCTCGCGGCGCAGCTCTGCTCGCGTGTGCCTACACCCATTCGGGCTCTGTTCGATTCCGGTCCAGTGGGAATTTAATGCCATGCAATCAAGCACCCCATTCACTCTTTCTTTCCTTCCTTCCTCCCTTGCAGCAAACGCCCCCACTCAATGCGCCATTGATGGCTTATCAATGGAAAGCTGGGATCCGCTCTATCCCTCTTTCCTTGCAGCCGCGACCTTTCCTCTACAAGCTTTGTTCTATAAATCCCCCTTTCCATCGCCCATGCGCTCCTTTCCACTTAACACAACCCCGCAGCCACGCTGCCAAAATCCAAGCTCGCCGTCGACTTTGCCGCCGCCGTGCTCGCGCTCTCTCTGCTCGTCGCCTCTCCGACCCCGTGACGGTGCCTACGTGTTGGTAAGGCGGTAAGAAAGGTTCCCAGCCGATCTCCTCCGTCTTTCTCCTTCTTTTCTTGTTGGAGACATCGCCGGAGTCTTGGCCGGTCGCCGCCGTCCGTCGCTAGGGAGACCCGTCACCTGAACCTCGATGAGAACCCCTCTTCTAGCTTTGCCATGCTCCTCTCTCTCTAGGGCCTTGCTTGGCACGAACCGAGGCCCGTGGCCTTGTGTTCGGGCACGCCGGAGTTTCACCGGCGCTGCTGCATGCTGCTAGCCACCTCGGCGCCATCTTTTGGCCGTGATATGGCCAATCTTCTTTCCCGTGCTCACAGCTACCTCCCAGACCAAAACCCTCGCAAAACAGTGCTTCCTTGCCTCGGCACGGCACTCGTCGGAGTTGTGACGCCGCCACCGCTCGCCGCGGGCCGCCTCCACTCCGGAAAATGCCTCGCCGACGCCTCCAGGGAGTTCGCCTTGTCGCCAGCTTCGTCCAGGACCTCGAATCGTGGAGTTTGGTGCACCGTAGCCTCCGTTTGGTCTCCCTCCGGCGATGCGGCGCCGCGCGCCGCCGCTTGACCTCGTCGCCGGCCACCACATCTTCCCCCAATCCACCAGAGCCGACGGATCAAGATCCAATGGCCCTGGACGCTTCCAAATCCAGTCAACTGGGGGAGTACCTGTCAGCCCTGGCACTTTTGCTAAAAAGCCCCTCTGTTTCCTGGAAATAAACCCGCAGTACATCCCAGTTCAAAAGTATTCGCGGTTTAGTCCTGTTTTTAACAGTTTAGCCCCTGCACGATTGAAAAATCCAACCCGCCGTCCTAGACTGGCTTTCTTTCACCCAAGACCTTATGTTTTTATAGAAAATTATGTTTTAGGCCCTGTTTTCTTTAGGTCTAGCCCCTGGAATTCTGTTTTAGTCACAAAATAGCCCCTAGAAACCCGTTTTGGCCATAAGTTGAGTTTTACTAATCGGTTTTGAGTGATTTTCGCGTTCACGAGTTTGTCTCTGCATCCATAGTACAACTAGCTGCACGTTTACGCTTTTTACTACTACATGATGTATTGTTTTCATTTTATTTATTGTATGCTTGGTTGCTATCGTATAGTGAACGCTGACGTGCCGCTCGAGGAGGAAGGACGAGGACAGTTCGCAGAGGAAGAGCAGCAGTTTTTCGAGGAAGAAGGCAAGTGGTTTACCCCCCCCCCTCCAGCATTCTCTTTTGAACCTATGAATTGCATGCTTAATGGAATATTTGCTTTATGTACCTTTATGCATAAAATGGATGGGAACCTAGCTAAGGATGACTAGCTTGATGTCTAAAACCTTGCGCCACATGGGTTATGCTAATGCTAATAGTTTGCTTGCTACTGAATTAGTTGTGAGGGTCAACCATGAATTTGTTGATTGTTGCTTATGTGATGAACGACCGTAAATAAGATCACACAGTTAATTAGAACATGGAGCGACCACCCAGGATTAACCGTACAACCACAATGTCACATGGGCACTAGCCTAGACCAATTAATTAGATACCTGTACGTTGTGTTTGGACTGTTGGTATGGTGGATAAGATGGGTTCGGGTAAATGGATCGTGCGGGATCGGAAGGCTAGGCCTTTTGTTGTAACCGTGTGTGCTGGGACCAAACACATACGTATAGGGAGTTTTTGGAAAGGTCTAGTAGTAAAACCCTTGCCACTCACCTCGGAAGTGTTTAAGGGCCTTGCAAACCTGGGCGAAATGGGGACACGAGTTGTGGGTAAAGCTGTACAACCTCTGCAGAGTGTTGACCAATCTATTGCAATAGCCGAGCTCACGGTTATGAGCGACCTGGACCCTCACATGATAATTATACTTGAATTTGATGCTAATCTGTGGTTCTTGGTTTTGTTGATGAGATCTGGTTATGATATGTTTATATGCTTAATGTGGGATGGTATACACTTACACCTTAGTAAATAGGTTCTTGCTAATAAAATATATTAACCAACTAAAATGCTTACCGCTTAGCTCAACCTACTCCTTGATGGCTTGCATTTTCACCCCACTTGCTGAGTACCAACCATAAGCGTACTCACCCTTGGTTATTTGGAACTCAGAAGAGTATGATGGAGAGTACATTGAGGAGCTTGACGACTTCTAGGATGGTATCAACCAGCCGGTTGCCTGTGAAGACTTTCCGCTGCTAGTTTATCGCTTTTGTGTTTGTGTTGAACCTTAGGCCTTCGAGCCTCCGTCGTGAGTGTAATAAAGTACCTTTTTATGTTCTTTTACGTTTGAGCATGAATTCTGTAATCACTGTTTGTCAACATATGTGTTTAAATTGATACTGGCGCACATATGGAATACATCTTGTTTTGCTATCAAAATTGGGTGTGACAGCTTGCCTTCCACGCCGGCCGCTAACGCCTCGCGCCACCCACGAGGCCGACACGGGGGCCGCGCCCGCGCCGGCCGATTAGTGCTCCCCGAGGCTTCCTCTCACCTGTTCTCCTCTTCCTCTCACCGCGCTGGGCCCCTACTGCCTCTACAGCCGCCACCAGTGAGAGAAAGGGGATGACCAGATGAGGGGAGATGTCGGCGATTTATGCTGACTGGGTTCTCGAGGGGGTGCCCCGAGAGAAGGGTTTGGGAGAAGTCGTCGAGAATCTAGAGCCGAAGGTGACAAGAGACGGTTTAGACAGGTTCGGGTCGCCGGAGCGTAATACCCTACGTCCTGTATGGTGTATCTTGTATTGATGAACGTGTTTTGAGGGGGGTCCCTACCTCGCCTTATATAGTCCGGGAGGTAGGGTTACATGGAAACCGTATAGGACTAGGAGACTTTTACAAGTTTATCTCTAATTCCCTAATACAGTATATCCAAACCGACCAGGACTACTCCTTGTCTTGTACGTCAAGTCTTGTTCATGGGCCGGCCCATAGGATGGGCCGCCAGGGTTGTTTAGTCCGTCAGGACTCTACACCCACAAGCCCCCGAGCACCTTATCTCCTGAAGAACAGCCTTGTTGGAATATAGAGTTCTTTGAAGTCCTCCAGAGTTCTTTGAGTCCGCCAGGGTTCTTTGAGACCGCCAGGGTTCTTTGAGACCGCCAGGGTTCTTTGATCTTGGAAGTTGCAACCATGCTGTTCAATAGGTAATGATGTGCTCATAAAACTTCTCGAAGTTCGGATTGGTGCGCACCGATTAGGTGCGCCCAATTGGGCAGCCCCCGAGCCTCGTTTATCTTTGAAGAAGAAATTCGAGGCTCTTTCGAAGTCCGAACCAAAAGAGAATCAATTTCCGAGAAAACCCGAAGTCTTGTAAAATTCTTCAAAAACTTTCAGAAAAATATTTCCTGAAAATATATCCACAGCCCCCGAGCCTAAATTTGAACGAAGTCAAATATAGGATCAAGAAAGGACCAAAAATGAAATTTACCGAAGTAACTGCTTCGAAAAGCCCATATAAACCGCCCGCGACCCCTCATATCCATACGCTTTCGCGAAACAGATCTAGGGTTTGCTGCAACCGCAGTTCGCACAATCCAGAGACCGCACTCAAGCATCCACTTCTTCCCCCAAACTTAAATCCAATCCCACCAAATCTCGAAAGATCACAATGGCTGGTGGTGAAGGTTCTAGCCGCGGCAAAGGCTCGAAAAGGAAGGCGGAAGCAATGAAGCAGGTCGTTACGACCGAGGAGACAGCACCCGCAGGGGGAACAACCATTGTCGAAGATCCCATCAGTGATTGGCCCACCAGCAACCTGACGGAGAAACACATCAAAGCCCTAGAGGCGGATGGATTCTTGCCCGCGCAGCAGATCAGCCAGTGGAGAAGCGCACACAGGCATGAATATCCCTCCGAAGAAACCGAAGAAATCACAGTATGGAAGGCCTTCTATGAAGTCGGATTCGGTATGCCCACCTGTGATTTCTTCCGCCGCATCCTCCAGTTTTACGGGATTGAGCTGTGCCATTTGAATCCCAATTCCATTCTGAATATATCCATTTTCATCCATCTGTGTGAAGCCTTCCTAGGGATAGACCCCCATTTCGCCCTGTTCCGCCATCTCTTTAGGGTGAAGACCTCTAGCGGTCCACTGCAAGTGGTGGGCAAGGTCGTGATCCAGTTCCGCCAAGGCATGAGGGCAGTGTATTTGGATTATACCACCAAGGAAAGCCTTAAGGACTGGCAGAAAGAGTGGTTTTACACCTGGAACCACCAACCACAGCTGCAGGGCCGTTCGGGGAATCCTCCAGTGATGAAGCTGAACTGGAATAAAACAATCAGAGTAGATGAAGCCACACAAATTCCTGAGCTACTGGCCATGATCAGAGACCTGAAGGCACAAGGCCTAACAGGAGCCATAGTCTTCCGGTCATTCCTACTCAGGAGGATTCAACCCTGCAGGCAACGCTGTAACCCAGGGTACAAGTACTCTGGGGAGACAGACCCCTCAAGGAATGCTACCGGGGACTTATCAGAGAAGAGGGTGAACCAAATCTTGAAGAAATTCCTGGTGATGACTGATGAACAATTTCCAGATATTCCAGAAATCTCCGCAATAACCATGACACCCGAGGTAAATTCCTTATCTGAATTCATATCTGCATTGTTGAAAAAACATGGGGAACTAACATCTTGGTCATTATAGTATGAAGCCCGACGCATGCTGTATGTAAGCCTGCCACCTCTGGATCCAAGCAACACAGAGGAAGCAGCCCTACTGGCACGCTGTGTGGATTCCCAGGTAAGGGAAAAAGTCCACCGAAGCAAGCCAGTGGAAAGTGAAGATCCTGATGAGCCAATGATAAAATCTGAACCACAGGACCCAGAAGAAGCCCAATCTGAGGCAGGAGCGACCTCCAAGGGAGGAGAAAGGTCCAAGAGACCGGCGCCAACTGAAGCTCAAGCGCCAGTGCCAAAGAAAGCGCGCACCATGCCCAAGCCCCGTGCCAGAACCATTCCAGAAGGGAGGGCAAAGGTATCCCCGCAACCCAGAGTAGCTGCAACTTCAGCGGGGATAGCCATCGGAGTGATAGGAACCAGCATGCCGCATCAAGGCAGCTCTGCGCGGCGTGCACTGTCTGATGAAGAGATTCTTCATGAGATCCTCAACCCTGCCTCCTTGCCGTTCGAAGGGACAACGCCGATTCTTGAAGAACCCTATCCAGCAGGACCTTCGACGGCGGGGCAGGAGGTGGAGGAGGAGTTCACCTTGGGGGAGCCAGAGATCCCCATGCGACCCTCCAATATGTAAGTATTTCATAAATAGTTGTGGAAGTACCCATTAGAATATGCTGTCAGGACTAACAGACTTCAATTTTCCAGTGTTGAAAAAACTGCAGCCACAATCAGGGTAGAACCCCAGGTTGACCACATGGCCGTAGAACCAGAGGCCTTAGTGCCCGAAGAACCCAGGGTTGTTCCAGAAACAACCCTGCCAGAAGCCCAAACAACTCTGCCGGCCGACCCGTCAGCACCAGCAGAAGCCCAAGTGGAGGAAACAGGCGCGGAAGTGCTGGCGGAGCTCGAACAACTGGTCACGGCGGCAGTAATAGAAGAATCCGAGCAGGAACGCCGTGATCAGTCTTCTGCGCAGCCCCCGAGCGTTACAGTGACAACTCAAACCGGGGCGGAAGCAGAGTGCTCAAGGGGGAAGCAAACCGAAGAAACAACCCCGGAGCAAATAATTGAAGAAATCCCCAGGGTACCTCAGAGTACCGGAGCCGAAGAAGAGGGCAGGAGCTTCCGCATTGGGAGCTTCGACCCGGTGTTCAATCCAAACCCACAGACATTTGAATACATCTTGGACACGGAGGAGGACGAACACCACATCGACAGGGGAATGTACCACGCCGAGAGGGCGGTGGCCTACTTCAAGGTTTGTAAAACAACCCTGGACTTATAGTTTTGAGGAAGCATTTTGTATAATCAACTCTGTTGTAGGCTGTTGGCGAAGCATCAAGGAAGAAGACCGAGTATCTGCACAACATTTCCTTGATGCACGCCAAGGCGGACCGTCTCCACAAGGAGCTGGAGCGTGAGCACGAAGATCGCAAGCTCCAGGAGGCGGAAGACGCCAACACGATCCGTACTCTGCATCTGCGCACCAAGGAATTGGCCGCAGAGAAGGAGGACGTGAAGAAGAAGCTTGCAGCAGCAAAGTCTGAGCTCAAAGGTGCCCTGTTGCCACCGAATTCTTGCACTAGTATATCCTTTGTCTGTGTTCAATAACAATTCTGCCTCTGTCGTGTGTTTGTAGGGGCACAACAACAACTCGCAGCAGCCCAGAGCAAGATGACGGATTGGTCCAATGTGGCCAACCGCTATGAAGACGCACTGAAGACCCTCACTGCGGACCATGAAGGCGTAAAAGAACAACTCCGAGTGGCGGTCCAGCAGCGCAAGGATGCCGATGACCAGCTAATTCAAATCCTCGAGCAACAGAAGCAGCTTGCCAAGAACCTGGAGGGTGCTCAGGAGGAGAACAATCGGTTATCCAGGGATCTCGTCCAAGCACAGAAGCACTTAGCAGACAAGAAGATGCTGGACGAGAAACTTGAGCAGGCGGCCGGGCGAATGTCTGAACTTGAAGAAGAGCTGCGGAAGATGAAGAAGTCAGACGACAACCTGGCAGAAGCCCTGAACCGGATCGCGCAGCTCGAGAAGGCAGCGAATCCGGTGGTGAAAGCCTTGGTGCCCGAAGACCCTTCAACACCGCAGACATTCTTGGAGCGCCTGAAGGCCATGCCAAGACAGCTGAAAGCCTACATCAAGAGATCTTCGAAGGCTTGTCTTGTGCATGTCCTTGCAGTAGTGAAGTCCAGGTACCCGGAGGTAGACGTAGGTACATTAGTTCAGGGCGCAGCGCCAGAATGTACGGAGTCTACCTTTAGGGGCCTGAAGCAAGAGGCTGAACCGGTTGCGGAAGCAATTGCTCAGAGCCTTAGGCTGTAGATAAAAACAGATGTTATTGTAATATAAGTACAATGCAATGTAATATATCTTTATTGCCATGGTATGAAGTAGAACCAAGAATTTCTGCGAATTCCTGGGTTGTCTCTGTGTTAAGAACCAGGACTTAGTCAAAATGTACGCGAAGTAGATTTTAACTTGAAAAACAACCCTGTTAAGGACCCAAAGGAACCCAGGGAGATTTCGTATAGCATTAGCTATCTTATAAAATGTACCCTGGAAGGATACTTGGGAACTAACTGTATATGGTCTGCCGAAGCAAGAACCCAGTAAGACCCACGGAGCGGCAGCGTTAAGCTGATAATTATCGCAGAGTAGTGCAATAGGAGGAATAAATCCGTTCTTGGCCCCGAAGGAACCCGGAGAGACCTCGATTTTGTAGGAGGAACAGATCCGGTTTTGGCCCCGAAGGAACCCGGAGAGACCTCATTTATATAGGCTCCGATTGTGTAGGAAAGAAACTGTCCGAGTCTTAGGAAGAACACGGGAGTTTAAATAATGCCACAAAGACGAATAAACAACCCAGTGAGGGAGTTTTATTAAGATAATCTCGTTGTCGGAACAACGGTACAAGAGAACATGTATTGCCGAAGCAAGTAGTTCATTTATTGCCGAGGCAATGTTTACAAAAGAACCCAGGATGCCGGAGCAATGAGTTCCCGTGGTGCCGAAGCACTGCTGGATTGTAGGAGCTATGCGTAGAATTTGCGCAGGTGCTCGATATTCCAAGGATTTGGTAAATCCACACCGTCTTCTGTTTGAAGTCTGTAGGTGCCGGGTTGGAGTACCTTGGAGACAATAAATGGACCATCCCAAGGTGAAGTGAGCTTGGAGTGACCGGCCGTATTCTGGATGCGGCGTAGTACCAGTTCTCCAATCTGGAATGATCTTGTCTTCACATTTTTGTCATGGAATCTTCGAATCCCCTGAAGGTACGCCGCATTATGCAACAAGGCTGTCAGTCGTGCTTCTTCAGCCGTATCGACTTCCAGCATTCGTTGTCCATCTGCCATGGCTTCCTGGAACTCTTCAACACGAGGAGCACCGTGCATGACATCAACTGGTAGAACGGCCTCTGATCCATACACCAGGAAGAAGGGAGATTGCCCTGTAGCTTTACTGGGTTGAGATCGTAGGCCCCATACAACCGGAAAGAGTTCTTTCATCCACCGGCCTTCTGCTTTTTTCAGGGTTCTTTCCATGCGAGCTTTGAGTCCATCAAGGAGCATGCCATTGGCTCTTTCAACTTGTCCGTTGGCGCGAGGATGAGCAACCGAAGCATAAGATACTTCGATGCTGCGGTCTTCACAGTAGTCCCAGAACTTGTTGCCTGTGAAGGTGGTACCCAAATCTGTAATGATTTGATGTGGTATTCCGAAGCGAAGAATCAACTCTTGAAGGAATTGGACTGCTTTCTCAGAGGTTGGTTTGACAACTGGAAAGACTTCTATCCACTTTGTAAACTTGTCAATTGCGACAAAGCAGTATTCGAATCCACCAGGCGCCCGGGGTAGTTTCCCAATCATATCAAGCCCCCAGCATGCGAATGGCCATGACGGAGGTATCAATTTGATCTTGTGAGCAGGCTGATGCGAGTGATGAGCGAAGTATTGACAACCCTTGCAGTGACGAACGATTTCTTCAGCGTCGTGTAGAGCTGTGGGCCAATAGAACCCAGCACGGAAGGCTTTGCCTACAATGGTGCGGGAAGCTGCATGATTGCCACATTCTCCTGCGTGTATCTCCTCCAAGATGCTAACTCCTTCTTGCTGTGAGACGCATTTCATCAATGCGCCAGAGCGTGCACCACGTCGGTACAGTGTATCGCCGATTATGACATAGGACTTGCTACGGCGGACAATTTGCTGAGCTTCTGCCTTCTCGGCAGGGAGTTTGTCGTGCAAGATGTAGTCTATAATCGGAGCACTCCAAGTAGCGTCGATGAGCATAACCTCGGGAGCTGAGGTTGTAGCATTGGGGGTTGCTGCTGCAGAAATTGATGGCTTGGAGAGTTCATTGACGAACACCCCGCTGGGTACCTCTGCTCTGGAAGAACCCAGCTTTGATAGGACGTCTGCAGCCACGTTGTAATCTCGCTCGACATGATGGAATTCAATGCCGAGGAAGTGTTTTTCCAGTTTGCGGACTTCTTCACAGTATGCGTCCATGTCTTCATGGTTGCGATTCCAGTCCTTATTGACTTGTTTGATGACCAACATTGAATCCCCATATACCAGCAGCCGCTTGATACTGAGAGTAATGGCCATCTTCATGCCGTGAAGAAGTGCTTCGTATTCTGCAGCATTGTTGGTGACAGCAAACTGAATCTGCAGAACATACTTGAGTTGGTCCCCTCGAGGTGAGATCAACAGAACTCCAGCGCCTCCGCCTTCCAGCTTGAGTGACCCGTCGAAGTACATGATCCAATGCTCAGGCTTGGCGGTAGAGACTGGGAGATTGTGCTCGGTCCATTCTGATATGAAATCAGTAAGGACTTGAGACTTCATGGCCGTGCGAGAACGGAACTCAATGCTGTATGTTCCGAGCTCGACAGCCCACTTGGCGATTCGCCCAGTAGCGTCTTGATTATGGAGAACCTCGCCAATGGGATAACCAGTAACCACAATGATCTTGTAGGTGTCGAAGTAGTGTCGCAGCTTTCTGGATGTCATTAAGACAGCATATAGAATTTTTTGAACTTGAGGGTACCTGGACTTAGAGTCCGAGAGGACTTCGCTCACAAAGTACACAGGCCGCTGAATCTTTTGAAGGTGGCCTTCCTCGTTGCGTTCAACAATAATGGCGGCACTGACGACATTGGTGGTTGCTGTAATGTAGAGCAAGAGATCTTCGCCCGGGAGCGGTGCAGTGAGCACAGGAGGCGTAGTCAGGAATATCTTGAGCTTGTCGAAGGCGTCCTGAGCTTCCTGAGTCCACTGAAATCTGTCTTGCTTCTTGAGTAATTTGAAGAACTCAGTACCGCGTTCCCCAAGCTTGGAGATAAAGCGGTTGAGTGCAGCCATGCAGCCCGTAAGCTTCATGACATCCTTGACAGTGGTTGGCGGCTCCATGTTCATGATAGTTGCTATCTTCTCTGGATTTGCTTCGATACCGCGTTCACTGATAATGAACCCAAGGAGCTTTCCGGATGGAACACCGAAGACGCATTTGGTGGGGTTAAGCTTCCACTGCCATTTGCGTAAGTTGTCGAACGTTTCGGTGAGATCAGTGATGAGATCCTCGGGATTTCTTGTCTTGACTACCACATCATCAACGTAGGCCTCAACATTTCGGTGAAGTTGTTCTTGAAGACAACCCTGTATAGCCCTCTGATATGTGGCACCCGCATTTTTCAAGCCAAAGGGCATTGTTGTGTAACAATATGCACCAAATGGCGTGATGAACGCAGTTTTGATCTGATCCTCTTCTTTCAGTGATATCTGATGATACCCTGAGTAACAATCGAGGAAACAGAGTAGTGTACACCCGGCGGTGCTGTCGATGACTTGGTCGATGCGAGGAAGCCCGAAGGGATCCTTCTTGCAGTGCTTGTTGAGATCAGTATAATCAACGCACATTCTCCATTCATTTGAATTCTTTTTTCTTACAAGAACCGGGTTGGCTAACCAATCCGGATAAAAGACTTCTTTAATGAAGCCGGCTGCTAATAACTTAGCTAGTTCTTTCTTGATGGCCTCCCGACGCTCTGTGGCAAATCTTCGGAGGCGCTGCTTCTTAGGCTTCGCGCTCTCGTTGAGGTCCAGCTTGTGCTCGATCAACTCTCTGGGTACTCCAGGCATGTCGGAGGGTTTTGTAGCAAATATGTCCGCCTGGGCTCGCAGGAAGTCGACGAGCGCGCTTTCCTATGCGGGAGTGAGGTTGGAGCCGATCACTGCTGTCTTGGGAGGATCTCCTGTTTGGAGATCGATCGTCTTCGTGGTGACCTTCTCCACAGGCTTGATAGCCCGTGTCTTCTTCTGCGTCGGGGCGTCATCATCTTCTGCGATGACGGCCGCAGCCAGGGGTTGGAGTTCCTGGCGATCGATGGTGGACGCGGCTCTGACGGCGTGCTCCACTGCTTCTTTATCGCAGAGGTAGGAGCGCTTGATGTCGCCGCGGAGGGAGAGGACGCCGTGAGGCCCTGGCATCTTCAGTACCAGGTAGGTGTAGTGGGGGATGGCCATGAACTTGGCCAATGCAGGTCGCCCGAGGATGGCATGGTAGGAGGTCTCGAAGTCTGCAACTTCGAACTTAATGAACTCTGTACGGTAGTTTGATGACGTACCGTACGTGACGGGCAAGGTGATTTGCCCGAGGGGGATGGCGGCCTTCCCGGGCACGATGCCGTAGAAGGGAGTGTCCGCCGGCTGCAGCGTGCTCATGTCGAGGCCCATGGACTTCAACGTTTTGGCGAAGATGAGGTTGAGTCCACTGCCTCCGTCGATCAGGACCTTGGTGAGCCTGCTGTTTGCTACCACGGTCTCGAGGACGAGAGGGTATCGGCCGGGAGAAGAGATCTCGGCCCACTGATCCTCGCGGGACCAGGTGATGGTGGTGTCGGACCACCGTAGCGGTGTGACCACCGCTGGTTCTGCTGCATAAGCCTCGCGTCTTGCATTCTTGCGATTGCGCGAGGTGTCGCTGACTGCCATGCCTCCGAAGATGACGTTGACAGTGTTGTTGATGTCTGGGAAACCGCTGTCTCCCTTGTCGTGGTCGTCGTTTCCGTCACCAGCCGGCTTCTGCTTCTTATTGGGGGTGCTGAATGTCTCCCGGAGGAGCACGCACTCGCCCATGGTGTGCTTGCCGTCGGTGTGGTAGGGGCAGCGCTTCTTGAGAAGTTTGTTGAACTCCTCTCGTCGTTGCTGCGCGGATTTGGCGGAGCGGACGGTTTGAACGGTTGCGACCGTGTTGTGTGGTCGCTTCCGTGGGTTGTTGCCGTTGCGCTGGAAGGAGTCGCGCGGCTGATCCCTGTTGTCCTCCTGGTTCTTGCGCCCAGGGTTGTTGGGTCTTTTGCCGTAGCGCTCCCGTTCTTGATCATCGGTGTCCATCCAATTGGACACCAGTGCGCGGAATTCCTCGAGGTCGCGAGGACGGTTGTGACCGAAGTCACGGAAGAGGGTGCGATCCGTCATCCCTTCTTGAAAGTAATCAATGACTTCGGAGTCGGGGATGGGAACGCAGGATGCCTTGATGGCGAAGAATCGCCTGTTGTAGTCGCGCAGGGACTCCTCTGGCTTCTGCTTGCATGCGCGGAGTTCATACTTGCTACCGGGGCGCTCGAAAGAACCCTGGTAGTTGGAGACGAAAGCCTTCTTCAGCGCGTGCCAGCTATCGATGGAATCTGGAGGGAGGGACTCAAGCCAGGTAAGAGGACCCTGCTCCATCGCAACTGGGAAGTAGAGCATCTTGGAGATGTCATCACCCCCTGATGCTTCAATTGCCGAGGAATATCTGCGCAGCCAGATGTTTGGGTCTTGCTTCCCGTCGAAGTGGGTAATGCCTGGCGGCTTGAACTTCCGCGGGAAGGAGCTGATGCGGATGGCACGTGTGTAGCATGGAAGAGCATCGGGATTGGGGACGCCGCATCTGCCCGCCGAATCCGCAACGTGGGAAGTGGCTCTTCCCTCTCTGATCCGGATGATGTCGTTGCGGGCGTCGTTGGGTGTGTTATGAGAGCGAGCTGGACGGGGTTCTCCGCGACGCTGGGACCTGGGAGGTTCCTCGCGAGGACGGCGGGGTTCTTCGCGAGACCTGTTCTTGTCCTTGTTTTGGCCTGTGGAGCTGCCGTAGTGGCTGCTCTGACGCTTGGCCGACGGTGCTTGCTGGCGCGAAGAACTCTTGCTTTTGGATGAGGAGTGGCCTCCATCCAAGCGATCAACCATGACCGCTGCGGCTTCTAGGCGAGCCTTGGCGAGGTTGATTTCAGGGGTTGTCTGGAACCCCTCGAAGACGCTGACCCCGAACAAGATGTTGGCCACGGGGGAGTTGAAGATCTCCTGCTTGTCGAACTCAGGATTGAGGTTCTTCTTCTTGATGAAGCGACGTCGCAGGGCGCGATTGCGATTGCGCTCGATACGGAGCTCCCGGTCCGCGTCGGTTTCTCCTTCCTCCGTTGGTGCGTCGTCGGAGACGACTTCTTCATCGCTGTGCTCGCTGAGGAGCACGCAGGACTGGCGACCGGGGTTCTTTAGCCCGGTTCTTTTGTTACCCTTGGTAACAAGTAGCTCTCTGCCTTCTTGGAAAGGAAGCAGAGGTTGAATGTCTCGTACCGTGATAGGTACGTTTGCTTCGAACAGAGCCGCCTCGGGATCCATGCCAGGCCAATGAACGATAACCCCTGAGGGGGTTGTGGTCATGACAAGATCCGAGGTTGCTCCGCGGGGTTGGAGAACCTTCTTCTTGAGTTGCTTCTGGTGGACCGCGGCTGAGTTTGTTAGCCCAAAGGGAAACTGGCCTGCGCGCGGTCCACGTGGCGAAGTCCTCGTCCCGCGGGAGTTGGAACCAGGGTTCCTGGGTACCCGCGGGGTTGCTGTCACGGTCCGGATTGTAGAACCCTGGCGAGACTCGGAAGTGATCCGGAGCCCGCCGGGGAGTCGAGGACACGTGGCTTGATCCTGCCCCTTGGTAGGGGCTGAGTTGTCGTGGTCTGCCCGGGATTGGATCTGCTTCGGGCGCCACGTACTCCTCCGAGTAGGATACGATCCAGAGATCGTGTCGGAATCCGGAGTCTTCCGAAATCCACGCGGGGCGATCTGCGCGTGTGGCGGAGTTGATGCAACCGCCTCGTCGCGCAGTTGACGTTGAAGTTCGCCTTCCTGGTTTGCGGTGCAAAGCCAGGAGCCGAAGATGAAAGAGGCGCCTGCCTCGAACTTGGTGACGATGGAGGCGCTGAAGGTGGCCATCGACTCTTTACTTGAAAACTCGACGAGAGTATCCCACGGACGGCGCCAAAGTGTCGGCGATTTATGCTGACTGGGTTCTCGAGGGGGTGCCCCGAGAGAAGGGTTTGGGAGAAGTCGTCGAGAATCTAGAGCCGAAGGTGACAAGAGACGGTTTAGACAGGTTCGGGTCGCCGGAGCGTAATACCCTACGTCCTGTATGGTGTATCTTGTATTGATGAACGTGTTTTGAGGGGGGTCCCTACCTCGCCTTATATAGTCCGGGAGGTAGGGTTACATGGAAACCGTATAGGACTAGGAGACTTTTACAAGTTTATCTCTAATTCCCTAATACAGTATATCCAAACCGACCAGGACTACTCCTTGTCTTGTACGTCAAGTCTTGTTCATGGGCCGGCCCATAGGATGGGCCGCCAGGGTTGTTTAGTCCGTCAGGACTCTACACCCACAGGAGAGGAAAGTGTTTAGGATAAGGCAGGGGTAACAAAGTCATTTCCTTTTATTTTTTCTGGTTAAATCATGTTTGTTCCTTGTTTATTCCATCATGGCTCACGGTGTTGAGAAACGAGGGCAAACGTGCAAAGTTGAAAAAAGCGGGGCAAACATACAGTTGAAGCTCAAAATGAGGGCAATAATGCAATTTGCCCTTAGATCTAACTAAACAAATGGTCCATAATTACTTTTGACTACCCTTGCAACCCTAATATTGAGATACAAAGAGAGTAAGCATTTTTATATTGCTACAATATGTTTGTGAAAGGCATATGTTCGCTCTATATTGTAAGTGTGGAGGGGAGTGAAAGGAGAACGAGTTGAGAAGCTTATATACAGATATATGACAAATGATAAAGTAAATCGATCGACAACACAAAAGTATTACACATGGATCATTATACGATATAGCTAACAACAGGAAATGAGGCACCAATTTTAATGAACAGGCACGGGACAGTGTGCAGGCTATACAAGCGGTACATGGTTAGGCCCAGCGTGTCCAATGAATTGAGCACGATAGACCGACGAAGCCGTGTAGGTTTGCGACTGAGTGAGCTTACATGATATTTCATCCTCTCCACCTAGCGTCGATGATGAGGCAACAATTAAACGAGGAGCTCCATCAATGGGTAATCCATGTTTAGTTCCAAGAGATCTTTTCAACTTTCATATTGGTCCCTCCTACTTAACATGCTTCCCAAAAAAGTTCCTCTCAGATTTTTTTTCAACTTTTCTATTCATCTCTTCCACCTAACACGCTTCTTAAACAAAGGTTTTTTTTTCTTTCCTCCAAACTAAACACGGTCATCGTCCGGCATCGAACTTGTAGTACGTATCACACAGCTGACAGCTGACACATGGTCGGACAACAATAACTGAATCCTCGGCCAACGTCGTGTCATGTCATCGCATGGGCGAACTAGCGAGGGAAGGGGTCAACAAGATACGAACACAGGAAGAACTTGACACGTGTAACAGGGTATTACTTCGTCAGAAGACTCAAAGAGGGACTCACAGTGCACCACTCTATGATTGTAAGGACACAGTGGGTTGCAGCAACACAGCTCTTGCAGTTGCTGCTGCTAGCCAAAGCCAACTAACAACGCTCCATGTCGGCATGCACGGCAGAATTGGACGGCACATCCGGCAGTACATTGGGCGAATCTATGGTGCAACGGGCAGCTGTGTTTAGTTATAATAAGTATTTTTTACTTCCTATTCATCTCCTTCACAGAACATGTTTTCAAAAAAAAAATTCACCTTTCTTATTCATCCTTCTCAAATAACACGCTTCCCCCCAAAAGTACTTTTTTTCCCTTAAAATCTAAAAACAGGTTATTAGATACAATATATACAGCTACAGATATGGAATAACAAGAAATTACAGGTGTCGTATACCGCGCACGTTGAAATATATATAGGTGGTGACTGGTGAAGGGTATATATTAAGTTATCTACTTTCATCAAGTCAGGATGACCTTAACTAAGTCTGAAAGATCAGTCTCTCGAAAAGCCATCAGCCAAAAGCTGCTTCTCAAGAAGCAGAAGCCCACACAGACTTCGTCCTACGCAAAATATGCCATTAATGGACCGCCGAGTTAGGATTAACCCTTAATTACTACTCCGTATGACTTCTGAGTATTCCCATTCGCATTTAGTATGGTGTACATGTCTAGATAAGATCAGACATGTATGACAAAGACACCTATGACATAAGAAGAGATGGTCAAGATTCTTTTAAATATTGATCGGTGCATATATACAGCATTGTGATGGTGACACAACGTATAACATACATATGCTGAAATGCATTCGGCGCGCGCATAAAAGGCATCTATCTAATGATATACTCATGTATTAGAGATAAAAATATATTGAATAATGAATTCGAAGACATGGAGTCTATTTTTCTAGAGGACGAGCAATGTCTCGGGCAGTGGGATAAAGGCCGCCCTACAGTACTAGAACTGTAAGACATGAACGTTCTTCGAGGAACGATCGACGACCCGCACCTTATGCGGTCTCAATGGGTTTCATGGGAGTTTCGTAGGCATTAAATCCACTGTCACATCTGCAGTTTTGGTGACATAGCGGGATAATTTAGAGGGGGAGTTTTATGTGATGTGAGAGGAGTTTCGTCCCCATGAAACTCATGTGACGCGGTTACCTGGTTTTCAGTCTACTCCAGGTAAAGTGTCAATAAAACCCCCTGAGACTGGCCACACGATGGCCTGTCCACCACATGTTGGTTCGCCCATGCCGATCAGGGGAGCCAGCAAGTGAGTTTTTTTGCCCCAACCGCTCCCACGAGGATTCGAACCGTAGAACTGGAGTGCTACAAAGGTCTTTGCAACCACAAGGCTACCGACCTCTTCCCATAGGAAGTGTAATGACACTAGACAATTCTCCATAAGAGTTTCATTTTCATTAGGTACTAGGGTGCTATTTCATTTCTTTTTTATGGGTGTGATCGCAGACAGATGTGCTGCAAAGATAATTTGTAATAACCGGCCGTAGCCTCCTATGAGATTGAGGCTGGGTATTTTTGCATTATCTAAAAAGTAAAAAAAGGCTATATAACCCCTAACGTCTCTAGGTACTCGTTTCTTTTAACATCACATGTTTCATGACTGGTTACTTGGGTGGACAAAAAAATTTAGAAACAAAATTCTGGTTGGAACTTGTACTCCTATGCACGGAAGTATATATATCTTTCACCATTTCATAGTAGCTTGACTATTTGGGTGTATTCATGCAAAGTAATTAAAAGAAAAAAACTATTGTTCAAAGTTCTTAACACGACTTTAACGATGAAAAGGAACTGGGGCCATTCTTGTGTAGTCTGCAGCTATGCAAGTTGGCTGCAGTAGTTCTGTTCATTTGGATATAACCTCCCCTCTCCATGCCGTTAATTATTAAAGCACCATATGGCATTATTTCATTTTTTTAGTTGAATTACATATTCGTTATATTTAATGGAGTGTGTGTGAACCGAATAGACCAGGAACACAGTCCTTGTCGAGCCGGCAGCGTGGGGAACATGGTATCAAGCACAACCGGCTGCAGTCTGATCGGATATGATGCTGATTGGGGTAGGGATGGCAATGGGTTGGGTTCGGGGCGGATATCCGTAGATTTGGGGTTTTGAGTTTTGGGTTTGGGTTCTATTTTGTGCCCACAGATTTGTGGGTTCGGATACCCGAAATACTAGGGTTTGGGGCGGATTCTAAATTTGACCCGTGGAGCTCCATCGGAGCCCAAAAAACTCGGCCCACTAAAAGCCCATTGAATTCCCCAAGTTGTCTACCTAGATTTGATAAAAAAACTATCAAGTATAGATTTGATAAAAAAAACTATCAAGTAGTCATATGTCGTGTCTAAGTGTATCATGCTCATTGTTTATATGAATGTTATGAAATCTGGGGCATGTGGACTTTCGATACGAGAGAAATCAGCTTCCAGTTGGGATTTTTAATTTTTTTGTTAGTTTGTGTGCGCGTAGTTAGTGCGTGCCCGCGCCATGGATGATATACGTGCTTCGGTACTTGGCTCTATGTACTTCAACTATGCTAGAAACTATTATAGTTTCAAAACTCTAGGACATTATATAAAGAAACATACAATGCAATTTTCTATCATAGTATTCCATGACTTATTTATCTCTCTCACAGATGATCTTCGTTTACGTGAAGGCTTGATTTCTTAGTTAGACTTATTTTCTTTATTTTTCTCTCTCTCTAAATATCCCGCCACATCAGCCTTTTGCTTACATGGCAGTATAATTAATGATTTTAGACTACATGACAGTATAATTAATGGTTTTAGACTCTACAGTAGAGTCTGCATTGAGATGGCCTATATCTTCGAATATTAATTCGAGGGCATAGTAGTATTTACCTGCTACAGAAGGAGCAAAACCCAACACGCGATGGATGTAATTTGACCACGACGCCTAACTTTGACTATGTTGCCAGTGCTTTGACTCGTTGGCCCTGTTCCTTAACTTCGCCTTCACTGTCAGTTCCTGTTAAGCATGCCTTTGTGAATGCCCAAAGAGCGCATTTATGTCCTTCAATTCATACGTTCACCCTCGTGTGGCCTTTGTTTACTTCTTCTGCTGACCTCGTGCCTTCGCTCTCTCCTTGTCCTGTTACTTGAAAGCTGTATGAGGATGAGAGATCATAGGGCCATGTTACATGACGAGCCCTTCACGGCGAAAGGGAGATGATAATATCGTGGAAATCCCTCTCCCAACAAGCTGGTTATGGTTTCAAGGCATGTTATATTTCAGTATCTAAAAGGAAAGTCTAGTTTCCTTCTTCATGACAAATCTCTTAGTTCATAGCTTGTCTTCGGGCACGCTATGTTCGTCGACTAGGGATTTTATCTTGAGAGATCTGACTTGCTGAATTATATTATTGAGTCACGGGTCTGATAAAGATTTATGGAATTATTATTGGGTGCAAGTTTCGTGGAACTCCATAATTCTCAAGCCTAAAGATGCTGTAAGCATCAAATAAAAAATAATTCACAAAATTCCCCAAACTACTACAAAACAAAATATTGGGTGCAAGTGGTCTTCCTTCTGAATAAGTAATTTCTAACATATGTAAACTATTTTTTTCGAAAGAAGAATTATATAATATGTAGTTAAGTACATCCTAAAGTTACAAGCACTCTGTAAAACAAAGAGATTACAACCAAGGACACTCAACATGTAGCTCCAATACTCAATTTCACACCTATGTAAAGTTCATACGGATGACTGCAAAGACAAATGGCCTTCGTGCGCATAGACGGCTCAACTAGAAGTGCCACAAATGCCCAATGAATGGCGGCCAACATTCCTGTAGGCTGAAGTGAGTATCATCTTTTTTCTCATGTCTCTCTCCTTCTTGCTTCTGCCACCAAAGAAGAAGATAAACTAGACCCAAAGTTCTTACTAGACTTCCATCGTGATTGGATTTAATCACGATAAAACAGAGAAGGGCCAAAATAAATTTTATTCTATTGCGGCGACATCATTCCGGCCCGCCTCCATGTCACCTTCCAAAACCTAATTCTCTATGTCATCATGAAATTGTTGACATCGCCGCCACCATCTCCATCGAAGCTGCCATGGAGAGACCAAATCCAGCCTACCTCCTCGTCGTTGCCGGATCGGAATAAGAGGAACCAAATCCCCAATATCAAAGAACTCGACGTGGGGAAGACTCAACACTAATCAAGTACACAAATCCCTAAAATTTATTGGAGAAACATAGGTCCCCACTCCCTCTGCTGGTGGCTCGCCAAAGGCAAGGAGGGAGGGGCCTGCAGTGGAAGAGAGGACGTCCCGGTGGTCACCAACGAAGATTGCCGCCCGAGTCCCCTGGCACAGGCGACGCGAGGCATCTGTTGGTCCACGCCACGACGCCAACTAACATATGGAAACTAAGAAACTAAGATAACCCTAAATTATACTATAGAAATTGATTTTTTATAATATTGAGAAATAAAGAAATATTGTTAAGGGTTTATTTGGCTGTGCTTTGAGTTTCAATTTTTTTTAAATATAAAAAGGTTTAGGAAAGATTTTTGTTGTTGGGTGCTCACAACAACATGGGGTGGGATTAAAGCATCTCCCAGTATATCTCTCTTTTTACAAAAATTTTCAGGACATCCCAATAATCGACTTCAACTCCTCCTAAATAGAGGAAAACTTTAGTTTCTCCAAATATGGTAGTTGCTATTGGGATAAGATTATTGGGAGACTACAAAAACACTTTTCTCAATAATCCATGAGTAGTATTGGAGGGGGGCTCTTGATTTAGGCTAAATGGAGAAGTGCTTTTAGTATCTCAGTAAGTTGCTATTGGGAAAGCTCCCTAAATCAAGAGCCTCCCTCCACAGCCTCTTGAACGACGACCACCGCCTGGCCGAGCCCAACGACATTGACATGGTGGTGTCGCACGGTGTTGTTGGCGTCGTCACGCGAGATCTGGGATCTCGATCACCAGGCCGCACTGGGAAGAATCGCCGAGCACGACATCATCGGCAGGTGGCAGTGCGCGTGTTGTCGTTTGGCTTGGCGACGGTGAGGCGGCAAAGCGGGCAGGTGGTGTGGGACGCCAACCACATGTTGACGCACTCGGCGTGGACGTCGTGGCCTCAACATGGCAGGAATCGGGCCTCCTCGCCGTCCTCGAGCTCAGAGAGGCACACGATGCACTCCACCGCTGCGCCTTCCTCCTCGGACGAGCCAGTCGTCGCCGCGCGGTACACCGTGACCGGCAGCGAGCGTGGCACTTCGGGGTCGACACCTTGTTCCTCCAAACCCTACCGGCGCCGATGCTGCCTCCTTAGTGGCGCCCGCGCGACATGAAGCTGCTAGTGCTCCCTGCTGGGGCTCTTGATTTAGGCTAAATGCAGAGCCCTCTCCTTTTAGCCTCCCCTATTGAGGATTATATTTACGAGACTAATGGAGATGCTCATATGTGGGCATCATTGGATGTGTGGACCCATAGACTAGAAAGAGTCTGGGTCATGGGTCCATGTTGACTAGGAGCACGGAATAGTGGCAGCTGACACGAGGTGGCGTTGACCATGTGTGGATGTTGGGTCGGACCCAGTCTCAATTTTTTTTAAAAAAGTATGGCAAAATATCCCACTTTCGACTAATTTTTTGTAGTCAAAAGAAGAATTTTATTAAACTGTAGCTGAGTATATTCTCATATTACAAACATTCTGAGATACATGGTACTCACGCATTGTGTAGCTCCAAATCTTAATCCCAAATCTATATAAAAAATCATATGAATGACCGCACAGGAAAACACTCAACAAATAGACTGAGAACATGTGCCCCATAAGGGGCGGCCAACATTCTTGCAGGCCGAGATGAGCATAATAATCTTGCAGGCCGGTGGGAACGTGCAAATACTAGGCATAGTATATAATACTAACAAAGGACACATCTATCGTCAACTCATTCAAGCACAGTGAGAACGTGCAAATACTAGGGGTAACAACAAAGGACGCATCGTCGTCCTTAATTTAAATTATGTTTTTTCGATCTTAACATGTAAAAGACAAATTGTTCAAAAGAAGGAATAATAATTTCTAGAAAAATCTATAATTTAATCATTTCTCCACTTTCTCTGCCGTTTACAACGTCATAAACGAATGAAGGAGTAGCGTTTGGTTAGACAACAAGATAGAACAGAATAGTTCAGTTAAAGATTTTAGGGTTACAATGGTATAAAATGGTACATTGGCCCATTAACCACCATGTAAATAACAACAACACCACCGCCACCACCAACAACAACAACTTCTGCAATGGACTCAACCAAACCCATATTTTTACCATCACATGCACACACAAATAGCTGCCATGGTTGATTCTGTATACAGAATTAGTTAAATGCATAGATCGCTAATTTGAAGCTTTGTTAACGAAAAAATGAAGTATTTGATCGAGTACCGAGTACGAGTACTAGCTAGCAGGACAAGCCAAAGTCTTTGTCTAGCAGCCTAGCCAAGATTTGATTGCGCTCACCGGCCGGGCTCAAAACTAAAAACCGTGCGGATGAGCGAGGCGCTTGCATGCGTTAGTCAATGTGCTCACGTGGATACGGCAGCGGCCGCTGGGAACTTTTACTAGTGTCGCCGGCGAGTAACTTGCACCGCGCCCGGAAGCTGCAATCATGGTGTCACCCATCCGAGCGATCAGGCGAGCTAAACGTACCAGCTACCACAGGAGTAATTGGCGTGGCTATCCGCGACGTACGCTATCTATATCTCCTGAGTCCTGACGACCGCACCACGTCACCCTTGGCGCTGCGCAGGCGGCGGGTGCGTGCACCATGCTGTGCGCGCGCCCTCCGGAATCGATCTGGTCAATGGGTCGTCGGCGTGCATGCCGCACGGTGGGGCTCGGGCTACCATGTACGTGTTGCTGTGCGGCAACTAGATCGCCAACTAGCTAGCGGGCCCGCCGCCTCATCTCAGATCTGATAAAGTGACAGATCGGATCTGCCGATCGAGCTTGCGAGGTTAAAGCTAAGATAAATTTCTTACGTTGAAAAAAAAAGACAATGTTCTTCTAAAACATTCATGGTTGCCAGGAGGCCCGACAAGGTGATAAAAGTCACCTTTTTTCACCATACTGTTTTGCTAGAACGGAGGACACCAGCCGGAGGACGACGGCCTCACGGCCATATGGCTGCATGATCAGGTTTGATTGCAACCCGGTCACCAGTGTAAAATGCGTGTGCACGTCCTAACTTTTATCCTTTTTGTAGGACCTCGCTACCACTGAAAAATACATCATGCATGCTCTCATGCTAAGATTGGGTGGATAGGCTTCACCACAATAAACATTTTTCTGTTGGGTACTAAATAATCGGTGTAAGATACACACACAAACGACGTACTAACAAATATTTCAATTCATATGTTTTTAAATAACTGAGATGTCTAGGATTGGCTATTTAATTTAGGGAAAAGTCTGTTTTTCACCTCTAAGAGTTACTAAAGTCCGATTTTCATCCACACTATAAACCACATACTAAGATCATACAACTATCCAACCTGACAGATTTGACCTATTGGCTGGTTTTAAAGGTTGTCTTTTATAGAATAAAATATTATTTCAAACTTAATATTCACAATAATTTATTTTAAATTGAAAATAATGAAATCAACGCAAAGACTTTTTTTAAAAAATTAACCTACTTATTGGTACACTATTTAATGTTATTTATGTATCATATATTTATATTGTTAGTGATTTAATGTTTTTCTAAAAATGACTATAATAAAATAAATAATATGCTAATAACTTTAAATGGTGCACCAACATATAGGTTACTTTTTTAAAAAAGTTGTCGCTGAATTCATATTTTTCTAATTAAAATAATAGTTATGAATTTTTGTTTTCTTTTACTTTTTAAATTTTTGAAAAATAGAAAACCACCCAAATGGCTAATTTTATCTAGTTTCAATAGTTGGATTGCCCACGGTGTCTGGTTTTGTAGTTGTAGATTGAATCAGACTTTTGCCAACAGTTGGAGTTGGAGGGTGAAAATAGACTTTTCCTTTAGTTTATAAACTTCATATTGTTAAAATAGTATATGGATTACTTGTTATTTTGATTGAGATTACTTGTTGAAGACCTTCAGAACCTTGCTTGACTATTAATTGTAACCCTCAAATCTAGTTGGTAAAACCAAAATCGATCGTATGTGTGGATTTATTATTTTATAGTCTAGTATTGAGTACTTCATTTTTGTATGTTTGTTGGATTAACAAATTACTAGTAATATGTACAGTACTACTAGAATCTAGAGGTAAAATGTGCATGCATATTCGCGCAAGACTAGCACATCAGGTTCACCAAAGATTGTCTGAACAAAGTCAATATAAGTTGCTAGCTTGATTGGTTGGGGATGGGTGATTTGATAGCATCATAATAGCAAGGGCCCATTCTAGTTTGACATCTTCCCTTGCAGGATGTGCATTTGATCTGCAGATCTATCGGCTTTTATTTCCCTTTAACTGTCATGTCTCCACTCTGCCGTAATGATCTTCTCTCTCATGAAACGAAAATAGATTGCAAAATTTTGCAGAGGAATACAAATGTAACAACAGATGATTGGGAATAAAAAAATACAAAATAGAGGAATGAAAAAAGGAAAAAAATATGATGCAGTGAAAAGCGTAAAACTACAGGACGTCAACACAAATGAATGAAAAATTTTAGGGTGTTTAGATCACAGAAAAATAATAAGATATTTTGTGCCTATCAATTTAACAAAATTCCACCATGTCCATTTTAATTAAACTAGGTGAGAATTAGATCCACGATGCCCTTTTCCTGTTCTCCACCTGTCCGCTTCTTCCTTAATCACCCGTCAGTTTCTTTTTCACAGCTCCCTCGCGTGCCATTCATTTGACCATGGAATCAATGACAACAGTGTTAGATAGCCTAAAGCCAAATATTTTTCTTTTGAGTTTCATTCAGTTAGATGCATTTTTCCTAGATTTTTTAAGGAACGCAAAGCCTTTTCTCTGGAACGGAAATCGGTTTTTTCTCTAAACCAAACAAAAACGAGAAGACTATAGAAAGGAATCAATTTATTTGCTTTCTTATGAAAATCCTCTATTTCCAAATGTCATTCTTAGTGGAAGTTTCAAGAACATGATTACCTAAAATAACGCATCATCTAAAAATGCTTGAAACTATGATGAAACACCCTCTCTCAATGTATAGCTTCATCTAGTGTTGTTTTCTAGGTTCAAACGAGACACAAGCTGTCCAGATAACAGTGTATACATGGTTCATCCCATGATACTCACTTCACCTCTCTATTCATTAACACAACTGTAACATCATCCAAAATGGTGAACGCCAATTGTATCCTCATCAGAACATACTAGTCAAGTCAGGTTTGGTGTCTGATTTGGTCACATCGGCACCAACAAGTGATTGCGCTGCTACCACCTCGCTCCGATGGCAAGGCTTAGGATCGACTCGGGATGCAAGGATTTATCCTAGTTCCGGCCTAGCGTCCATACGTCCAGTAGCGGTGCGTAGCACCGAGTTTCGTGTTGCTCGTAGTAGGGGAATACAAGCAAGGTGGAGAGGGAGGTGAGCTCCCAAGTCCCAATATCGGTTGATTGAGCTAAGTGCCAATATCGTGGAACTCTGGCGAAGTGTTCTTGTCGTCCTTTTTCCCTTTGCATGGAACTTCCTTCCCCCTTTTATTGGCCAAGGGTGAGGGAGTGAGTACATGGGTGCTTGTGACGCTGATGTCGTGGGGTGCACTGTGACGCAGCATGAGCGTGCTATTCCATACCGTGCACTATTCGAGTGGGAATCACGCCTTCCCAACTCCGGCTGACGGCATGGGCATTGCTGTCGTTGACCTGGCGTCTCGGCCGTAGCGGGTCGTGGCTTTGAGGGGTGCCACTTAGGGGGCGAGAGCGGGGTCGAGCCCCTCCAGTCGTTTTTCGAGGGTTCTCCTTCGAGGCCCGTGGCGTACCCGGGGCGGATAAAGTCATCGAGTGGTAGCACAGTGGCGCTGCCTGACGCAACCCTATCCCACGTGCTTGGCGCAGGGCCACAGTGCCAAGTGCAGGCGGAATCAATCGGTGTCCCTTCCGCGACGCGGCGCAGTGAGGCGAGCCATCACGTCTTGCATTTAATGCCTTGCAGGACCTCGGGCGATGTTGTTGGTGCGGCGGTCTTCGAGCGTAGCCGGCAGCCTCGAGTGTGGCTAGGCCTCGAAACGTGACGGAGATTTTCCGTTCAAGGATAGGCGGGCCCTCTCTCGAACGAGACGGTCAGTCCACCGGTCTCTCCCGGTCGTCGGCGGGTGTCGCCGTGGTGGGCCTTTGTCGGGCCGCAGAGCTGGAGCCCGGTTTAGCCACGGGTGCGGCCCTACGAGCCAGGTCGTCTTGGGCCCAAATTAGGGCATCTCTAGTTTTGGTACCCGACATCTGCAAATTGATTTTCTCTAATTAAGTTGAGAATACGATGTACTCCTTCATTTCAAATTATAATTTGTTTGACTTTTTATCCTAAGTTTTATCACTTCTTTATTCAAAATTGTGTAAAATATTATATTTTCTTGTTATGTCTTGCATTATTAATTAAAGTTCTCTACAAAATTGACTTAAATTTGACTATGGTTGCTCATATTTTTTGAATAAGAAGAGGGGTCGAATTTGGGGTAAAGAAAAACAAACGAATTATAATTTGACTGTGGTGTATTAAAATTGGTTCACTTGTATGCTTCATCTTATAATTTTGTATTTGTTTGTTTGGTATTTTCAACTCCTGGTGTCATTGTCTTTGTCAGTGCATCAAGTGAAACACACTAGTATAGAGTCAACCGAACATAGAGTGTTGAGATATGTAGGATATCCCAGGGCCGGCTCTACAATTTCAAGGGCCCTTGGGCAAGCTAGAGACAAGGGCCCATTGATCTAATTTCTAGTACCAAACAAATATAAATAAATACCAAGCTACGTATACTGAAATTAGAAATTTAGAACTCTATCCCTATGGTTGTTGGGAAAATACAGACAAATGCTTCATAACGTCGTAAATGTGTGTTGGACTGTTGGGGTGGTGTGGTTCTTACTTTGATTTCAGTGATTGGCTGAATGGCTGATCGCGATGTGCGTCAGCGGCGCCCATGTCCGTCGTCGACTCGTCGTCGCTGTTGCCCGTCGCGTCCGCCATCGCCGAGTGAGGGACAGATGAAACGTGCCCCGGCGGCCGTGCTTGGAGCAGTGAAGCCGAAACGTCGTACGAATTAGGGAAACTATAGATAGTCCTATACGTAACGTATTCTGGTGTTCATGAGTGGTGACTGGTGAGTTCGTGGGCTCATTTGCTTGTACTGGTGTGGTACGCTTTAAAGATACTTAGCAATCATTATATGATGTTGGGGAGAGATAACCTTTGGAAGCCTTTGCAGCAAGGTTTGCGGAACCCTTTGTTGCACAACCCTCGTCGCCAATTATAGTAGTGTATCATACACCGATGAATCCATGTGCAGAGTGTGGTCATGAATAGGATCAGATGGCCATTGATGAGCAAAGTACGTTGCACGGAAGCACTCCGAAGGTCATGATCAGATGTTCTTCAGAGAAGAAAAAAAAGGCCCAAGGGCGGTACATGGCTGCCGTGGATTAGCCACGGAGAACTGGCAATGGGTCTCTAGGACCAGCAATGACCATTGTACCCCCCCCCCCCTCCCCAAAAAAAAATATGTGACCATATAGTGGTTAGTTGGCTATGATTTATTTATAAAGTGTACTAAGAACAATTTACGAGCCTATAAATAGGAGGGCTCTATGACTGATGCACGGCTAATTCAAAGCATCAAACAATACTTTGAATGGGTTACTTTT
>JACEFO010000878.1:0-65680 GCA_015342445.1 Digitaria exilis
GGAGAGACTTTTATAGATGCTCTCTACGAAACTAGCGTGCCGATGTAGTAGCCGTTGGTAAGGTCGGAACCTCCGGGGCTTACCAAAATCGGAACTTGTCGAAGATTTTGAAATCGAATTAGCCTATCCCCTTCTGATTTCCCCACGGCTCTCTAACGCCAATGGGACCTCATCACTGACACATGTCGTCCCTGGGAACTTGGAGACTTCCATCAATGGCCCCAAGAACGCGCCGCGCAGCCTTCTTTGGGTGTAATGCTTTTGGTTGAGGTCAATTGTGTTAAAGTATCTGGCATCTGATTCTGCTGCGTATCAATTCTCCAGTTTCAAATTTCTGCATTTCTTGATCTAAGAATCCGAGACCATGTCGTCATCTGCAGTCTACCACATGTATATTAATCTATTTTCCTAAGTCTCTATCAACAGCAGGGGAGTTGGAAAATCAAATTTCTGTATAACTTTGCCAGTCCTATAGGCATTGAATGATTTGAGACATTCAGCATCTGAATGCTTCCACAGTTGTATCTAGTATCTGCTTTGACTGACCCCCCTTTGAGTTTTTCTTCTTTGACTGGGATCGATATCCTAAAAAACCACCACACAGCTGATGCCTTTTGTTCTTAGTAAGTTGAAGCTTTACGTGTCCCATCAAGCGAGCCAAAAGAGTGTTAACGTAAAAAAAATCACACCCAAGCATGAGAGTATCATCGACCAAGCCTGGACTGTTGACCTTTCGATTACCAAAGCGTGTCAGTCAAGTTGATTTGTTAATTAATAGAAATAGTGTATTGTAAATTCCAAGAGCTATCGGCTGGTATAACACAAATTTCACCCACATGTCATATTGGTTATCTCAGCCGACACATAAAAGGACAAAGAATAAGCCAATTGGGGCGATTTAGCCGATCCAGATTTATGTGATCGGGTGGGCCCATTCGTGTGTACATGTGTATGAACAGCCACGAAGTATAACATGAACATTATCCTTACTGATCGAGGGAGATCTAATCATTTTTATGTTGATTTTAGCATGCTAACAAGATAAATAACTAATTGAACATCTATGTGAAGGTATAGATTGATACCGAGGCTACGAATGTGCAACCAAGACGGCTCTACATGGGCAAAACTAGAGCTTGGGAAATGAATCTAATCGTGCCAACTAATCATATTGACAAATAAGCACGTTAACAGCTGATCGGACGCATCTCAAACAGGACAACCATGATTATAAGCTTGAAAAAATAGGATAAACCTATAGATCTAGCAAATATTGATAATTGTGAATAACTAGACGAGACAACAACGATGCGTCTGGAAGCCAAAACCTAAATTACTATTCCGATAATTGTTGAATAAGATAGACAAAGCTGCAGCTTTGTGCTCGGTAGCCAAAGTCTATATTACTCGTAAAGCGAAAACTCACCAGCAAAGACCAAGTCGTTCGAATGTGAGACGTCTTGACTTCAAACTCGAAAGAAGTCGGCGAAAGAAAAAAAAAGGTGAAGCCACCAAAAAATAAAGGAGTTTGAGTAAAAGATTTGTTGTATTGAGTGCGTACTAAACTTTTACAATGCCTTAGGACCAATTTATACCCTGCAACTATAACTCTTGGCCGATTACGGTAAACATATTGATTTGAACTAAAATAAACTAATATTTTAAAAATGAAACTCAAAAACGAGTCAAACTCTACTAGATAACTCCGGGCTTCCAGGTATTCAAAAATTTTTAGATGTCGCAATATATTCTATTTTCTTGGTCAAACCATTTCCGTCTCCTTTGACACCGTTCTTGACACGTGTAAAAAAAAAGGTGTTCAACAGAAGCCTTTTAGCTAACCTGGTTATGATCTTTACAGATATATTAAGCAATGGTATTGGTCTAAACTGAGAGGTCTTAGTAGGATTATCCACTTTAGGAATTAAAGAAAATGAAAGACCCATTTATGCTCTGAAGGCAAAGCTCACCTAGATAAAATGCATCACAAAACTCATAGAAATCATACTTTATGATGGACCAACACTTTATAACAAAATCAGTATTGAAACCATTAGGTCCTGGTGACTTATCAGAAGGCAAATGTTCTACCACCTGGTCCATTTCCTCATGTGAGAATGTCTCATCTAAATAAGAGAGGTCCACTGTACCAGCATAATCTGCTTAGATAAAAAAAACCATATTCTAAAATTCTAAAACACCAAATCGTCCTTGTAAGCATCCTAGAGAATTTCAGCTTTAACATTATGATTTGTCTATAAGTTGCCAGCTGCATCACCAAATTTAATCCATTAAATTGTTCCCCCTTGGCTTCCAATAAATTTTCTGTTGTTTACGAAGTGAAGTGAGCTTGTTTTAGTTAGTGTTATTTAAGCTTTAGAAAAGACTCATTAGGACTAATGGTTAAACTACTTCTTAATATGTCTATTTAACTAGTACATCTTAATGACTAATTTTTCCAAATTAATTACCAAGAAAAAGTTACAAAATATGGTACCTACCAAAAACGCCCCAAATGTGGAGCTACTATTTTCATAACATAGAGTTAATGAAGCAGCCATAAGTCACAATCAATATTGGTTATTAGTTAAAGAGAAAGCATCTCAAGTTCCCTATGAGGACAATTATGTTGAACAATATGTAAATGGTGACCATGTCACGCTAAATTCACTTTTAGGTGGGGACCATGTCACACTAATCAATAGAGTAACTTTTTCCTCTAGTAGAAGACAAATCACCAACTGACTAAAAATTTACATAAGCACCCCTTATTTCCACATTGATTTTGTGGGTGCAGGAGATAAATTCCTCTCTCATCACCTCAATAAATGTTTGTCCTGGCATATGAGGAGGGGGATTCCACATTCTTTGCTAGAGATAATTTGTTGGTAGTACCTCCTCTTGAAATTTCAGTTGTCTTACTTATTCTCCAATAGAGCATCAAGTTTTGGCATGCAACTCTTCAGTGTTAAGGAATTGAACTCATCATATTTGGGCATCTACTGCTCATCCTCGGTGGTCTTCCTTCGAATTCAACTAATCTAGTTCTGGTACTCCAACAAATTTATTTGTAAGTGCTAACATATTTACTTTGTCTTTCACCAGTAACAAGATTTATATGCATCATGATGAGAAACAAGCTAGAACCACCACCATCAAGTCTAGTTTACTACCATCGCCTTTGCCGACCACACCTATGGTGGAGTCCCATTCTCTCCCTCACACCACCTCCCTTCCCCATCCCCCTTCATCCCACATATCCCTTTTAGATCTAGAGCTAGTACAAAAGTGGTACCCTTTGGCACCAACAAAAAGGGAAAAAACTCAAAATGGTTGCTTGGTACAATAGCTAGGTACCAGAGGCTATGAAATGCCACAGGATAAATGGTGGGTGCACATAGTTCTATTATGTGTTGCCAATAGAGGCCACACATAGTAGTTTAGATATGCAGGTGATGTTGATGCCTGGCTGTGGCACTTATGGGCTGGAAAGATAGTAGTCGCATGCTTCCAGGAAACAATAATCATGCACCATGTGATGCAACAATAGCATGGGGGTTGTTATCAGGATATGGCTGTTTGTGCTGCCAATCAACTCAACTTTGCATGAGAGTGGCCGATTCATTCCAAAGGCATGTATTGTTTGCTAGATTTGGTCACTAGTGGGATCTATGTGTTAGGATGGCGAGATTTGAGGAATAATGGCCGGTCCACTGTCACAACAATAGCCAATGTGATGCGATTAAGCTTGACACCAAGGTGGTGGTTAGATCTAGTACAATAAGGTGGTATCCATACATATGGGATGTCCAGTAATGTTGACTTTCATACAATAATGAGTTGGTGTGATGCAGCTAAGGCTCATGCTAATGTGACAGCTGTGTTTGGTTTGTTGTGTGATTTTTAGTGTGTTTGGGCTGCTAGCTTGCACGAAGTTAAGGCTAGACGGTGGTGGTGGCGGTCGATGGTGGTGCGAATGTCGACAATGATTTGTGGAATTGGTGCTAGCAGTAATTATGAGTTTGTATAGTGGACTAGTGGTATGAGGGTCAATGTCTTTTTCATGATGCCAGTGAGCAAATGTATGCCTAATTGATGTGGATGATTACCAAGTTGGCATAGCCATAATCGGTCTCACATAGTGGTGGTCAATTCAATGCTCGGTGGTCTACTATGTGCGTGCAATTGGTAATGTAGTAGTTGGGTTGATAGTGGTGGTGTTGCCAATCAAGTTTTTGTTTTGTTATGTCTAGTATAGCATAGTATCAATTGCTGGCACTACAGAACTTTGGCATCCTGCTCTAATAGGATGCTCCAATGAAAGCTAGTGGAACACGGACCAACAGAATGTCATCTTAGATGTCATCTTTGTATGTGTGTTTTGTAGAGGCATACATGGTGTGTTGGATAGAGATGGGTAAAATTTGATGGCACAAAGTGAGGCTGGTGGTGTGGTGTGGAACTGTGGATGCAGAAGCACATTCAAGCTATCAATGCTTGGTTCTTGATATGTTGAGTAGAGAGGTATGGTGTTGAGGCCAATTTGATGTAAAGGTATTTGTGTGATGCACGTGCTCAGAGAGGATGTGGCACATGTTGTGTCTTGAGAGGATGTGGCACATGTTGTGGCTTGTCCAATGGGGAGGAAGTAAATTTGTTGTTGTTGTTTATTTCCTAGTTGCTTTTATTAAATTACCAAATCTGGACTTTTTTACGCAATGCTGGCTCTCGTGCAAGGTGAAGCTTGAAAATTCACATAAAGGTACCAACATGCTGAACAAGATGTTCATCATGGGAACCAACTCGATTTAGATAAGGAAAATCATACAGATTTTATGAAACCATATGCTATAGCTTGAATCCATAGTCAATCCAATTTTCGATAGGATTGGGTGACAGTTGAATCCAATTTTTCTCATTATTTTACTATCAATAATATAATAGTGTGGAAAGAAAGCCCAGAAGCGCTTTTGATTTTATTATCGGTGAAACTCCTCTTATGTCTTCTCCCTCACTATCGTGCTTGGTTTATTTGAAATTAGAAGTGGGTGACATATGAATGCTAGAGATGGGGTTCCTATAAATAGTGGTTTGTGGGGAATCTAGAGGAAGTGGATTTAGGCAGCAAATACTATGATTAGAGGATCACTACAATACTTTACATCTTCCCCGATAGTTTGCTACAAATGACCTACATGTTGGCATTTAGTAATATTTTTTATTCCAATAACCAAACATTTTCTAAGTATAGTTGCTAGATTTCGCTACAGTTTTTGTAATTGCCAACAACACAATCCCCTACAACATCATTCCCTAGAGTTCTGTAGTTTGGTGATAAATATGTCAAAAAATGTTGACCATTTGTGGGAAAAATTGTTGGAAAAGATTACAAGTCTTGTAAATGAATATAGGAATCGATAGAAAGATGGACTTCACTGCATTCCTCTTCTGGGCACTTAAGTGGACCTCCTGCTTGGTTAATATTAGTAATTATGTGTGTTAAGTTATTAAACAATGTTTACACAAAGTTTGAAGTGTACGTTAGAATCGGATGTGCACAAGACATTGTATTCATTGTTTCCACTCATTTGAAGAACCATTTCTTTTATTTACACAATCTCTAATGTTGTTGAGCCCTATTGTTTTTTGGTCCAACAGACCTATTCTGACTAAATACATATTGCATGACTTCCCATGAAATTTAGAGCATAGTGGACTCTTTGCACTTTTGAGCTTATCCATAGGTTTCAGTTGGATTATTTTATTTTGTAGCTAAAGATATTATAGTAATGTTTATCATATTGTGAAAACAAAATACAAATGCAATAATATCGATAAATGTCGAGCACCAATTAATGTTTGATGAATTTTCAACGAGTGATAAAAATACTTTGTTTCCTCTCAATGATATTCAGGTATAGCATTGAGTTTCATCATGTACGATCATGTTTCACACACACACACATTCTAATTAACTATGTGGGGTGACTACTTCCTTAGTGAGAAAATTATGCCATTATTGACTAGAACTAGTAGCTTTTTGTATTGTTTCTTTTTCCTTTCCTTTTTCATCATATTAGTTTGATTTACTTCCTTCTCTTTTTTTATGAAGGTTTAAACTGCTGAAACAAGGAGGAATGAGGGTTCGAATTGGTTGGAGAAGAAAATTCATGGCAAAATTCATCACTGAAGGTTAGTGGGTTTCTACTGCAAGAACCCTGATGTACCCTAAGCCATCCTTAAATTTTTTTCCATCTTATTATCGGATATATGTGCATATCTTCAACTTTGAGACTAACTATTATGTTTATATTTGTCAATTTGTATTTGAGAGATTCTATGGTGTTTGCATGGTACAATGAAGTACTTACTTCCAGTAAAATCCAACCATTGATTGGGAAAGGGGCACAAATGGATTTTGTACATTAGTTATGCATATAAGTTTCTTAATCAATGGATGCTGGAGATCCTACTTTTCTTTTATTGTTGCATATGCCTCTACTGATTTTTTGCAATAGCCCCCATTGGCCTCCTTCCAGGAATTTTCTCCACCATGTCAGATTGCAATTGCCTAGGGATCCTACTTCCTAGAGTCAGTTCCATATTTGGCTTTAGGAACCACCTTAACTAGATTGTGGTGGTCATGATGCCATCCTCTAAATTTGGTGTGATTAGACCATTCCTTTTTTTAAAAGAAATAGCCATATATATGCTCTAGAGAGATTAACCAGTGACAAATTAACACATTTCATTGCTCATGCCAATAAAGTTTATCTAACAAAAAACTAGAGCTCAAACCAGACACCTATTATTTTTAGACATGTGCCTACCTGCTGATTTATTACGAAAGGTAATTATTTCGCCCATAAGAAATTTCCACATGTTTTAGAACAAGCATGACAAAATAAGCCATGTTATCTTCTTGATCATCTGGTTCGTTGATGTGGCAAGTAGCCAGATATAAACCCATCTCATTCCTTTTTGGATCCACATGTGTTCTAGCCCTGGCTGATCATTGTTCTTGCATGATTTATTGATCATTGTGAGAACAAAAGATCCATTTTTTTGTTCGCTTGATTTGTTCTGGCTAGTACTGTATATGTTGGTGGGATTGTGGCATTTCGCAAATGAATAGAAATAATTTCCTTATTCAGTATTTTTTTGTTTGTTATTAGGTTGACAAATTACTTATACAAACTTCCTCCGTAGAAAGATTTATGAAAATAACTATCCGGTGAATCAAATGTCTTCTTCTAAGTACCTTTAATCATAGACTATTGGATGGTTCACATTATTTACAGACATGATAAACTTCTCTTATCATCTTTGCTTATTCTTGATTATTGTCATAGTTAGTTCGGTTTATGTGTATATTCTGTAGTTAACATAAATCCCAATTAATTTCTCAATAAAATTTCCGGTATGTGACTAATTAGGACCCTGTTTACCCTTTTTTCAGGAGGAATGAAATGTTATGAACCTGATGCAATACTAGTACCTGCCACGAAAATATCCAATGGGCCTATTGATTCAGCAAAGAATTTGGCTTCATTGGTTAAGACAACTCCTAGATGCTCCTCACAGAGAACAAATCAAGCAAGCACAAAGAAGAAGAGTTGGATATGGAAAGTGCAGATGTTTATTCAATCAACCAAGAAGACCCAACACCAAAAATAGGCATCACCAAGATCATGCACTCCATGAAGCGCAGAAAGCGCTCAGCCCAACAAAGGATCAAGAGTTCTACAGCATGGGGACAACAATTTGGGTTTCTAAACTCCAGCAGAGTTGTAAGAGCACATCGGAATAACTGGGGTGTTGGTTCAAAGAAGATGAAAAGAAATCAAAGAGGCACCGAATCATGGAGTGTGAATACTAGGGAAACTAAGGGAAAGAAGAATGTTGGAGATAAAGGGAGTTCAAGCAACCAGTCCATTCATGTAGATGCTATAATTTCTAATAATTCAAGAGTAGAATCTGATGCAGAACCACTTTGTGCTGGCTGCATGGCCTCATGCATTGACTTTGATGTCAAGCTCCTAAAGGACAAAATACCTCTACCAGCACAAGTTTCAGAAATTGAAGAATTATTAAAGCAAATGATGTGTGGTCAGAAGACCAATCTGTGGGTCTTCTCAGTCCTCGTTTGTGCGAAGGGCTTTTTTACTCAAATACGCAAGAGCTTTGCGTATCTTTGTATTAAGAAGAACGGAACAAAAATTTGCATGAATGAAACCTGAAGGGCTAGAAAAGTAGGTAACATCTGTTCATCAGTACTTAAGGGTACCTATTAAGATATAGTTGGACATTTGGTAAATGGTAACGGCATAAATTGTTTTTCTTTAGTACAATTGGACAATTGGCACATGCTTGACATTTGGTAAATGGCTGCATAAATTGTTTTATTTTCTTTTACAATACAATTGGGCAATTGGCACATGCTTGTAAAGGATGCCTTAAGTGAGTGGTTTTGTAATCTTCTATGAAACTTCTGTTTGTCGTTTGGGTCTAAAGAACAATGTATGGTGTTTCATTTCTGAAGGAAACTTGTTTCTTGATGTTCGTATATTCTTTTTCTGCTGGAAGATGGATCATAAGTACAGGCAGTAGGATATGTACACAATACCAACAATAGTTTTGCTTGAACAAAGGAGCAATTCCACATCAGATTGAAATGTATTCTATTGTACTTCATAGGTTAGAGTTGAAAACATACATCGAAGATAGAGCGTCCCAATGAGTGATGAATAGGAAAACTAAAAGGATTCTAGACTAGGCTCTGTTGTATGTGTTCCAAAAGTTCAGAATACATCATGAGAGATCTACTGCTTATTGCTACAGTAGCTTTCTAAATGTGTCGCTCTACTTTTTTCTAAACTCTAATCGAAGCCTCATATGAGCGTTCATATGAGAGTTGAGAGGAGGGCCTCCTCGATGTAGGAGTTGAGGGGAGAAAAAAG
Organism: Digitaria exilis; assembly: GCA_015342445.1. NCBI lineage: Eukaryota > Viridiplantae > Streptophyta > Magnoliopsida > Poales > Poaceae > Digitaria > Digitaria exilis. The sequence continues at coordinate 8,961 of JACEFO010000878.1, forward strand.
ATTGGGCCTCATCCATTGAGGTCCAAGTGAGAGTGTGGTGGATAGAAGATTCCTCGTCTAAAGTCTCAAATATGAGGCAGAGGATCAAGTAGGAGCTTGGTTGGAGTTGCCCTTCTATTACAAAGTAGAATATCTAACTCCCTTTCTTACAGTTATTTCTATATCAGGTGACAGCATAGGTAACTTAACTATATGGTAACGGGCAATGAAGACGAACCACCATGAATGTGGTCGCCAACGCCTAGGCTCTACAATCACAGGTGGTAGCGCCACGGGGCTTGCTGGCTTCTCAGTCTCCACAACGGACCGCAAAGAGGAACATGGAGACAACGATTGGGGAGCAAGAAACATTAAGGGACGTGGTGAGCAAGGCCTCATAGATGATGTTGGGCCGCCACGCATGTATGATGACACCAAGAAGGTAGCGGCGACCACAGAGAGCAGCGCAGAGAGGGGAGGCGCTAGCTAGGTGAGGTCGCCCACGGCATCGAGCGGTTGCTGTGATAGATTGGCGATGACGATGTAATCGCTAATGGGCCAGCCTAGTGCATGCGTCTTCCTTGAAGAAGTATCCAGGACGTTGCATGGCTTGCACAAGAATTTTAGTCACATACGAAAAATTTTAGTTGTGCTACGCCTCCCTAAAAGAGCAAGCCACAGCCTCTCCTTCGCCGAGCTGAGTGGCGCGGGCTTGTTACCCTAGACATGGTAAAGAAGAAGTTGGCAGGTGTTGGCACAACCATGTAAAGCCATCTCGTGACACAAGAGATTTAGAATACCAAAGTCCTTAAGGGTCGGCTAAGGGTGTGTGTTTGATTGGCTGTGACCGTATGAGTTAGAGCATCTCCAACAAATTAGATAAAAATCATAGCTAAACAAAAAGGTAAACAAGTAGGTAAAAAAACAGAAAGGCTCCTAAAAGAAGGGGAAACCAATAGATTAGGTAAAACATGAACTCTCTATATTCAAAACTCTTTTATTTTTCCAGTCGACGCCTTTCCTCCGATCCTTTTCTAGCGACACCTCGAACGCGATTGTCTTCCTTCGTGGCTGCCGTGACCGGCCGCGACTCCTCCACCGCTCGTGGCCGCCGTGACTCGACTTCCGTTCGTATCATGAGACACATGTGATCACAAGCAACTCGTCTTCCTTCATGGCCACCGCGTTTGTGACTAGCCACAACTCTGCCGCTCGTGGCCTCCGTGACTCTACCTCCGTTCGTAGCCGTCAGACACAATCACCGAACAGATGTGTTTATGCCCTGTTTGATGGTATTGCAGAGCAGCATAGGTATCTTCCTGTACCATCCAATCGAACTGAACTAAAACGAGCATCCAACACAAACTGTTTTATATCTGGAAAAAATACTCTGTTGAAGATCAGAATTAATACCCTGTCGATAATGCAGGTGCCAAAAAATGCAGATACATGCAGGTCATGAATCCATAGAGGACTGAGTTGCTGACTAGTAGTAATTCCCAAGTGCTACGATTATTTACCCAAGAATAGCAGTTTGCAGAGATCGAGATGCGAGATCAAACATCATGTACACAGGCAGAAGGATAAAGCGGAAGCAGTTATCCCACCATTGCAGTCATCCTCCTCTTCCAATTGCTCAGCATTGAGCAATTCCTCCCGCATCTGGCCATCGAAAGTCCTTGGAGGAAATTCAAATCCGGTTTCGTCTGGAGACGTGGAGATGAGCAGCGCCTACGCACAGAGGGCAGGGTGCGGGTGCGGTGCCGGCGTGACATGTCGCAGGACTGGCACCGGCACGACGTCGGCAGGGCTTGGGGCCGGCACCGCGCGGAAGGGGGCGAGAGCAGCGCGACGCAGGGTCTGCGGCAGGGCACGGCGGCCTGAGCGACGTCGGCGCGAGGGGGCGGGAGCCGGGAGCGGAGGGAGGAGGTGGCGACGGGGCAGCGACGAGAAACCACGGCTGCAGCTTGAGAGATGGCGGGCGGCGCGGGAAGGAAGTTCGCGCGCGGGAACGGCAGTAGGTGCATGGGATTCCGCGTATGGCGAACGGCATAGCTTCGGCAAAGATGCCGACCGCCATTCACGGGAAGCAGAACGAGAAAGCGACGAGGGAAGGATAGCGCATCGGTTGGAAGCCAGTTTTAGGGAAAATTTTCTTATTTTACCTATCCATCTTGATTTACAATATCTGTTGGAGATGCTCCCCGGTTCTATAGGAAGGACTCACAATGAATTGATGTCATAGGGGCTTGTCGGACTTCGTGAAAGAAAGAGAAATCATGATCACGGACTCGATTCTTTTTTATTTTTTTCTTTGAAACCACATCCTACAACTTTTTCATAGGTACGGTATCATCTCCATAACTTTCCTCTCTTTTTTGTTTCTGTGTTTTCCTACGAAAATACTACATTCCGTGCAGGCCGAATACTCCCGAAAAGCATGTTGCCGTGAATCCTCTAACCACGTTTACCAAATTTACTCCACGTTGTTAGGATCTCTTCCTTTTTGCTGCCTTTGCACAGAGCACAAGAATTACAAAGACTCACATCTAAAAAATATTACAAAGACCCACGTTTTTTTAAAAAAAATCATTCGTGAAACCCTAAACCCTAGTAGCTTACGGCACAGCCACGGCACCGGTGCTGGACAGAGCGGCCGCCACGAACGCGTTCACCAATTGGAACTGCAAGCGCCGTCGACGGGGACCACGACTGCTCAGAATTGATGCCGGGCAGCCGCGCATGAGGACAGCGAGAAGGTGGCTGCCGCGCCGGGGAGCAGCGCTGGGAGGCCGGGAGGCGCCGGCACGGGACTTTTTTTTTTTTTTTTTTTGAGATGCCACACTAGGGCCGTTTAATTGCTAATGGGCTAGGCCGCCAGGCTCTCTCGATCGAGGAACCTAATGGGCTGATATATTAAGCCACCAGGACGGCCGGCCTCTTCGGCCCTTATAGAACTGCACGCCCCACGTTTAGTCCCACATGGAAACATTTAACTGGGCTAAACATCCATAAGACTAACAGGCTTAGCCCCTCTATCGCCGGGCCTGGTGGCGCGGGCTTGTTACCCTAAGCATCAGGGGGTAAGAGAGTTGTGGGAGGTATTGGCCTAGCCCATGTAATAATGGCATCCCGCGCGAGATGCTCGCCCCTATCAACTCTCTTTTTAATTTTGTTTTTTGGTCGGAATTTGCAAAGAGCATAGCTGCACAATAATTACAAAGGCCTAGTTACATTCAAGAACGTATTTTTTTCATTCGTGAAATAGTCTTAGGTGTCGGACAAGGAAGACCAGAAGATGCGGCCGCTCCACCACAACTTTTCACGACTACAAGTCTGCAATTGCACGCGGCGGCGGCACTGAACTCAAGTGGCGACAGGCCTCTTGCACCACAAGTCCACGACTACTCCGAATCGATGCCGGTCGGATAGTGCCGGCCGCGACAGGGAGCAAAGCGGGGTGGCGGTGGTGTTCAAGAGACCAAAGGGTAGTAATGGGCCAGGCTTGTGCGCGCGGTTCAGAGTATCCCAGACATAATGGGTTGGCCTGTTAAGGGCAAGTACAACCGTGTCTACGGCAGCTGTCCTTTGAGCACAAACAGACAGCTTGTACAACGTGTCGTCTGTTTGGCTGTCTTTAGGATGTTTAATGCATCTTTGACACATAAATCATAAGGGATCTAGTGCATATTGATCTCTGTAGCTATTTTGTTTCACACATGGTGTTATCTTTCTCCCTTTTATTTTTCTCATCTCGTTTTTTTTAACTTTTTCCTATTTTCTTTTTTCCTTTTGTTTTTTCTCTATATTTCCTTCAATTCCCCTGTAGGCCAGCACCCACCACTTCCACGATCTATCTTCTTGTCTCTCGATCTTTCCCTGCTTCCTCCTCTCTCCCCCACACGTCTCCGTCCTCACATGCAGCACCAGCGCCTCCCTCTCCCTGCATGCGCAGCGCCAGGCACGACGGCAAGCACGGCGAGCAGGCCTCCGCCCGCCGCCCCCTCCCTCTCCCTCTCTCTCGCTGCATGCGCAGCGCTAGGCACGACGGCAAGCACGGCGAGCAGGCCTCCCCCCACCGGCCCCCTCCCTCTTCCCCGTTCTGGTAGGTTTGGTTGATTTGGGTCTCGATTTGGTTGATTTGGGTCTCGATTTGGTCGATTTTTTTCTCGATTTCGTCGATTTTGGTCTCGATTTTCTGGATTTGGGTCTTGATTTGGTTGATTTGGGTCTCGATAATGGCGCGAACGGATCCACCCGCGCGCAATCCTTCCCGCGCTCGCAAGGGATCCCCGGCGCCGTTGTTTCCCCGCAACGGCTGCTACAGCGCGCGCCGAGCCGTCGCTCGAACCTTGGAGCACGAGCTCCGCTCGTAGACGAGCGAGACGACGGCAAGGCCTCGATGCCCACGCGCGGGGGTGTTTCTGCATATTCTCCTTGCATGGCGACGGCAATCTACGGCCCGTTGTACGTGCCCTAATAAGCCAGGACAGCCTGCCTTTTCGACCCTATAGGAAGGCTCCGCCTTCGCCTTTGGTTATTATTACGCGCAGTTCGCAGAATTTTAGTCCCATACCGAGATATTTAATTGGGCTTCACCTCCATAATACTAGCAGGCTTAGCCCCTCTATCGCTGGGCCTGGTGGCGCGGGCTTGCTACCCTAAGCATCAGGGGGTAAGAGAGTTGTGGGAGGTATTGGCCTAGCCCATGTAATAATGGCATCCCGCGCGAGATGCTCGCCCATGTCAACTCTCTTTTTCGTCATTAAGCTATGACTAGAGGTGAGATTAAAAAAGTTAAATATTGCGTTTCCAATTTGTTTTCGCTCAACGTGTTGATTGCCCTTCTTTTTCGAGTAATAAAGCTCAATTTACAGTAATAACAATTAAAATGTCTTTGTTACCAATATGAAGATTGCCCTCACTAAGCTATAACTATAATTGAGATAAAAAAAAGTTAAATCTTGCGTTTCCAACTTGTTTCCACTCAACGTGTTGCTTGCCCTTCTTTTCGAGTAATAAAGTTCAATTTACAGTAATAACAATTAAAATTTCATTGTTACCAATATGCATTTATAAGCACAAGAATTATAGTGGTTCTAGGTGAATATGACGGGAACAAGGGATGTCCAATTTTCCATTAGATGAGGGTAACTCTTGATTTGGTGGAAACCGGCACAAATGATCAAGCTTCTCATCACGTGGGAGTCATGGATTAGGGAGCCCATAGACACGCTGCCTGCTGACGGCGCTAAAACGGAACGAACTCTGAGGAGAGGCAAGGATGCCGTGACGTGCTGTGGGTCAGGCACCTCCTTCCCGCTCAACCCCGACGCATTTGGCAGACCCAGGCGTTGGGGACTTCCGTCCCCCCCGACCCCGGGCCCCTAGCACCGCGGGGGTATGACCCCGGGTGAGGTTGCTCCGTCCTGCCCGACCCCAAGGCCACAACAGGGAGAGAAGGGCTGCGCATTTGGGCCAAAGCCCAGATAAGACCTGGCCCAGGAAGGAAGGAAGCGTGTGATCAACGCTTCCTCCCGACATCACCCAACAGGCCGAGCAGGCCTGACATCTGGAAAAGCTGCTCGGTCGCCTGGTGTATAGGAATATTGCAGGAAGAAAGCTACCAGGAAGCTGCCTGCGGACCAGAGAAGGACGTGTGTCGGTCAGAGCAGGTGTCGCCAAGACGCACTCAGCAGACAAGCCACTACAACCGCCGGGGGCGTCGGCTCCCAAGGGTAGTTTAGTAATAACCCATGTACGAGTCCTCCCCTTCGCCTATAAAAGGGGAGAGCACCTCTCCTATGAGAGGGATTCGATCGCTAGAACATTTAGTCCCCTACACGCATCTGACATCCAAGGCTTGAATTGGCCTTCGTTGTAACCCGCATCCAAGAGAGCAATACAACCAGGAGCATTGAACTGGACGTAGGGATTCATCCCGAACCAGTATAAACCTCGTGTCTTGCGTCTTTTGAACCATTCTCCACCATGATGTGTGTGCTCTGTGATCGACACTCGCCGGCGAGAGGTACCCCGTGTACTACCCGTCGACATATCATGACCCGAACCCTACAAATGCAGCATCGCATCTCCTAGTCCTCTCCAACTCTAAGATTGTTCTTGATTACTCCGTGGTCCTCTCTATATATCGTTCCTAAGTACAATTCTAGGTATTAGGTATGTATTAAGCGAAACTTCGGATGCAAACGCAAAAACTAAGCTTAGGATGTCCCCCGGCCTCGGCGCGCCGTGACTCCTCGATTCAAAATCCGATTTTCAGTCTATCGCACGTTTCCTTTTTCAAACTCACAACAGCCCAGAGACGAGTAGACGACAGATCGCCGGAATACGGAAGCCGCCTTGCCGGTCGCCGGACGCCGGCGAGTCGTCTCAATCGTCCTGCACAGCTGCACCTGCACTCCTGGTCTCCTGCACTACGTGTCTACGATACGTCACTCCGTGAGGTTAGTTCTTGACTTCTTGTTAATCTGAATTCGAAAACCACCGAGCACCGACCAGTCATCACTCCAATATGATGACACATCACACATGAATCGTTTTTATTTTATTGCATATCTGATTTTTTTGGTTCTTTAATTTGCAGAGCAAATCAATATCTTGTCATTTGGAAAATATCCATCTGGTAGGGAGAAAAGGAAGAAGAGAAAGAAAGACAAAGAGTTTATAGTCACAAAGAGAAGCTCTTGACAAATTTGTTAGCAGAAATACAAGCACTTCAAGAGCTCTAAGCATCAAAAAGAAATTATTGGATGCAATTGATCTTGATACCATCGTCACCCACTTTGCATCTACAAATGTTAGAAGAAACTTCTAAGGTATTATATGAAAATTGATGTATATGAATAGTTTCATCTTGCGTCTTCATTCATTGGTAATATTTTCGTATATAACTAATTTTTTAATCATTATCGTAATAACAAAGGACCCCTTACTAGAGTTGAGTCTCGTCCCAGGCCCCAAAAATTCTAGGACAGTCGCTGCCTACGCAGAAAAGAAGGAATCTTGACACCCATTACGATAACGGAAGATCACCTCCTTCTAGTCAATTGTAGGTTAACCGGACTCCCAACTCTCATCAACAGTTTAACACCTCCCACACCTTCGAGGACCTCCGATCTCTCGGCGAACACACCCACTGCTACAGAAATGAGCTAATCAAACACCCTTTTACCGTTGGTTTTGTGTAAACGGGATGTAAAACTACATCACAACCATTTCCTATTTAAACCAACTGTGATGCAACTCATCACAGCCGGTTTGTATTACCTACCGGCTATGATGAGTTTGTCGATCATCATAGCCGGTTAAAGCCACGAACCGATTGTGTTGCTCCTCATCACAACTGGTTGAAGCCACGAGTGCGTCATCAACACAGCCGGTTGTGTTGCTCCTCATCACAGCCAGTTGAAGCCACGAACTGGTTGTGATGGATGTTCATCAATAACAATACGACCAGTTCTATAGCCATGGACACTCGATCCATATAGTTTCAAAGCACAATTTGAAGCCCTAAATGTGTTCAAATTAAAAAGTGTTCAACTATTGTATACTCCCTCCGTCACTAAAAAAGTGTCTTTCTCGCTTCCCGAGAAACAACTACGGCCAATTATATATAAAAATATATTAAAATTTATGGTATAATATGAATACCATTAGATTGATATTTAGATCTAGTTTTTTATAAAAATTATTTAGAGACTTAAATGTTGTACGTATTTTCTACAAATTAAGTCAAACTTGTGGCACGCACACCAATGACGACACTCTTTTAGGGACAGAGAGAGTAACTTCTTAAGATGTATAATTTTTATTTTTTTATTTGTTTGTATAACAAAGTGATAGTAAAAGTGTTCACAAATTCTACAACTCTCATATTAGTTCTATGAAACTAGAATAGAGATATAAGATGTGTGAACAATTTTGTTAGCACTATGTTGTATGAACAAATGGTCAAAATAAAAATTGTACATCTTGAAAAGTTGTGGAACTTTGTAGTACAAAACTTTTTTATTTAAATTAATCTTGTCAAGGAGAACCAAGTTTGAAAGAGTTCAAATTTTGTAAACGACCTCGGATGTAGAACTACCAAAACGAAAGCTATATATCTTGAAAAGTTATGAAACTTTTGTGTTGATAGTTTTTTATTTGAATTCGTTTAGGGCCTCAAACAAGCAATTTACACTCGGTTTTGTTTAATATATAGGGAATCAAAATGGGACATGGGCACATGTGATGATATTGTGTTGTGGTAGAGGGGCTATACGCGAGTGGGAGGTTGCGGGTTCGAATTCTGCCGGCCGCACGCGAATTTTGCACGAAAAATTGCGCGACTCACGACTTGATGACTTGTGGCTGGCGTCATCACATTGAGAAAAAAAGCTTTCGCTATTTTTTCGAGCTTGCTTGTGTAATCCTGGACACCCCCATCATAGCCAGTTCCAGCTACCAACCAGTTGTAATGAATGCGTATGTGTTGACCGGAGCAAGACAGCTGCTAAAAATCAAACGGTTCACACAACCGGCTGATGTGGGGTTCCCAGGTTCACACAACCGGCTGTGATGTGGGGTTCCTAGCCGGCTACGATGTGATTTGGATTGTAGTGACCAGGCTATCCGATGGTTAGGCCAGTCTCAGTGGGGGTTTCATGGGCAATAAAATATGATGTCATGTAGGCAATTTTGGTGACTTGGCGTTTTATTTATGAAGAAAGAGAAGAAAACAGTGTCATCACCATGACACTCTTGTTCCCCAGTTACCAAGACAACTTGTGTCTTACATGTCACCTAGGAAACAATAATAGATGAAACTATACATTGAGAGAGGGGTGTTTCATCCTAGTTTCGAGTATTATTAGATGATGTGTCACTCTAGATAATAGTGTCCATGAAACTTCTATCGAGACTCGCCTTACCAGTCCCCCTGAAATGGGATGTCCTTGTGCCCGTTCTCTTCTCTTACCCTATCTAGCTAGAAGCGGATGGCCATCTTTCCGGGTGTGCACGCTCTCTTCTCTTAGCCATTTCCAGGTCTGCATTTTTTTTTCTCTATCTAGCTGCCACTCTCGGCCCTTCCACTGCTGATCCGTGGTGACATACATCTATATGCTGAAAATCTTATAATACATGTGATGACTATGGGGGCACCTCTCCTAATCTAAACTGTTATGACTCAGTCTTAGATAGGTGCTATGACCAGCTATGAACACCTTAATTATTTATGCTAGATGTAGACTAATGATGAATCAACTATTTCCCTAGGGAAGGTTTCATCTCTTCCAATTCAACCAGTAATGGTGGTACATATCCACCCAGTGCAGGCTGACTGCTGGCTCTCACCAAGTTCAAACACAAATACCAAGCAAATGGAGGATACCCCTTCTAGCTGCAAGGGGGAGATCCCCGGACTCATGTTCATGTGCTCTGAACTCTATATAGCTGCATTCGAGGGGCGGACCCAGGAGGTCACCAGGCTTTTATCTGGAGATAGCAGCACAGCGGTGGTGGCAGTAGCAAACGGCCACCCATCCCCACGGGGAAGATCACAAGGTAATTCGACCTTGCAACCTTTTTCAGTTTTCACAATTTAACATTCAAATTTCTGGTGACATTTGAACAAATAAACGTCTCCTGAAACTAACTGCAGTCCATTTAATTTCAACTAATTTCAGCCATTCACCAAGGACTCTGCTGCATCACCCGCGAGGTGACCGCGCAGCAAAGCACGCTCCTGCACATCGCCGCCGGCCAGGGCCACTGCGAGCTCATCGCCGAGCTCTGCCTCCGTGACGCCGCCCTCCTCTCCTTGGCCAACTCTTCGCTCGACACGCCGCTGCACTGCGCGGCGAGGGCGGGGCACGCAGACGCCATCGATGCCATCGTGAGGCTGGCCAGGGAGGACAGAGTGGAGGAGGACCTCCTACGGGCGCTTCTCAGCAGCAAGAACAAGGCCGGGGACACGGCCCTGCACGTTGCCGCGAGGCATGGCCATGGCGCGGCGGTGGAGACGCTCATGAAGCTGGCGCCGGAGATGGCGTCGGAGGTGAACGGCGTTCGTGTGTCGCCGCTGTACCTGGCCGTGATGAGCAGGTCGGTGCGCGCCATCGCTGCGATAGCCGGGTACAGGGACGCGTCGGCTGCCGGGCCGGACTCGCAGAACGCGTTGCACGCTGCTGTTCTCCAAAGCTCAGGTAAGCTAGTTGACTAATTGCATTTTTTTTATGATGGGTAGCGGCGGTGCAGAGAGGGAAAGTACAAAATCACCGGATTTTCGGTCAGAGCTCCATTACAAGACGAAACCCAGAACGAAAAAAAAAGTTCGATGAACCACACAGAGTTTAGGTGAGCAAAACTTCTATGACAAAACAACAAATTTTATGGTCGAAGCAAATGTTTGAGATCAACCTTTCACACTATAAAATAGTATATGTGAGTTCGTTGAACAATAAATACTAAAATTTCAACATGCAATCCCCCCTCATCATCAAAATAGTGGGTAATTAATTGCTCGATCGAAAAAAAAAATAAATTCTTTGAATCGAACTGATAGTGATTTGTACACATCCAAAATATGGGCAATAGTTATCAATATCGTCATAACACTGAAGAGGTGGCGTGGTTGAGATGTGCCAGGCATCATAGCCGGTCAAAGAAAAATAAAATATTGGAAAGATAGGTTAAGGAGCCACGCAAACACTTGTGGCAAGTTTATAGTGTGAATAGGTTATCTCGTTTTTGTCTGGACATAATCTGGCTTGGCATAGAAGAAAATGTAGATGCATGCATTGATGCATAGCATCCATGAGGGATCGAATCAACAAAGGATGACTTTTTAGCCTAAAAAAAGGATGACTTGGTCTATAATCCATCATTGATGTCACTTAGCTTCTATTCAGAATTACCGTGCCTTCTGCTCTTACAAAATAATATCTTTTCCTTGTGACACAATGTTGGTGGTGACAGAGCTGAAACAAGAGTACGTGGGACCTTGTGGTTATCAAGTGGAACCTATGAGGGTTGCAGAGAACTCTGTTTCTACATGTCTTTAACCATGGGACGCGGCCTAGCCCGAAACGTCCACAGAGCAAGGGTGAAGCTAGCCGAATTTGTCGCCGGGGTTACTAACTTTGTTGGCTGGGGCTATACCGTAGAGTTATATAAAGTCACAGTCCGTAACCATGATTTTCCACTAAAATTTCAAAAAAACCGTCGAGGTAGGCTGACCTGACAAAAGGCTTTAGCTCTATCTCCCACAGATGTCATTTTCCCCAGCCTTAAAACTACCGCCCCTTTATCTCTAGGACACACCTAAGGTGGGACACAATGCTTGTTCGCTCACTCGGCTCGTAGCTAGCTCGGCTCGGCTCAGCTCGGTGCAATTTTAAACGACCCGAGCTGTACTTTTTGCTCGTTAGGATAACGAGCGAGTTCGAGCCGGCTCGCGAGCTCAGCGAACCGCACACACCATCAAGCTAAGCCGAGCGTGCATAACCCACGGAAGCTAGAAACGCAACCCAATTAGACCCAACACCCCCTCCGATTGAACCCTAGATAACTGCTACTGGTTGCATCTCGTGAGCCTCCTCCGCCGGCCGCCGGCCCGTGGAATCGAGCAGCCTGCAGGACGGAAGCAACCAGGTGCAAAGGTGCTCATAGGGGTTGGGTTTGCGTATGTGTATTCATAGGGATAACACTCTATAGAGGGGTTTGAAGCCGGAACTCTTTTCCATTATCTAAAAAAAATGTGTATTCACAGGGGTGAGTGTGTGTTGAGCATCTTCATTGTACCGTGTAATTTTAAAAAAAAGGTGCAGAGGTGTTGCTTGTCTGCCTCCGGTCAGCAAATCCAAATTCGATTGCTTTCTGGTAGATTTGCATTTTTAATTTGCTGCTATTTTGTGCGGATAGACTTCCTTTCTATTGATTCTTTGCATTTTGGCTGGATCTCGTAGCCTTTCGATTTGAACGGATACTTCCTGCTCATAGCCTCTTGATTTGAACGGATGATTCCTGCTCTGGCTCACGAGCGGCTCAAGCTCGCTCGTGAGCTGGACCAAGCCGAGACGAGCTGGTTTTCTGCTCGTTTGGTTAACGAGCCAAGCCAAGCCAGCTCGTAATCTTAACGAGCTGCACCGAGCCGAGCTCGGCTCCGAGCTCGGCTCGCTCGTTATCCACCCCTAGACACACCTATATAAAAGGGCTGGTCACTTTCCAGTCAGGGGAGTTAAAAGGACGTGATACCCAATTGAGGGTCCCCGTCACTCCTTCGTAAGTGATAAGTTTCATGTCACGTTTTTTAAGAGTGACATGACACCAAAGATAGTTTCGCTTCATGAATGAAATAAATTTCTCTATATATAGTTTCATTTTACAGTTTCATAAGTAAGTCATAGTATTTAATAATGATACATTTGATTGATTAATAAAATCTAATAAGGTAAAACCATTTAGCCTCCAATGTTAGTTTTAACATGTTTATGATTTTTAAAACACAATGGTTTCATCCCCACAAAACCCATCTTTCCTCTCTTATCATAAATATCATGCCATATCATCAAAAAATTTTTGTCTATATGACCCTCATTTAATGTACATGAAACTTTCAAGAAACCTCCACTAGAAATAGCCTTATGGCATTTAAATAGCGCCGAACCACGAGCCTAAAAGTTGCAAGCTAGCTCGGCTCATTGGAATTTTTAATGAGTCAAGCAATTATTTTGCTCGCTTCGTTAACGAGCGGACGCGTATATAACATCCTCCTCTACATTGGTTGTTATTGGCAGGTTTGTTTTTCATAAAATCGAACACTGTACAGCAGCAGCAGCAACAACAACATAGCATTTAGTCCCAACCAAATTAGGGTACGCTATATCGATTAGAGTGGCTGATATTTTCCGCTGGTTCGTCAATCCTAACACGGTCCTCCTCCTCTACCCGGGCTTGGAACCGGCTATGTCGAAACGACTCAAGAAATTAAGTCTTCCAATCAACATATATAGACTGATTATATACTGTTTGAGAAAATAATAACATTGGATTTTTTTTCTTCTCCAGAAATCTATGCTCCCGTTCTCACCTATATTATCACAATTATATATATTTCATAAAATTTTATTTCTTGTAGAAATAGTTTCTTTGCTACTACGATGGAGGCCAGCACTGGCAACTGACATTGACGACAACAAGAGCAGCCCATTACACTTTGCTTCTTCTGATGGTGACTGTTCAGTTGTCCAAGAGATCTTAACTTATGCATCACCAAGCACTTCATATTTGCAGGACACAGAAGGGCTCTCAGCTCTACATATCGCAGCTTCGATGGGCAACCTACCTGTAGTCCGCTTGTTGCTACAATCCTACCCTGCTTCCGCAGACATTCTTGACAACTATGGGAGAAGCTTTCTCCATGCTGCAGCTATGCGAGGCCGATGTTCCATCATTTCACATGCTATTAAGGATAGGATGCTGAAACGTCTGTTCAATGAGCAAGATATGGAAGGGAATACACCACTCCATTTGGCTGTTCAGGCTGGGGAATACAAAGTTGTTTCTAAGCTGTTATTCAGTGGAAAGGTGCAAGGCCACATTCTAAACAATGCAGGCCACACCCCATTTGACCTGGTTGAGAACTCAACAGGTTTTTTCTCAATGGTAATCAACCTCTTCGTGCATCTTTATAATTCCTTGAAATCTGACTAAGTAGGAGGGATTTCTTCATCCATGTATAATATGACTCATTTGCAAACTAAACTGCAGGCAAGTTTAGTGGTGAAGCTGTTTGTCTCTGGCTCACAGTTTAGGCCACAGAGGCAAGACCATATAAAGCAATGGAATGGTCAGGACATCATGAAATGGCGAGAGGTAACATCTAAAAACCTTGCAATTGTTTCGACTCTTGTGGCAACTGTCGCGTTTTCGGCCGCATTCAACGTGCCTGGTTCGTACGGGTCTGACGGCAAGGCAAATCTGAATGGGAATCGCATGTATAATACATTCCTATTGTTGGACACCGTAGCTGTTACCACCGCTGTAATGGCGACAATACTCTTGATATATGGGAAGGCCTCACGGTCACCGCGCTCTAGATCTTGGATAACCTTTGTTCTCTCACTGTACTTCCTTTGGCTCTCACTGCTGAGCATGATGCTCGGCTTCTACACAGCTATAGCTGCAGTGGTGAGTGACAATAAGAAACCCATCAGGACTGCAGTGGCCCGGGTGATCTACTGTGGCTTGTACATATTGATGGCTCTTCTTACGGAACTTGCAATGCCTGGATCACTTGTTGGTGTCTTGCGGTTTGTTGTTGGCGTCTGTTCAGGGCGACAGCGGCATGTGAAGAAGCAAATCAGTCGGCAGTACCCCTTTGTTATTATGTATGCCATCAACATGTTCCTGTTTGTAGTTGTAAACACTATAGCAATATCTGCGGTTGACACAACTGCAAGTCTGCACTAATGGAAGGCCAGGTTTCACTTTTTTATTCGACGGTGTATGTGTATAAAAAATATTCAGTTTGACACGGAATTGTGACCGCGCCCTGCGTGAGCAGCGGACGTATGCGGGCTTCTGCAAAATTCCGCAACGGAGCTCGCGGCACATGTGGATGCAGGGCGGGTAACCCGTGGCCGCCCCACTTGCAACGCTACATGGTGCCTGGGGGTGGTTGAAGCCCGCCATACTTCGCCACAAAAAGTTGCTGCTACTTGGACCTTGGTCTACGCCGAAGCTTGAGCAGCCACAGCAAAAAAACAATGCTTTTATGCCATTTTGCTCACCGAACTTGAGGCGCCATTTGTAGGCACCTAACCTGCGGCGCACGCCGCACATATGGCATGGTGAGATGTGGCGCACACCCCTAATTTTATATAAATGAATAAAGTACTTAATTGACCGGTGCTAACATTGCACGTCTGCACCCCAACCCGCTGAGCCTTTTTGTTGGAAAAAACTATAAAAAAAAATAAAGAACTATATATCTAAAATTTTAAGCAGAAGAAACTATGTTTTTTTATAAGTCAGAACAAACTAGTTTGGGCCATACCTAGATAAAGCCTAATACAGCTCAAACCATCCATCTTTGATGATTTTGTCAGCATCTACCAGCCCAGAAAAATCATCCAAACCCATTGAAATTAATTAACTACATACACTAAAGTTAACTACATATACTAAATGACTAAGATTTGGAGCTCTCTCATGAAGTCTGGGCCCATATGGGGGCGCGTAGAGTTTAGGTGGGGCCCACATCTAAAGGGCCAAGATTTGGAGCTCTCATGAAGTCTAGGCTCACATGGGCCCGTGTATAGTTTAAGTGGGACCCATGTGAAATCCGCGTGGAGTTTAGGTGGGACCCACATGGGATCCGTGCTGTTTTGGTAGGGTCCAATAAGTGGGATCCATGATACTATTGAGTAAGTTATCATTTAAAAAATCATCAATGATGGTTACTCTATTATTTGCAGCTAAATTATATGGAACTTATAACATTTATTTACTTTTTTCCTATGTATGAAAATAATAACAAACTTTGTATATTCAGTCATATCTAATAGCACTAATATTATTTAATTTGATTAGCAGTATAAATTCTAAAAAAATATGATCAACTTATTATTCATTACTATTTATATCTTTTTATCTTTTAAAATCAAGAATCAGCATAACATAACACATCAATCCGTATGCTATTTATACTGACACCAAAAGGTCAATGGAATTCTAAAAAACGACGCCGCACGGAAAAGAAGACCAGCGAAGAATTCCACGGATGTTTCTGGCGAGTGGGGGACTACGTGCTTACTTCAAATACAAACTCTGAAACTGAAAGGTCTCCAACGCTGGAGAAAAAGGTTACGAATCCCGTTTGGTTTTCTCCCTCTCGGAGTCACGAACTGCTGCATCCGGCGGTTGCTTCCTTTCTAACCTGAGCAATCTCGGAGCCACGCGTGGATGCTTCCGACAACACATCCGTGGAGAGGTGAACGAATACTAATCAAAGACGCTCACGAGCAGATCACTATGAAGTAGCAATTTGAGGGCGAATCCATCTTTGCACTTTGCAGCAAAGCTCGGCTTCTAGATAAATCGTGTGGTGCATCATATTCACCAACACAAGAAAGCACGGCACGTTTGGTTTTGAGGGTAATTGACAAGACAATGAGAGTTTAGAGTCACGAGACTAAAATTCTGTTTGTTTTGTGGGTGGGTGGGTGGGGGGGGGGGGGGTTCTTACGGAATGGAACATAAGTTTATAGGCCGAACTCTCACCGATCTCTTCCCATGGTGAGAACAGAGTGGTAACTAGAAGAGAATTGTGGCCATTCATTGATACAATTTCCACATTAAAATCCACACACCAAACAGATTATATGAATTCCTTCTTCAACACCCTCTTTAAATTTCCTTCACGAACCAAACAAGGGATTGGGACTAAAAAATCAAACTCCAAGTGAATTCTCTTGTAGCAACTGCCACCACTAATTTACATGCCTATTCTGTTGCCAAACGCACCCCGTGAGGTTGTAGAAGTGTATGGGCCTAGATCATAGCTGGTTGCACGCTTCTAGACGATCATAGCTGGTTGCACGGTTCTAGACGATCCATCGCTAGGATCCTTTGACGAGTGCTAGAAATACTTTCCTGTGATACATGCCACCGTATCACGCCTGATGGATCATGTGCCAACTCACGGCAAAGTAGACGTCATTGGATGCGTATGAAGAGTTGCAGCTGCAGGGTGACCTTGCCCATCAAGGCTGACATATGCCCCATCTGGTCATCTCCGAGCAAGAGTTGGTCGTCATGCTTGTCTTTCAAGATCCTGGATTTAGCTATATATAAACATATCTGCATGCCCGTCCATATCCATGACAAGAACAACATATATCACATAGAAAGACACAGGTCCAAGCTCTCACCTCAACACTCACCCCATTTCACCACAACCAAGTACCAACCATGGAAAGATTCTACTCCGTCGCGGCCGTCACCGTCGTGCTCCTCGTCTTGCTCCACCACCTCCTGATGAAGCGCAGGAAGCACCAGCGGCTGCCGCCCGGGCCGCGGTTCGCGTTCCCCATCCTCGGCCACCTCCCCTTGCTCAAGAAGCCGCTCCACGTCTCGCTCGCCGACCTTGCGGCGCGCCACGGCCCGATCGTCCACCTACGCCTCGGCAGCCGCCACACGTTCGTGATCGGCTCGGTGGAGCTCGCCAAGGAGTGCTTCTCCGGCGAGCTCGACGTCGCCATCGCCAACCGCCCGCACTTCCCCTCCATCAAGGAGGCCTCCTTCGACTACTCGGTGCTCAGCCTCGCCAACTACGGCGCGCACTGGCGCACCATGCGGCGCGTCGCCACGGTGCACCTCCTCTCGGCCCACCGCGTCAACATCATGTCCGATGACGTCATCGCCCGCGAGCTGCGCGCCATGGTGCGCCGCCTTGCTGCTCGCGCCTCCAGCTCCAGGGTCGAGCTGAAGCGGAGGCTGTTCGAGCTCTCCCACAGCGTGCTCATGGAGATCATGGCCCAGACCAGGAACACCTACTCCGAAGACGAGGACATGTCCAAGGAGGCGAGGGAGATGAAGGAGATCATAGAAGCGATCGCCCCTCTTGTTGGCGTGGCCAACCTCTGGGACTACATTCCCCTGCTACGGTGGCTCGATGTCTATGGCGCGGAGAGGAAGCTCACGGACGCGGTTAACAGGAGGAACGTGTTCATCTACAAGATGATCGATGCAGAGAGGCAGAAGCTGAAGCAGATGGAAGAACGAAAGAGTGGCGGCGACACCGACGACAAGAAGAGCATGATCGGCGTCATGCTGGAGCTGCAGAAAACAGAGCCTGACGTCTACACGGACACTTTTATCAACGCTCTCGTGGCAGTGAGTAGCAATGTCCTAACCTTAATTTTACTCCATGTATCCATGTATATATATGTATATGTGTACCTAGTTGGCATGCTTTCTTCCACTCTCTAATGCTTTTCCTTTTCGTGTCTGGATTGAAGAATCTTCTCGGCGCTGGCACAGAGACGACCTCAACAACAATGGAGTGGGCGATGACGCTCCTGCTCAACCACCCAGATGTGCTGAACAAGGCGCAACAAGAGATAGACTCCAACGTTGGAGAGGGTCGTCTTCTTGACAAGAACGACCTTCCCCATCTTCCCTATCTCCACTGCATCATCAGCGAGACTCTCCGGCTGTACCCTGCCGTGCCGATGCTGCTGCCTCATGAGGCATCCACAGACTGCAAGATCCACGGTTATGATGTCCCGGCAGGGTCGATGGTCCTTGTCAATGCTTATGCCATCCATAGGGATCCGGCGATATGGGAGGACCCGGAGGAGTTCAGGCCGGAGAGGTTCGAGCACGGCAAAGCAGAGGGAAAGATTATGATGCCATTCGGGATGGGAAGGCGCAAGTGTCCCGGGGAGAATCTCGCCATGCGAACCATGGGGCTTGTTCTGGGGGTGCTGCTCCAGTGCTTCGATTGGAGCAGGGTTGGAGATGGAGAGGTTGACATGGCAACAAACACTGGCCCGATAATGTTTAAGGCTGTCCCTCTAGAAGCCCTCTGCAAGCCACGAGCGATGTCTGCTGTTCTTCAGAAAATCTAGTGTGAAATTGTGGACTTCCATATGTAATGAAAAAGATGGTACTTAGAGTATATAGCCATCAAATTGTGTAAAGGTTATAATGTCTGCTATTTAAAAGTTGTACCAGTATATTGAATACTTGTACATACTATTGTACGCATTATAGTATGTTCTTCGGGCTTTACTCGTCGAATTGAACAGTGATGTTAATGCCTTTGAGGTAAAGTTTGGATCATTGAGCTAAAGCTTAGCTCTTGTCATGTTAAACTAGGCAGATGGCCTGCGCAAATAGCGCGGATAGTTAGTTTTTTCATAACGTTTTAATTGAATAAAAATACTTTTTTGTAATTGATCTATGATTATCCATTTTCTATCATTATATTGTGTACTCCCTCCATCCACAAAAGAATACAACTTTCGTTTCCCAAAGAGTCCAACAATTCCAAGTTTAACTAAATTTATATAGAATAGTACTAATATGGTACAAAGTAAGTATCATTAGAGTATCTATGAAATACATTTTGATACTAAATGCATTCAAAGACATAAATGTTCATAATTTATTGTATAAATTTGGTGAAACTAGAAATTATTTGACTCCTTGGTAAGCGAGAGTTGCAATATTTTGCAGGCGAAGAGAATATTATTTAAAACTATAATTATATAAGTAATTTACTTATATGATGTAGTTATTTATTAACTAAATCTTTTGTATATTATTTAACAATTTTACTTCCTAAATACTGGTTTGTGTAGACTCTATTCTTCTCAAATTATTTAAATTAAGTTTAGTATATACTCCATATTTAACTACCGAAATATTTAAATTAATCTTGGTGTTTGTAACAGTAATTCGGCGCATAAGAGGGATTAAATGATCACCGAGTTAGATTGCTCTCGCCCCCATTTCTTTTCCTGCCCTCCTCTGGATTGTATATTTTTAGCTCGTCTAAAACTCTGAATTGCAGATTTTAGCTCTTGTCTGAATTGTAGATTTTATCTTGGCATTTTTACGAACCTTTCCTTGCTTCATGTGTTTGCTTTCACAACGGCGTCGACGCAGCATATTGTTAAAATAATCATAATATTGAACAGTGATACGATGTCATATTGATAGTTATTGAATTTTCTTTCTATCACGTACCTGTCGCACGTGCATGTTTGCTAGTTTTACTAAAAATAATGTTTTCTAATTGATCTATGAATATCTATTTTTATTATTATATTATATACTCCCTCTTTCCACACAGAAGAATACAACTTTCGTTTCCCAAAGAGTCAAATAATTCCAACTTTAACTAAATTTATATAGAATAGTACTAATATTTATGGTACAAAGTAAGTATCGTTAGATTATCCATGAAATACATTTTATGCTAATGCATTCAAAGACATAAATGTTCATAATTTATTGTATAAATTTAGTGAAACTTGAAATTATTTGACTCATCGATAAGCGAGAGTTGCAATCTTTTGCAGACAGAGAGAGTATTATTTAAAACTAGTAATCTACTTATATGATGCAGTTATTTATTAACTAACCATTTATATATTCTCTAACAATTTTACCTCCTAAATACGTTAAAATATGTTTTGTGTAGACTATATTCTTCTCAAATTATTTAAAATAAGTTTAGTATATACTCAATATTTAACTACTTCCTCTGTTTCAAATTATAAGTTATTTTGTCTTTTGTAGGTTTATGAATATTTGTATGCATATAGACATATGCATACAAACATCTATTAATCCAAAAATGCCAAAACGACCTACAATTTAGAACATATTGAATATTTCACTTCCCAAATATTTTATAAATTAACTACTATTTGTATTTTGAGTTGAGCTATAGATTAAGTGTTTTAATATGGACTCTTTACCAACTACTATATTTTAGCCAATTTTTAATCTCTGGTACAAATATCTTTTTATCTCTAGTGGGCACATGTGAAAATGAGATCATGTTTTGATGGGAGAGCAATTTAGAACTTTGGCACTCTGATATGAAATTGGTCACCATAAGGTGAGTTTGAAAGGACGTGGTTAAATTGTACCCCGTTAACTCACCTTACTCCTCTGTTTGGATCACCAGTAGCCAACTTTTACTTGACAATTTTTTTTTCTGTTTCATCCAACCTAATTTACTGGCACGACAACAATTCTTGTGATCTATTTGACACATTTCTTGTTATACTTTTTATTACTTCAAATTAATGAATTTATATATTTCTCTAAGTTGTATGAGACACTGACTCTGCTAATGTTAATCATAATGGACATGGACTCTTTATCATAGTCAATTGCTAGTCATATTAGACATAGGACTCTTTGGCTGCTATAGTCCGTATTGGACATGGACTCTTTGAGCTACTATGGACCGTTAGACCTTAAAAAAATCTAACGGTTCAAATTTCTCATTTTTTTATTAACGTGGGAATTTGTTGGCCTTCTCGGCGAATGTGATGGCTCCTTTTTCATCTGCTATACTAATATGATAGATAGATAGATAGATGTTCGAACACTAATTTAGAGAACTAAACTTGAGCTAATTATAAAATTAATTGAAGAATCCATGTGCTAACTCACGAGACAAAGCTATTAGTCCTAATTAATTCATTGTTAGAAAATAGTTACTATAGCACCATATTGTCAAATCATAGACTAATAAGACTTAATAAATTCATCTCGTGAATTAATCTTCATCTGGGCAATTATAGTTTTGAAATTAGCATATGTTTGGTACTCTAATTTCTATCAAATATCCCATATGACGAGGGCTGAGTTTAGCCCTAGGATCCAAATACCTCTAGTCTTCCATGTAGCACAGTTGCACAATAGTTACAAAGGCCTAGTTACCTTCCAAGAACGTCTTTTTTCATCATTCGTGAAGTTGTTTTACGTGCCGGACAGGGAACACCGGAAGAGGCGGCCATGCCACCACGACTCTTCACGACTGCAAGTCTGCAATTGCACGCGGTGGCGGCGCTGAACTCACATGGTGATAGGCCTCGTGGACCACGAGTCCAGAACAACTCCGAATCGATGCCATGCGGATACGCATGAGGAAACCGACAAGGTGCGACAGGGAGCAGCGTGGGGAGGCGGCGGCGGTGTGCAAGAGACCAGAGGGCAGTAATGGGCCAGGCTCGTGTGCGTGATTCATATCACAGACAGAATGGGCTGGCATGTTAATAAGCCAGGACAGCATGCCTTTTCGGCCTACTGGAAGGACCCCACGCGCCATAGGTTGATACGCGGAGTTCGCAGAATTTTAGCTCGTACCGAAATATTTAATTGGGCTATCCCTCCATAATACTAGCGGGCTTAGCCCCCTATTGTCGGGCCTGGTGGCGCGGGTTTGTTACCCTAAGCTTCAGGGGGTAAGAGAGCTGTGGGAGGTATTGGCCTAGCCCAAGTAATAATGGCATCCCGCTCGAGATGCTCGCCCCTGTCAACTCTCTTTTTAATTTTGTATGTGTTTCTCATTAAGCTATATAGTCAAGCATTTATTTTGGTAACGTATCATATTAGAAGGGGGGATTTGCAAAAGCATGATTAAGGGGATGCACTTTTGCAAATCTCCCCTCCCACCTCTCCCTACGTGCTTCCCTTGGATTAAGATCGTAAGGTCCAGATTTGAGTTCTTGAGTTCTCATAGGATACGTTGTCACTCTTTCTTTTCCTTCTATTGATGTTCATCTAATGCGCTGCGATCCCACCCCTCTCCGGCTCTCCCTAACCATCATATGCTCATCTAATGGTCTGAGTTGGAGTTTACAAATGTTGCACCAGTATTGGTTTGCACTGAACACGCTGCCATATATAATAGAGTACCATTTCTTATGTCACTCTTCAAGTTCTCATTAAGGTATATAGTCAAGCATTTTTCCCCTTTTGTGTTGACATTAATGATGCTATATATAATATAGTTGTGACCATATTTGCCAGTCTTTCAGCTAAAGTTTGGACATTGGAGCTAAAGTTTAGCTCTTGTCCTATTGAATGTTCGGATGCTAATTTAGAGAACTAAACATGAGCTAATTATAAAATTAAGAGTAAATTACATCCACCATACAACAACTTATGGGCTTGTATCATTTTGGTCCAACAAGTAGCAAAACATACAAATGGATACATGAACTTGTTAAATGCGTGCATATACGGTCACATGTACTGCATGTAGATGTATTTTGCCACCATGAGATGTAACGTGGACGGTTTTATAACCCTTACCCCCTTCTCATCTATATCATAACCATGTACGCAACTATTATTTCTTTTGATATGGGTAAAATATTTTTAAAAAAACTTCAACTATGGATGACGACATATAGCATTTTTCTTTTAAAAAAGTATGATAAAGTCATTTATTGTGTCGCATGTACATTTTGTTTACTCTTGTTCAGAAGTGAAAATATTAAAAAAGAATTTGTAACATGCCTTTTTAAAATTTTGGTGACGGATATACAGCAGATTTAAAGAAAAAAATATTACCATATACATCAAATAATTGTTTTAAAAAATATTAATCCGAATATACTGATGAGTTTGATCTTGTTCGACCAATCAACTATATAAAATGAGGAATTATAAAAAAATACTTAGGGCTTCGCATATATATTAAATGCACATAATTCCAAGTTGGATTTAGAAAGAAAAAAAGATAGTTCAATTAGTGTAATGGTGATATTGTTAGTTTTTTTTATCTTTTCACATTTGACAATGGAATAATATAATAGTTGTATGCATGTTTATTGCATATATAGATGTGAAGGGGGAGAAATATATGTGTTACATGCATAAAACCATTCATGTTAGGTGTCATGGTGAAAAAATACGTCTACATAGAGTATATGTGACCGTATATGCACACGTTTAACAAGTTCATGTACTCATTTACATATTTTGCTACTTATTGGACCAAAATGATACAAGTTCACAAGTTGTTATATGGTGGGTGTAATTTACTCTAAAATTAATTAAAGAAGTCATAGGCTAATTCACGACACGAAGCTATTAAACCTAATTAATTATCATTAGCAAAGAGTTACTATAGCTATTAAACCTAGTTAATTCATCATTAGCAAAGAGTTGCTATGGCACCACAATGTCAAATCATGGAGTAGTTACGCTTAATAAATTCATCCCGTGAATTAACCTCCATCTAGGCAATTATAGTTTTGGAATTTGCGTATGTCTACTCCTAATTTGTATCCAAATATGTGATATGACGAGGGCTAAGTTTGGCCTCAGGATCCAAATACCTCTAGTCTTCCATTTTTTTTTAAAAAAATGAATGTTTTGGTCGAAATTTGCAAAGAGCACAGGCCTAGGGATGGCAATGGCCCCCGGTTCCCTGATTCCCCACGGAGAATTCATCCTAATCATTAGGGACGGGGATGGTAGAAATTTAGTCCCCACGGGAATTAAACGGGGGAAACTCATCCCCGTCGGGGATCATGGGGCGGGGATGGTTTAGCGATCCCCGTACCCGTTTCCCCGCAGCCCCGATTAGCCAGCTGCGCTCAGCACTCCGGATCCAGCCCAAGTTTTAATTTGGCCCATGAAAAGAAAGCCCAGTAACAAGAATATATAATCGCCTGACCAAACCCTAGACATCCCCATCTGATTCCTTCCTCTCCTCGCTTCCTCTCCCAGAACTCCGTCGGCCGCCGCCACTCGCTTTAGCTCGCCGGTCGCTCTGCCACCAGAAGACACGGCGGCAGCACAGCGTTGCGGCCATGGCTCTGGCTCCACGCCGACCGAAGCCACTGCGACCCTGCACTCCCGTCTGCAAGCGGTAGCACCAGTCCCCCACGCATCATGCTTCAGCTCCACCGCTCTCAGATCCCATTACTCCATTAGGAACAGAAACAGACAAAGAGCTCTGAGCTAGTGACTGAGCGGAAGGTGCAGACACGTGCGTGGTCAAGATGCTATCCAAAAGATCTTGTTTTCATTCGTGGCCCATTATAATCTATTTGTTTGATTCTTTCCTTTTTTTTTTTGCATTTGCTTTGGACTTCATGAGATGATAAATAACTATGTTTCCCCGTTGCCATCCCTACTGCACAGGCCTAGTTACGTTACGTTCCACCACGAACGCGTTCACCAACGGCCAGCCTGTACACAGCTGCAACTGCAAGCGGCGGCGACGGGGGGACCACGATTGCTTAGATTGATGACAGGCAGCCACGCATGAGGACTGGACAGCGAGCCGCGACGGGGAGCGGAGGAGGCCGGGAGGCGATGTCGCCGATGCTGTAGCCGCTCTCGCGGGCTCACACTGGGCCGTGTAATCGCTAATGGGCCAGGCCGCCAGGGTCAACATGAACCTAATGGGCTAATATGTTACCCACCAGGGCGGCCTCTTCGGGACCCTATGGAACTGCACGCCCACACGTTTAGTCCCACATGGAAACTTTTATTTGGGCTAAACCTCCATAAGACTAATAGGCTTAGCCCCTCTATTGCCGGGCCTGGTGGCGCGGGCTTGTTACCCTAAGCATCAGGGGGTAAGAGAGTTGTGGGAGGTATTGGCCTAGCCCAAGTAATAATGGCATCCCGCGCGAGATGCTTGCCCCTATCAACTCTCTTTTTAATTTCGTATATGTCATTCTTCGAATTCTCTTTAAGCTATATAGTCAAGCATTTTTTTTCCTTCTATTGATGTTGATGCTATATAAAATGGAGTAGATTTTTCATTTATTATATGTCAGTCTTCAAGTTCTCATTAAGGTATACAGTCAAGCATTTTTCCTCTTTTTCTGTTGACGTTGATGCTATATATGATAGATTAGATTAGCGGTAAGCTCCATTTGATGCAGACGTCGACCGGTTTCAAATCCTGGTAGTACAAGAAAAAAAAAACTTCACCAAATTCTCATTAAGCTATATAGTCAAGCATTTTTTTTCCTTCTATTGATGTTGATGCTATATAAAATGGAGTAGATTTTTCATTTATTATATGCCAGTCTTCAAGTTCTCGTTAAGCTATATAGTCAAGCATTTTCCCTCTTTTTCTGTTGACATTGATGCTATATATAATAGATTAGATTATTGGTAGGCTCCATTTGATGCAAACATCGACCGGTTTCAAATCCTGGTAGCACAAGAAAAAAATCCTTCGCCACTGACCCAAAGAAATAACGGTAAGCCACCCGATTTAAATTGATCGTATATTCGAGGTGAAATAAGGGGATTAAAGAAAGCATTCAACAACTTACTAAGGTACTTGAAAGGAAAAAAAAGTGAACTTTTCCTTGATTTTACTCTATTTGTATTCGTTTTTTGAATCATTTGATTCAAAGTTACTTTAATTATCCTTTTAACTTCAAGTCCTTTTCATAAAGTTCCATGGTTGTCTATGGCATCTTTAGTTGCTTTTGACCCCTCCTACCATGGAGAGTTGTACCGTGTATTTGGTTTGAGGGTCGAACTAGCGCAGGATGGGTTCGACCCACGTTAATCCGTGTTTGGTTGAGAATGCATCTGGAATAGACTGGACGCAGAAGGGAATATTCTTCCTAGATGCGGGTTATCCCCATCCCACCAAATCGAAGGGACCAAGTGGTTTGGCTTGGTGTATTCACGTGCTGTCTGGTCTGAGCAAAGGCTTAGGAGGCGGTGACCTGAGGAGCGGTAGTGGAAGAAGGTAAGGCAGAAGAGAGGAGAAAAAGGAGAGAATGACAGGTGGAGCCCACGAACAACAGTTCTAATGATGTAAAGATGGCATCCATTCCATCCCTCTCAACCCTTCAACCAAACAAAAACTAGGTTGGATCCCACCCTCTCATCCAAACACAAGATAGGTTCAACCCAACCTCAAAAACTGGGTTGGAACCAACCCAACCCGCTTGATCCCAGAACCAAACACATATGTAGTGATTGCTGGTCTAGTCGTCATCGGTCCAGGTTAGGGCTCGTACATTTTTTCAACAATCCAAGTGGAATAGGGTGGAATGGAGGGGATTGGATCCTAAAGTGACTTATCTAGGAACCAATCTCCTTCATTGCACCCCATTCCACCTGATTGAACTAAAAAACGAACATGCCCTTATGGTGTGGGCATGTATGGTGAAACGAAGGTTTGGAAAAGCATGGAACTTCCTTCTTTGTTTGCAATAAAAAAATACAAAGGGATTAGGTGACGTTTCATTAAAAAGAGAAGCGACTTGGAGGGGGGGAGGCAAACCCCAATAACACAACACAGGTGCAAGTAAGAAGACTCGAACTCGGGCTGGCAGCATGCACACCTGCCGCGCTTGCCATCCGAGCTCCTTTGTTTGCAATACCAAAGGGCACTCTTTGTCCTGCCATCGGAGTTATTTTTCTATTTAGGCTTTGGGTGCATTGCAAACGTACACTCTTACAAAGATTGCTCTTGTTCATCATGAATAAAGCGATCATGTTACTTTATGGCCTTTAAAAGTTACTGCGATTTGAATAAGCATGCCTAATCATTCGCACTCCTATCAAGTAGAGACCGAAATCTGTGAAGCTGAACTTGTGACGTCTGAACCTGCTGCCTAGTTCGATTAGGGGCTGCAGTAATCTCTTGCAAAATCATCAGTTAATGAGTTGAGCAGGGGCGATGTCACCATAGTTGAAGCGGCTTACCACTCAGCCGGGCTGCGTCCCTCCCGCCATTGCAGGAGTCGCTCGAGCTGAGAGGATCACATCGCCCTCTGTTCGTCACCGCCGCGCCCTGGCTACCGGCCACCAGGATCTCGAAACAGCCGCGTCAGGAAACAATAGATTCAGAATTTTAGATACTAGTACTAGTCGCAGAGAAGATCCAAAACTAAAGATAGACTACAGAGTACTAGTCGCAGAGAAGATCCAAAACTTCAGATAGACTACAGAGTACTAGTCGCAGAGATAGCCCGACTGCTTTGTAGCCTTCAGGAACTTATGAGCAAGCTGAGCGACTGTACAAGATATTGTGTGTCGTCGATGTTTGTTTCAATTCAGCTTCCTTGGCAATTCATACAGCACGACGGTGCACAAATAAGCAGGTGCAATCCTTGCACAGAAAGTCTTGCACATATCGCTAGCAGCTTTGCACACAGCACTCAACTTCCATTTAAGATATAATAACCCTACTCGCAAAATAATGATAGTAAATAAATTGCACACAACCTCAGCATCAGAAAACCCAGGGATCGGTAAACTTTGTTTGAAACTGATAGTGATAATATGGACATGTACGCTAGAATAAAAAAAATACAAGCATATATCAAGCTGATTCTGGATTTCTGGGAAGGAACATGCATTGCTGAAAGTAGCATATGTAAGCAGAAGTCTTTACGAATGTTTGAATCGGCATAAGTACTAAAGTCGCAGAACAGCCAAATGAAACTTGTATCAATTACTAATCGACGCTACTCAATGCCACAGATCAGTGATCAGAACGTCACCCTTCATTTATCCTGCTGACGAGGAGCACTTCTTATCATCCAGGTGTCAATCCTCCATTAGAATGTTGATGAAGTGCCCTTTACCTAGCAGTCTGAGCAAATTTGGAAGAAAAATTACATCACCAATCCATTAAACAGGTTGAAAGAGGAAAGGGTTATTTCAGACTAGCAAGTTGTGATTGTCAATTTATCACAAAAAAAAATGTTGTGATTGTCAATACCAGACTCATGGCATGTTTCATAGCTTTGAGTGTCTATCTTGACTTTTAAATATGGCATTTCAATCCACGCTACATCTCAGCAATAGACCATTAGGTACTGAGATGACATTGATGTTTTATGTTCATAATGCACACCACCCCCATATGGAGTCTGGGCATGGGCATATGAGAACTGCGTCACCATACTTACCATAAGCTGAGAATTCAAGTGAACTAGTGATTTTAGACTGAAAGCAATACGGGAAGATAAAGGCTGGCAAAAAGTCAGACTCTTAGCTAGCGTAAAGGATCTGTGTAAACTAAGAAAACATTGATGTTGTTTTGTCCTTATCATGATCAGAACTGCCTTCTCTGAGATTGATACTCGACAATATAAATCTACAGGGCACCTTACTGTTTTTGCTGCTTATATATACGCAAATTACATTATTGTGATCCAAGCTAATGTGGGAATCAAAGGATCTCCCAGATTTGGTCTTTGTTGGAAATCGAGCCCTAGAACTCTACTCTCTCGCGCTCAGACACAAGGAGGAAGAAGAACAGTAACCATGGCGACGAACGCCCCGGCCGCCGTACGGCCTATATGTTGGCACTTTGATTATTGATAAAATGGACTCGACTCAGCCCTGAACACAAGCAGTACACGACCATTTGTAGGCCTCGACTACACAACGCCCACGCCACCACACTCCGACGAGCACGGCGCCCACGCACGCACGTTCCTGGAGACCCGGCTTCTTCCCGTTCGTGGGCAACTAACTCCACGCAAGAATCGGTCTGCATCCTCATCTGCTAGCCAAGTGGCGCCCATCACGCTGCTTCCGCGACCCTCTCCGTTATGGCCGTCCTTGCTTCCAACAGACGTGCCAGCATGCGACGTACGCCATGCTCGGCACACTCTCGAACAGGCTGCGCCAGCATCCAACTCAACGCAGCAGTCTTCTTGGCGCCGGACCCGAACACGAGGACGAACTCGTGCACCAGCAAACACACTAGTTACAAACTTGATTGAACCCTACGGACCTAACAGACTCAAACATGTAGACCCTAACAAGCTACCTACCATGAACGCACGCACAGACACACGTTCATGATGCAAACACACACACCCACGCCATGCACACACAGTGGCGTGGTTTATTCTAACAGTCTTTTCATTGACTACCTGCAGGTGATCCTATTGCTAAACCATACCACAGCTCCTTTAGTATTTATAATTCAGGAAGGCGCTGAAAAAGTAGCTAAAGTAGTACACAATAAAATGCTCCATGAGTATAAATCATATACCTGAACTTATCTGTAATCATATCAAAAGTTTAGATGAATCATTAAATCTAACATAACTAATGAGGTAAGCAAAGGTGAAGCCATGTCAATTCATTACAGAACTAATATATTATGATGGTGTCTTAATAGAAGATGTACAATGTGGAAAACTATACACCCTTCACTACAGGACTACACAAGATCATCAAAAGACAAACCTCGGCAGGATCACTCCTTCAGCACAGGGAAGATGGGAGGCCAGGTCATCAAATAGGGATGGATCGAAGTCACGTGTGCTTTCTTTCCAGTCATGTTGCATACATTTTGCAGTGCACTACGCCTAACATCCAAGTAGAGCACACATTGATACATCTGCAAGAAAACAAACTCCGCATTGTCCCCCACCGCATGTATGTAAACATCACGATCATAGTCATCCTCAGTGGTGCTATTTGATATCTTCAGATTAGCGCACAGATCACGCAAACCAATGGTATTCACCAGCGACCAGTCTCCCATGCTGCCATGGCAACCGCTGTGGAACCAAACAAAAAGTTGGAGCTCCTTCACATGGACAAGATAAACCCCAGAACCATTGGCCCTTGACAGCATAATTTCTCCATCGAACATCAACTTCCCCACCCTGTTAGAGTACTTCATCGGGTAGTTGATCGTCGAGAAGGTGGAGGATGTCAAATCCAACACAAGAATGTTGTGCACGGTGATCCCCATATAGATCTTATCATTTACGAGGAAAACACTAAACGTGTTCAACACCGATGTAAGCAATCTCAAAGTCTTTGTTGAAGCTGAAATTTGCATGCTCCAGGCATCACCATGCAGCTTATATACGTCGGCTGTAGCTTTCTCATCCTTTTGATTATAATGCAGTTCAAACCAGAAGTAGGACAGCACATTGTCACATTCTTGGCAGAAGACCTCACGGAAAATGTAGAGTTTCTGGTCGTCTATCACTGGAAGCCGCGGCAAGGTAACCAAACCTCTCGCAGGATGGAGCGGGCTGTGAACTGCGGGTGTGAAGTAGCCGTCGCGGAACAAGTTGACGACAACTCTGCTGTTCCGGCAATCCATGACGCGCGTGGACCGGCTGACGTAGGAGTCCAGGCCGAATCTCCCGCGGCGGACGACGGCGTCGACCTCTGGGGGCTGAGGCGTCATCGGGACGAACTCAGCGCTGAAACTCTGATTGGTCGAAAAGGCGGTGAGGTAGAACCCTAGGAGGCGGGGCGGGTGGGCGTCGCGGAAGCGGCGGAGGAAGGCGGGGTCGGAGGCGGCCCGGAGCCAGCGCCTGCAGACGGCGGCGGCGCGGACGAGGTCGGTGGGGAACACGATGCGGAGGAAGATCTCGCCGAGGAGGTCGCAGTCGCCGAGCACCAACGAGATCGCGGCCGCTGACGCCGCCGCTAGGGTGGACCTCTCCCTCTTCGCTTCCTCCATCGCTGCGGGCCACGCAGGCGGCGGTCGGAGAAGACGGCGGACGATTGAGCCGCGGCGACGGTGGAACGGGAAGGGGAGCCGGCGGCGGCGGGCACCGCGAGGAGGTAGGGTCTGGAGGGTATAGACGGCGGCGGCCGGCGGCGGATTGCGATCGATTTGGGGTTTTGGGGAAGAAAGCGGAAGCCGTTACGGATTTGCGGATCGGTCAGCTGACGGGGCTTCCTATGGAAGATGGATAACCTCTCCACATTTAAAGCCCATTTGTGGCCCAATTACTAAATCAAGCTTTGACGTACATGTTCAACATTTTGATAATAGTACGTCAACATTTTATAATACGAACTCAACATGCTTCCCTGACAGGTTCAGCATTTCATATTTCAAATATTGAAACTACTTAAACACAATGTTGATACCATAAGAATACAATGTTGAATATGACACTTCTTCCGCGGCGAGCTGGGTGTCATCTTCGGTGAGATGGGCGCCTCTGCTTTGTCAACCTCGGAGCATGTCTGCATGTGGCGGGCTGGTGTCTCAGCACGACAAGCGGGGAGGTGCAGCAGCAGTGTGGAACCGCGACAGCCCAGGGCGGTGGGGGACCGCATCGGCACCGGAGCGCGTGGGCGGCAGCGGGGCAGGACGACAAGGGTGGCCCGATGGTGGCGGGCGACGGCGGGCAGCAAGCGGCGGCGCAGGGCAGTGTGCGATGGTGCGATGGTGGCAGGCGACGGCGAGCAGCGACCAACGTGCGGTGGCGCGATGGAGGCGGGCGACGACGGACAGTAGGCGGCGATGGCGGGCGACTGTAGGGAGCGACCGGTGGTGCAGTGGTGGCGAGTGTGAGAGAGAAGCATGGAGAGAGAGAGGGGGCGGCGGCAGCATTGTGTGTGAGAGAGTAGCAGGAAGAGAGAGGAGGGCTAGGGTTTAAAGTAAAGCCAATGGTCGTGAGCTATTTGCACGGATCTCAAATATTGGAAGATGCCAGATCAATCGGAAGATGGATTGGATTTTCGTCAGATGACTAGGTGAGTTTTATGACTTCCCTTGGGCCTTGGCGTTGGCGTTCAATTGGGAGAGAAAATCGGGGGACATCTGAGAACCAAGCCGCAGGCTAACTAGGCCACTCGGGTTGATTGGTTGCCCGAATCTAGCTCCACGTGATTGGTTGCCACGGATGTTTGACTAGTCTCTCAGCATACAAAAGACTACTTCGTCCGTCCCAAAAAAAAGTAGTTCTATAGCCCAAATTTTATTCCAAAATAAGAGTAGTTCTAGCAACTCTATCTCTATCTCTTTCCTTATTTATTCATCATCGTTTTCTGTATACTCTCTAATTTTTCACCTATCTCTCTCCTTATTTATTCATTCTTGTTTTCGGTGTACTCCCTACTTTTTCACCTCTCCTTAATTCCTGTGTCCAACTCCTAAAACTACCCTCTTTTTGGGACGGAGGGAGTATGTGGCAGCCTGGCTCTTCAGGTATGAGAGAAATAGGCGTTCGGACCTGTAGCATCAGGCAGTTAAAGTGAAACATTAGAATAGAAACACTGCCTATTGCGAGTTAGGTTCGCACGGAGAAACCCCTTAGGTGTGCTTGTGTGCGTGTGTATGATGTTACTGTGGTGTAGCGTGGATCATATGCGTCCTTCCTTAAAAAAAGGTATGTCCATTTCGTTGACACAAATTTTTAGATGTTAGGAAAGGTGCACAAAAATGGACCCATGCGGAAAATCCTAGCTTTTGCTTAGGTCAACTGAGCTAGTTTGCCTTACGAGGCTACACACACTTTTTTTCCAAAAAGAAAAGAAACACTATTTTAATTATGGACCTGGTAAACTTTACAACATGTCTCCTTTTTAGTAACTAGGCTTATTAGTTTTCCATCTGTTTTGCTTTTTTCTGAAAAAAACTGCAATTATAGCATAAGAGAGCATACATAGGGGTGAACAGAGAAAAATTGCATGGTCACAACACGCAATTTTATACAAAACCTACATATTAGTATGTATGCAACTTGTGATTTAGGACAAAAAATATCATAAACCTGGCAATTTTGCTTACAATTGCACATACAAATTGGCCTCCTCTCATGTTTTGTATCTTAGAAAAAACATAGGCAAAAATGAACATTAATGATTCATAGTTCGATTAAAAAAAGAACTACCAGTTTATTTTTATAAATTGTTGTTCAACGCACATGACTCAATATTGCATGCACAAAAGTTCCACACAAAAATTACATTCCTTGAATACTTTGATAGCCTTCAATGAAGTGAAAAAACAGAAGTGATAGAGTATGAAGTACATCTAGAATATGCCAGATCCTACAAAACTAAGATAGTAAGAAAAAATGTTTGTGCTGTACTAGAGTAACCATGGTCTCCATAAAAAACACAAGAAAATGCTAAAATACAGAACACATAATGACATAAATGCTAAACTAAAACACCCACTTTATGTCTCTCCATAAGCCTTTGGTCGTCGCAATGAGAGAGGGAGATGGGGGAGAGGGGAAGGAGGGTTTTGCAAGAAACATAGGGCGTGATTGGTTGCTCGAACGGACCATCCTAACTTGCATCGTCACATCCTAGCTGAGATGGAGCATCCTCGTCCGAGCCCAGCACTAGAGAAACACGAACGGGTTCGGTATCCCGAGCCAGATCTGATTGTAGATCACATAATGTGATAAAGATGCAAATATCAACAAGCGTAGCTTGCATTACACAAGCCAGGTTTGAACAATAGTGCATGAAGACGATGTGTCCCTAGAGCCTGGCTCACACACAATGCAGGCTACTAATCAGGTTCTTTACTGGCGGGAACAACATGATAGGAGAAGAGTGCAACGAGCACAGTCCTTACTTCCAGAGATGAGTGTGGCGCACTAGCGGAGTTGTCGTCTCTGCGGCCTTGTCGTGCTTCCTATGTATGATGCCTCCATGCCTGTTTGGGTGAAATTTAATAAAGAGATAGGGCACGATTCTTAGGATGAAATTTTTTGATAGAATCTTATCTTACTATTACTAATTGGAGGCTCCTTTTGAAGGCTCCAGGTGATGCCACCTAGGATCCTAGGTGGACAGCCTAAAAAAATAGAGAAATCCTAGAAATTCTCTCAAAAAACAAAACATCCACCTAAGATCCTACGTGGAAACTAATATATTTTATTTAATAATTATCCATTAACTAATAAATATGAAGTAGCCCATATGTATATATCCAAAGAGCTTTGCTATGGTACTCCGAAATAACTGTGAACCATCAATTTGAGTCGATCTGGATGGTTATAACAAAATATTACCTCCGAGAAGGTAATAGATTGAAATTATATTTATACATTATTTAATTTAATAATCAGCGACGTGTGCCTATGCAAAGCAACCTTCAGCGTCACCAATGTTATTTTGTAAGTTCTGACACGCGCAATGGTTGGTTCCAACATAATCTGGCACATATATATGATCCCAACGCCAGTGTTTATTTAGTGTAACATTTTTTTACCTAACGTGATATGTGTGATTGTGTGAGGAACTTAAAAATAAATTCCGAACAAGAGAGACCGTCATGTACTAACACATGCCTATTTACCAGCAACGTAACAAACGTGTGATGTGTTTGTGCACAGAAATAGACGCAAGCAACTGCCTCCTAGATTTATGGGAGCAGACGTAATTAGAATAACCGATTTTTTTTTCTGTAGTTAATTTATTTTATTCTCTTTAATATCCAATGGCCTAGATTTATTTAAACTCTTACCTCCTAAGAGATCATTAGTGTACTGTAGCAAAGTCCATATCTAAATCTGAAGATAGATTATACCTAATTTGAATCTAAATCTATATTATAAAAAATCTTAAGATGCACCAATATAAAATTCTAAATTACTATTTCTATCATTATTAACATTGTTGCGCCATATTCATGTATGAGAGAGGACACAAGAAAAAATTTTATATTATTCTCATAGCTCAAACAATAATACACATACGGAGGTGTGATGATGTGTGAAAAAATTGTGACTAAGTAAGTGGTTTGCTATGGTAATCTAAAATGACTGTAAGCCATCAATTTAATTAGATCAAGATAGTCACGATGATATATTACCTCTTAGGAGGTAACAGAATAATTTTTTATCTATATTCTTTTCAATTTTAAAAATAAATAAAATTATGAAAATATCTTACTAGATCCAATAAAAAAGGAAATGTAGTTACTTTTTCTTTTTTTCCCCTTTTTTCGCCCGCTCGTGTTCTCTACTACTGATTCTTCATCTTTATTTTTCTCTCGACTTGAACATGACATACCCATTACCTGAATTTTTTTCTCAGTTGATGCTTCGTTTTTCTTTTCACTCAACGTGAATGTGGCATGCCAATAGCCTGAATATTTTTTCTCTCTATTAATGATGTTTTATCTTTTTTCCTCTCTATGTGTACATGACATAGCCATTTATTGTCATCCAAAATCTGAACATTTTTAATGTCTATATGATTGAGATGGCCACTTTTTGTCTATAATAGTAATAATGCGAACTTGACTATGGATGACAAGAAACGGGGAAACAAAATCAAAACCTATGCACAAATGTGACGGGAGTTGGAGTAATATTGTGCATACATGCATGTATATGGCCGGCGGTACTTAAGGAGGTGGTTAATAAGTGGTTCATATTTTCTAATTGATTTTTCTCTATGTATATTGAAGGGTCCATATTTAATTAAAATCTTACGTCCTTAAAGGTAAAAGAGGTGTACCCTTGTAAGTCCCCCCCTAAATCTTATTCTAGAATATATATTATAAAAAAATCCTATGATGCACCAATGTAAAATTCTAAATTACTATTTCTATCATTATTAATATTATTGTGTCATATTCATATATGAGAGAAGACATGTGAATAAATTTTTATATTATTCACATAGCTCAAACAATAAAAAACATATATGGAGGTGTGATGCTATGTCAAAAAATTGTGACTAAGTACATATTGTAATTAGATAATAATAACTATCTTAG
This sequence comes from Digitaria exilis, assembly GCA_015342445.1. Taxonomy (NCBI): domain Eukaryota; kingdom Viridiplantae; phylum Streptophyta; class Magnoliopsida; order Poales; family Poaceae; genus Digitaria; species Digitaria exilis. Next base: position 44,944 of record JACEFO010000878.1, read on the forward strand.
AGTATTGTGTTTAAGATATTTAACAGATAAAATATAGAGTGTGATATATAATTATAGTTTTTAGCTATAAGTTTTAATTTTTATATTAATTCTAATTAGCCCGTGCGGCAGCACGGGTTGATAGGCTAGTTTAACCATCTAAACTGGACTCGGGCAGGTAATAATTATTGACTTTGCTCTTGAGGTCTTGTGCAATCCAAGTATCCAACCATCTAGAGGAGTTTTTGCCCCCAAAAACCATCGAGAGGGTGAGTTACCGACGTTACACCCGCTGCCTCCATCTGCCTCGTGCACTTCCAACGTCCAAATTGTACCTTGGACCGGGCCATTCGGTTCGGTACGCAAACGGACTCCTGTACTCGCGGCCACGGCGTAACACCGATGCCCTTCCGAGACAAATGACGCGGCAGTCGCCCAACGGAGGATTCGGTGCAGCCGCGGCAGCTGTTTTCACTAGCCTCCACCGCACTTCCGCCGCACCAACAGATAGGCAGGCAGAGCTGCAGGGATCATGAGCCACCCCACACAACTACATGCAGTGAAACACCCTGACGCCACCGGGCACCATTTCCTTGGAACCACGCCGAGGCCGAGCAGCCAAGAACGCACCAGAGCTGCAACGCGTAACGGGCTAACGGCCAGGCGGGAGCCTACTACTCCACGCGCAAGGTTCGACGTGACCAGACCCATGAGATGAGCGCGCTGCCGCCGAGATCATCCCCGTCCCTGAATCGGGGAAGCCAGCGCCAGAGCTCCCGGGCCAGACGCGCTTTCCACGAGCGGCAAGCTCCAGCTCGGCGCGACCCCAGCGTTCACTCGCGCCGCCACCCCTGCTAGCCCCCCTCCTATAAACGGACGCGTCATTGCAACCGAAGAAAAAAGCTGACTTCACACTCCTCCATCCAGCTCCCCCACTGCCCGCGCATTCACCACCCTCCCGCTCTGCTCTGAACCTCTACTCTGATCGCGACATCCATGGACCACCACCGCGCCGCCTCGTCCCTCGTCCTCCTCCTCCTCGCCGGGTGCGCCGCGGCGAGTGCGACCGAGGCGTCGCCGAGCGCGCACCTCCGCGCCGCGCTGGACGCCGCCGCCAGGGGCGTGGAACAGGCGCTCGCAACGATGTCCGCCACCGCCGCCGCGCCAGCGTCCTTGGGCGACGACGACGACCCCTTCTCGACGCCGCTCGCCGCCGCGGCGCGGGAGGACTGCGAGGAGCTTCTAGAGGAAGCCCTCGCGCTCCTGGCCGGCGCATCCGCGCCCGGCGCCACGCGCGCCGACGCGCTGACGTGGCTCTCCGCCGCGCTCACCAACCACGACACCTGCTCCAACGGCCTCACCGAGTCCGGCGTCGCCTTCGTCTCCGGCGCCACCAGCCACGCCACACGCCACCACGCTCACCTGGCAACGGCACGCGCCGCTGTCCGCGACAGCCTCGCCATGTACGCCGCGTCATCCGCCGTTACCGCCACCAGAACAGCCTCGGAAGCTGCAGGCTGCGGCTGCAAGAACGTGACGAAACGGGAGGGCACGTGTGGCGGGTTCCCGCGGTGGCTACCGGCGAGGGACCGGAGGCTGCTGCTGCTGTCCACGTTGGCTGAGAGCGCGGACTTCGTGGTGGCCAAGGACGGAACGGGGACGCACGCGACGATCGCGGGCGCGGTGAAGGCGGCGCCGGAGTGCAGCCAGCGGCGGACGGTGATCTACGTCAAGGCCGGGAGGTACGAGGAGAATGTCAAGGTGGGGATGAAGAAGACCAACCTGGTGTTCGTCGGCGATGGCAAGGGCGTCACCGTGGTGGCCGGCACCCGCTGCGTCGCCGGAAGTAACTACACCACGTTCCGGACAGCCACCTTTGGTAAGTGACGCCACACTTTCTTCTCCAGTCTGTCATCATTTAGTTTGGTTGTAATCTTTGCTAACCAGTGATTCTAAACTTCAATTTTTACGATCTTTTTCGCTTTCATGGATGGAGATTTTTGAAAATTCCAGCATGGCAATACTGTTTTCTTTTTACATTAATTGTTCTGCTACAGTAACATGTATCCCAGAAAGTTTCGTGCATGAATTTAGAATGGTTGGTGAGGTTTCCTAGCTGGATCAATGACAAAACAAGTGTCAGTAATATTCGAACTCCTTTTGTTCATGAGGACAATGCATGGTACAGTAGGGTGTGGGGGCAGTCCGGGACTTCTGCTATCATTTTCACTACCATCATAGATGAAGATTTTTTTTAAATGCAGCATGCTAGAGTTTTGCTCTCTCTGTTTTTTCTTGCACGAATAATTATTGCAATTATTCTGTCGCAGTAACATGTATCCCAGTGCAGTAAGTTTCATGAACATAGAAATGTTAGCTTCTATACGAGTACAGTGTAGATCTAGGCTTAACAATTATTGATCTATGTGTATGTGTCACTGTGTATGTGTATGTGCATGTATGGACCCTAGATCTAGGAACAGAGTAGGAGAAGGGTTTAGATCTATACCATCGCGTGTAGAGGTGTTGGATGGCTCTGATGATGCCATTGCGGGTTCGTCGGTGAAGTTCTGCGCACGGGCAGCGATGGTTGGAGTAGATGATGATGCTGTAGCTCTGCGCAGTAAGTCCCGACGTCCTTCAGGGCGCCACCGGCTTTGGCCGGGAACGGCGATGAAGGGAGTGGTGGAGCTTCCGCCGCCGTAGCGCTAACCCTCTAGATCGGTCTAGGGTTTGAGTGTAGGTGGGGTGAATACTCAGTGCAACTTCGTGTTCAGAGCCGTGGCCCCCACCCTCTCTCTATATAGCGCTGGCGACAGGGGCCCACCAACCATTAGGGTTGGGCGCCCCCGATCAGGGCGCAGATCAAGGCCCAAAGGCCTTTGGGCCTTTTGGGTATGAGGAGATCAACCCAACAATCCCCCCTTGATCTCACTCTTTATCTTATTTTCTTTTCCAGTATTTCTTTCATCTCATCTTAGATTTATGTACAGAGCTTATCTCATCGTCACGATTCTTTATCGATAGAATCAATAGCCACCGTACACGCCTCTAGTCAGAAACGAATTCTTATATCTTATCGGGCCTTCTAATCCAGGAATCATAGGCTTTCCCTTAAACCCATACCGGCTAAGTGTTCCTTGAACACATTGGGTGGTAGGCCTTTCGTTAGCGGATCCGCAAGCATATTCTTTGATCTCATATGCTCGAGACTTATGGTGTGATCCTGGATTCTATCTTTTATCGAATAAAATCTTACTTGTATCGGCTTGGTAGCCGTACTTCTTTTGTTGTTGTGGGCATAGAATACTGCAGGCTGGTTATCGCAGTACATCTTTAATGGTCTTTCTATGCTATCCACAATTCGTAAATCGGGTACGAATTTCTTTAGCCATTCTACCTGCGTCGAGGCCTCATAACATGCTATGAACTCAGCATACATCGTTGATGATGCTGTAACTGGTTGCTTTGAGCTTCTCCACGAAATAGCTCCTTCAGCAAGCATGAAGATGTAACCTGTCGTGGATTTTCTGTCATCTTCATCTCCAGCATAATCTGCATCTGCATACCCTTTAATCTCTAGGGAATCAGATCTTCTGTATGTCAGCATGAGACCTTTCGTGCCTTGTACATAACGGAAAGCTTTCTTTACCAGTTTCCAATGCTCTATTCCTAGTTCTTCTTGATATCTGCTTAGCACGTTTGTGACAAAGGCTAAGTCAGGGCGAGTACACGTTTGTGCATAAGACAAGCTCCCAAGAGCCGAAGAATACGGTACCGCTTTCATTTGTTGCCTTTCATATTCATTCTGGGGACATTGGAATTTCCCAAATCTATCACCCTTGACTATCGGAGCAGGAGTAGGATTACTTTTCTGCATATTATATCTCTCTAAAATCTTTTCTAGGTATGTCTTCTGTGACAATCCTAGAACCCCATTTGTTCTGTCTCGATGAATCTCAATTCCTAAAACAAAGGAAGCCTCACCGAGATCTTTCATATCAAAGTTAGAGGACAAGAATTTCTTTGTTTCTAGTAAAAGACTAATATCACTACTTGCCAGTAGGATATCGTCCACATACAGTACAAGGAAAATATACTTCCCTTTCTTAAACTTTGCGAATACGCAATTGTCCTCAATATTCTCTTTAAACCCAAATTTCTTTATCGTTTCGTTAAACTTCAAATACCATTGTCTTGAGGATTGCCTCAATCCATAAATGGATTTCTTAAGATGACATCCCATGTGTTCTTTTCCTTTCACAGCAAAACCCTTAGGTTGCACCATGTAAATATTTTCTTCTAGATCCCCATTTAGGAATGCCGTCTTTACATCCATTTGATGTAGTTCTAGATTATAATGAGCTACTAGAGCCATCATAATTCTAAAAGAATCTTTACAATAGACTGGAGAAAATGTCTCATTGTAATCTACACCTTCCTTTTGTGTATATCCTTTAGCCACGAGTCTAGCTTTATATCTTTCTATATTCCCTTTGGAGTCACGTTTAGTCTTGTAGACCCATTTACAGCCTACTGTTTTGGCTCCTTCAGGAATTTCTACTAAGTCCCAAACTCTATTGGAACTCATCGATTGCATTTCATCTTCCATGGCCTTAAGCCACTTGGATGAATGCTCACTTCTCATGGCAGCTTCGAATGTGGTGGGATCATCCTCCATCCAAAACTCTTCTATTTCATACACTTCATAGTCATCTGGGATTGCTGTCCTTCTGATTCTTTGAGACCTTCTAAGGGCCTCATTATTTGGTACGTTTTCTATTGGAGGCTGATGCTGCTCCCCTTGATCTGCGGCGATATTATCTATAGGATCCTGAAGGACAGGTTCCATGTTATCATTCTGTATTGCCACAGGAGGGAACAACTCAGGGACTGACACTGAGGGTGCAGCCATAGTCGGTAGTGAGAAAAATGGCTCCTGGATCATTGGAGTGGGCGCACATACCCGCTTCTCCTCAAGATTAATCTTTCGAACTACCGTGCTCCCCCGAATCATTTCTTCTTCTAGGAAGGCAGCATGTCTTGTTTCCACAAATTTGTGAATCTGTCTGGACAGTAGAAACGATATCCTTTTGACTTTTCTGTGTAGCCAATAAAATGGCAACTCACTGTCTTAGGATCTAGTTTTCCAATGTTTGGGTTAAATATCTTTGCTTCAGCAGGACTCCCCCACAGATCTAGTTTTCCAATGTTTGGGTTAAATATCTTTGCTTCAGCAGGACTCCCCCACACCTAGGTGATTCAATGAGGGTTTTCTGCCTGTCCATAGTTCATACGGTGTTTTAGGCACCGCTTTACTGGGAACTCTGTTGAGAATGTAGATGGCGGTTTTTAAGGCCTCCATCCATAGACTCTCTGGCAGTGTGGAATAGCCTATCATGCTTCGTACCATGTCCATCAAGGTACGATTTCTTCTTTCAGCTACTCCATTCTGTTGTGGGTCGCCCGGCATTGAATACTGGGCAACAATTCCTTGTTCCTGTAGGAACCTTGCAAAAGGTCCTAGAACTTGTCCGTATGGGGTATGCCGACCATAGTATTCCCCTCCACGGTCGGATCGTACTATCTTGATCTTTAAATTGTGTTGATTTTCTACTTCAGCCATGAATATTTTAAATTTATCCATCGCTTCTGATTTTTCTTTAATCGGATAGATATATCCATAACGGGAATAATCGTCTGTGAAAGTTATGAACGAGTCATAACCATCTATGCTCGTAACTGGGAACGGACCGCAGATATCTGTGTGAATTATTTCTAATATACCTGCGCTGTGTTCCGCATGTTTTCTGGTTATCTTTATATATTTGGCTTTTATGCATTCGATGCATTTATCTAAGTCTGAGAACTCAAGGGGAGGAAGTATTTCATTCTTAACCAACCTTTCTATTCTCCCCCTCGAAATGTGGCCTAAGCGACAGTGCCACAATTTCGATGACATACTCTGAGTTCTCTTTCTTTTTCTGTTGGTGGGTATTGATTCTTTTGCATTCACATCACAAATAGCATTCACACACTCACGAAGTGATAGTAAATATAAATCATTCTTTCTGTAAGCAATAGAAACAATCGAATCGTTGTAGTCTATTACACACTTGCCGTTTCCAAAACGGCATTCAAATCCATCAATATCAAGTTTTGAAACATAGAAAACATCTCTGAGAAGCAACTCAAATCCTGTGTCAAGCACCAAGAGAAGGTCTCCCACCGCCTCCACTTCGGCTTCCACTCCATTCGCGACTTTAATCTTTCTTTCTCTTCTTTGAGTTGTTCGCGTTTGGATGAATCCCTGTAAATAATTTGCAACATGAATTGTTGCTCCAGAGTCAATCCACCAAGTAGATTTCGCATAATCTATATACAGAGATTCATTTACAAATGAAATAATATTCTCACCATTCTTCTCACACAGCATCTTGTAGTAGTCTGGACAATCTTTCTTGTAGTGTCCCTTCTTCTTGCAATAGAGACACTGATCTTTGTCCACAGTGCATTGCCCAAGCTTGGGCTGATGCTGCTGGAACTGCTGGGGATTCTGTGGAGCCTTAGACTTGGAGGATTCACCCTTGATGAAGTGACCCTTTTTCTTTTGGTTGTGCACATAGTTCACAGAGCCACCATGTGCAATCTTAAGCCTTTCCTCCTCTTGGGCAAGCATCGCTGTTGTCTTCTCTAGGTCCCATTGCTCAGGACTCAGGTTATAACCAACTACAAAGTTCTCAAACTCTGCAGGAAGTGATTTGAAGATCAAATAAACAATGTGACCCTCATTGAACTCTAAGTTCATCGGTTTGAGTTTGTTGTTGATATTTATCAAATTGTGGATGAACTCTCTAAGTCCACCTCCTCTGTATTTTACACCAACCAGCTTCTCAAGCAACTGATGAGCATAAATCTTGGAAGAACCAGTATACTGATTCTTAATCTTTTCTAGATATTCAACAACATTCTTACAGTCTGTGATTGCCCCAAGAATGGTAGGCTCTACGGTGTTCTCCACCACTGCTACACATTTCTTGTTAGCAGGTTTCCATTTAATCATTACAAGGTCATAACTCTCTTTGGATGCTTTATAAACATCCTGTGCTTGTTGCCAAGCAGTATCTGTCATGTCATCCCCTCTGACTGGCGCCTGAGGCTCTACAGGCACTGGGTGTGTGAGAATCCAGTCCAATTCTTGCATGGTGAAGAATAGGTTCAGCTTCTTGTGCCATTCATTATAATTATCTCCCCTCAGAGTTGGGATATCTCTGATGGCAACTCCAGCTGAAATCAATTAGGAACAAGTGAGAACAATTTATGAGAATAAATCTGAATATGACTATATGTTTTATCATCAACTTTGGTCAGAAAATAAAACATATAGTGGCCTTTCACATTAAAACTTAATCACCTTTGGGCAGAAAAAGTAATAATGCATGGAAGAAAAAATATCTATGAAATCATAATATTATTATTTTCAACTTTGGTCAGAAAACAATAATATCATAATTATTCTGAAATTTTAATCTATGACTTGAAAAATAAATCATCCCTTTGGTTCAAATTTAAATTCCAAGTCAAAAAATAATTATCTATGCAGCGGAATCTATAATATTATTCTATTCAGAAGCAAAATTCTGTTAATCTATTCTCTAAACATTTATCCCTTTGGTTCAAAATGAATAGAGATTCAAAATTCTGTGCAAATTCAAATTCAAATTTAAATAGCTTCTGAAAAGAATAAAACAAATAGAAAAAAAATTCTATTCAGGCCGCCCATACGGCCCAAATTGCTCGCGCGCAGCCCATCTGCATGCGGCCCATCTTCACGCGCGCGCGGCCCAGCTCAGTGCTTGGCCCAGTAGCGCACTGTGCGGTTCGCGGCTCGGCTCCGCTCGATCTGCTCGGTTCGCGCTCGCTTCGCACGGCTCGCGCTCGCTCTGCTCTGCTCGTGGGCCGCAACCTGGGCCTGGGCCGCGATTTCGGCCCAGCGCGCGCGCGCGTCAGCCCCGCCTCGATCTCGGCCATTGAATCGATCCGACGGCTCAGCGTCAATTTCGCGGGGTATAAAAGGGGCAAGCGACGCGCGCGACCCTAACCCTAGCCATTTCTTCTCTGCTCCCCTCCGGCCGCAGCCGTCTCTGCGCGAGCGCCGGCAACTCCTCTGTGCCGGCGTTCGTCGCACTCCGCGCCGCCGCGCCATGGATCTCACCATGGCCGGGGCTTTCTTCTTCTTCTTCCTCACTTCTATTCTTCCCGTTCCACTCGAAACAGCGGCAGCAGAAGATTCCGGCGCCGCCGTGGGCCCCTTGGCCGGCGCGCGCTCTCACCGAGAGGTGAGCGCGCCGCCGTCTAAGGGCTCCATGGTGGTGTTTCTGGTGGGTGCTCGTGCACCGGCGTCCCGGTGGCGAGCACCTTTTCTTTCTTGCGCGTGCGCACCGGCGTCCCGGTGCCAAACGCTCGGTAAGTCGTGTTTTGCCGGATGTGTATGTGAGGGTGATGGATCTTTGATGTGGGGATGTAGATCTGTTGATTTGGGATATGGATCTGTGATTTTCGGTTGGATTTGAATTCTAGGGTATTGGATCTAGGGTTTCTGATTCGGATCTAGGCTAGGGTTTCGGGATTTGATCTGTGTTGCTCGATTTCTTTCGAAATCTTGTCTCTTTTCTCTAGATCTACACTGGATCTATGCTTATAGTAGGCGACTGATACCAATTGTTAGCTTCTATACGAGTACAGTGTAGATCTAGGCTTAACAATTATTGATCTATGTGTATGTGCATGTGTATGTGTCACTGTGTATGTGTATGTGCATGTATGGACCCTAGATCTAGGAACAGAGTAGGAGAAGGGTTTAGATCTATACCATCGCGTGTAGAGGTGTTGGATGGCTCTGATGATGCCATTGCGGGTTCGTCGGTGAAGTTCTGCGCACGGGCAGCGATGGTTGGAGTAGATGATGATGCTGTAGCTCTGCGCAGTAAGTCCCGACGTCCTTCAGGGCGCCACCGGCTTTGGCCGGGAACGGCGATGAAGGGAGTGGTGGAGCTTCCGCCGCCGTAGCGCTAACCCTCTAGATCGGTCTAGGGTTTGAGTGTAGGTGGGGTGAATACTCAGTGCAACTTCGTGTTCAGAGCCGTGGCCCCCACCCTCTCTCTATATAGCGCTGGCGACAGGGGCCCACCAACCATTAGGGTTGGGCGCCCCGATCAGGGCGCAGATCAAGGCCCAAAGGCCTTTGGGCCTTTTGGGTCTGAGGAGATCAACCCAACAAGAAAGGTTGGTGAGATTTCCCAGCTGGATCAATGACAAAAGAAGTGTCAGTATAATATTCCTACTCTTTCTGTACATGGGGACATGGTATAGTAGTATGGTCAGGTGTGGACATTGTGTGCGCGTTACCGATGGCCCGGGTGAGGTGGGCTGCCCGGCACCTGGACGCCGCGCAGGCCGTAGAGCACGTCACGTCGCGTTCCTGCCACGCATTTTTTCTGTGTCTTTGTCACGTTCGTTCTTCTTCGTCTGTGTGTTCCGTACAAGAACCTTGCCCAGCCTGGCAGCCTGCCATGACATACTACAAATGATCTGCTCTGCTCTGGTGTCCTTCTGCATGCAGCGGCGTCGGGGTTCGGGTTCATGATGCGGGACATGACGGTGGAGAACGCGGCGGGTCCGTCGGGTCACCAGGCGGTGGCGCTGCGCGTGAGCGCGGACCGCGCCGTGGTCCACCGCTGCGCCATCGCCGGGTACCAGGACACGCTCTACGCGCACTCCAACCGCCAGTTCTACCGCGACTGCGACGTCTACGGCACCGTCGACGTCGTCTTCGGCAACGCCGCCGCCGTGCTCCAGCGCTGCACGCTCTGGTCGCGCGCGCCGCTGCCGGGGCAGAAGAACACCGTCACCGCGCAGGGCCGGAACGCGCCGTGCCAGCTCACCGGCATCGTCCTCCACGCCTGTCGCCTCCTCCCGGCGCCCGACCACGCCGCTGCTCCGTCGCCGTCGTTGATGGCGGCGCCGGCGCCGGCGCCGGAGAAGAAGGGGGCGGCGGCGGCGACGTACCTGGGCAGGCCGTGGAGGCCGTACTCGAGGGTGGTGGTGATGATGTCGTACATCGGCGCGCACGTGGCGCCGAGGGGGTGGCTGGAGTGGAACGCGAGCGCGTACGCGCTGGACACGCTCTACTACGGGGAGTACAGGAACAGTGGGCCCGGCGCCGGGGTGGCAGGGCGCGTGGCGTGGCCGGGGCACCGCGTCATCACCAGCGACGCGGAGGCGGAGAGCTTCACGGTGGCGCAGTTCATCGCCGGCGCGTCCTGGCTGCCGGCCACCGGGGTCTCCTTCGTCGCCGGGCTTGAGCTGTAGGTGTGCACGAAAGGGACACGTCTTGATGCTTTGCTTGGATAGCCAACTAGTGGATGTGGAGGCGGGGACTGCATGCGTTTAGGAGCTGTAGTAATAAACTGAAATAATTGAATCCATTTTACCTTGATACTTGGTATGTTTGCTGGCAACATATTTGCAGCATAGACTGCTTGACAAACAGAGTAACTTCACAAAAACTCAACGAACTTGACATAGTTAACTGTCTTAACATGTCCTATCTCTGTGTCAAAATATTTGTCGCCGCTGACTTTTGGTCACGATGTTTGACTATTCGTCTTATTTAAAAAAAATATATATTTTCATTTATTTTGTTTGTAATTTACTTTATTATTGAAGAATTTTAAGCATATCTTATCAACAACTTCTGGATAAGACGAATGGTTAAAAGTTATGCGAAAGTCAACAACGATAAATATGTTAATACGCAATCAAATTATTGTATTCTCGAGTCTACCTGACCAAATCGGGTTACAATGTTACGTGATGTAGGCCGGACACCGCTCCGTGGACCGTGGCCCAGGCTCATTTGGAGGACCCAACAACAGGGAAGCCGAATGTTTGGTACAAGAATGGGCTTACGGTCAGGAGTCAAAGTCGATAGGGGAAATTTTTATTTTTATTTTTTGATTTTGCAGAAATAAATATCCGTGAGGAACGATAGCAGTTAGATTTAGATGGATAAAAATCACCAGTTAGATTTAGATGGGTGGTAGGCTACGTCGGCACCTGGCCAGTGAGCTGGACGGCCTTGAATGACGATATATAGGAGTAGTTTAGATAGCTGCTATTCATTTGATACACACTGAAAACTATTGCTCGAGAGCTACGTTTGTATCTTGGGACTGGAATTGACAAAATCATGTACTCTGTTTTCAATACTTTAATATCTGAGTCCAGTATAAAGAAACAACTTTAAATTATCATATATAGATTCCTCCCTTTAAAATTTTGTCAAGTGGTATTTTTCACTCATGCAATAATCAATGAGCACGGCATCCTGTATTCATGTTATGTATTTGAACACAACTACAAAAACTATAGATTTAATCCTCATGCATGTGCTCTCCTGGTGGGCTGGTATGATCACACTACTCTTGGAGTGCCAGCGACTAGCGAGGATGGCTCGATTTCGTTTGTGATAAGCATCGGACGGTTGAGACGTGACGGTACGGCGAAGATAAGTAAACCTGCGCTGACTGGTCTGGCCAAGAGAAAAGGCAAGAGCGATATGCCACTCCTGCTGCTACCGCCAACGGCGTGCGCCGCCGCGCGGGCGTTGGTCGCGTCCTCGCGGCTCCCGCCGTCGCGGCTGCGCTGCTCCCACATCACCTCCGCGTTCCCGCGCCTGAGGAAGTATGGGCACCGCCGCCGCGAGCCCGTGGCGGGCCCCTTCTCCGATGATGATGATGATGATGAGGAGGAGGAGGAGGAGGCGGAGGACGAAGACTACGATGAAGAAGACGAAGACGGCGAGGAGATGGCGGTAGACGAGGATGAGTTCTTGGCGACGCGGCCCAAGCCGGTGGGGTTTGGCGAGGGGAAGACGTATTCCACCGACATCGAGGAGCAGCTTCTCCGGGAGATGGGCCTTGGCCGGGCGCGGCGCAAAGGCGACGCGACCTCGGCTAACCGCCGGGAGGGGAACGGTTCCGCCAAAGAAACAAGCGCAGGTTGGTTCTCGGTTTCTCCTATCGCCGAATTGCTTTCTCAGTACGAGAGCCTCAGATTCTCCACATATTCAGACATACAAGGACACGAACTTGCTTCATTTAAAATGCTAGCACGATACATGATGTATACAACAAGAGCTATTTAAGAAGAAGATCCTTTGCGAGCAAATGCATTAATAAGAAAATAGAAATGTAGACCAGCAGCATCCTGCAATGTGGCGAAATTACTCAACATCATCAAGAAAATCTCCAATACCTTCGATTGCTAACCTTATGGGAAGGAACACCTTGATACAAGTAGAACTAGTTAATGCCTGGATGATGAAAATTTCACGCGGACTTGCTGGGTCAAGGAATCTATTTTGTTTAGTTAGCGCAAAATTAATAGCGTGATGAGCCAAACAAATACCATTGAACCCAATGATATTAGAGAAAAATGCTAAAACTATCCTCCCCCCCCCCCCACCCCACCCAATTTTCCCAAGGCATGCTGCCTTAGCATTACCTATGGCGATTGTTTGAAAATTGTATCACTTCATTTAGTTACTGCGGTAGGCCTTGAATGAGCTATGGTCATAAACTTTGTTCTTTTGAATCATTTCTATATTCCTTCACAGATCTCAGGGACAATGGTGTCCTAGTTCGTGTTTGGAACCTTCCAAAAAAGAAAAACATACACAAGGACCTGAAGCAAGCATTTAAAGGGTTTCCTGGTCTTTTATCTATAGATCCAGCAGTTTCCGCAAATAAGAAAACTCGTGATCCTATCTGTAAGGGTTTTGGATATCTTAAACTGGAGTCTGCAGATGCTGCAACCAGGTAATTTATTCTTGTTTAATTCTTTTCATTTGTTTGCAGCATCCTCTGTTATTTCCCATTTATTGTGATATTACAAATAAATTCCATGTCATTATTAAGTACCTTTATGGGCTTTGTTTCTAAACAATTCGAATTAAATAAAAAATACTGTCAGCTTGTTGTTAGATCTCATAAGTATAGCATTTAGTCTGACACGTAAATCTCATTTGGGGTTTTTGTCACATCAGTGCAAAAGTTACCTAAATGTGCTCTTCATGCTCAAATTAGATCCTTTATTATTTCGCCTCAACATTTCCTTACATCTCAAAATCAACAATTGGTATTCAAACTTCTATGCTTTGGCATGCATGAGAATTGAGAACCTTGGCTGATTTGACTAGGTGCTGCTAAGCACCTGTATATCTGTTATATTTATATGTTTCTGCAATCTTTGAGTCATCTTGCTCTGCCATTCCTCAACATGTCTGCTGAAACTAATTTGCATGTGAAATGCCAATCTGATCGTACTCCCTCCATCCCAAAAAGAACGCAATTCTCGCTTATCGAGGAGTCAAACAGTTCAACTTTGACTAAGTTCATATAAAAATATATTAACATCCGCGATATAAAATAAGTAATATTAGATTAGTTATAGAATATATTTTCATAATTAAGTTATAATTTAGTATACAATTAGTCAAACATAAGATTCTTTGACAGGCACAATACCCATAGTTGCGTTGGGACAGAGGGAGTAAATGCTTGCGCTATCTTGTTACATCAACTCACCAGTCACCATTTATGTCATGGGCCTCCTTGCCAAAGACAGCAGGACCCTGGCTACGGAGTTTGTAGCCTGAGCCAGTAGAAGCGCTAGGGTTTTTTCCTAGCTGCTCAATGGTGAAGGAGGTGGGATTAAGAGGAGAAAGAGGAAAGGAAATAGTAGATTGATATTGCTTAATTCTCAAGATTTCACATACAAGACTTAGGCACTTGGTTGACTAAAACAAAGGAAACCAAATCTTTTCTAAAGGAAACAAACTCCTGAATTTCCTAACCACTATTTGGTGGCCCCGTTGGTGCAGTCCTGTCGCTGGTAATGCCGGCCCCACATGACAATTTTTAAGTAATTTGATCAATCACATCATTCAGAAGTAATTATTGGAAGTACAGTGACCTGAAACCAAAGGCCACTGAAAGGAATGCTAAAGTATTCAGAAATAGTGCTTTACTTCAACTGATCAAGTGGTTAGAAAAGCTTAGTTTCCCCCATTATAGCATGTACATACACCTATTATATCCCCCTTATTCTCAACTATTTACCCATGTCACACTTGACAGTATTGGTGCCTTTTTTTTTTCTCTTTCTAACTCTTCTCAGATGACATTTTTTCTCGTCATCTCTTTTTGAACTAGCCTTAAAAACTCCTTCCATGTTCAATGAATTGATAGGTTGGCTTCTTATTTCTGCTATATCTCCCATATTGGATTCAGGACCAAGTCTCTTCCAGAAAATATTCTGTTTTCCCATTTGTTACAGTTCACTTTTCACAGTTTACGCCTATACTCTATTGATTATGTTAGGATGTGCTTTGCTCTTGTATATAGTATTGCTGCGCATGAATAAGTTTGAGGATGTATTCATAATTTGTCGTCCGGTGGTGTCAAGTAAAAATTTGTTATCCAGTTATCTGAACCGTTTTGTACCTTTGATTTTTTTTTACCACTGAAGACATTTTGTACTTCCTCTCTGCAGATTCATTGAGATATACTCTCGTAAACCTGTGGCATTTGGCAAGGTTCAGAAGCCAATCAGTTGTTGTATTGTTGATGGGAACAGCTCTGCTGAGCCTTCAAATAAAGCTTCCCGTGCAATCTCTCAACCAAGGTTGAAGCGCCAAGATTTGGTGGCAGCAAGTTGATAACACATGGATCTGTCATCTAGTAGTCCTCTGTATTTTCTGTAGATTACAATTTTGCTGAAGAAGCTTTGGCACACAGATTAGATAGGCCTCTGTATTGAGCTAGAATTGCTAATAGTGCATCGATCGAGCAATTTGGTCTTGTGACCCATACTGAAACTGATTTGCATGTCTAATGTGAATGAAGAATCTCATGTGAGATATTACATCAACTCACCATTTATTAATATTTTTTTTATCACTTATCAGAAGGAATTATTGGGAGTGCAGTGGTCTGAAGCCAAAGGCATAAAAGACTGCTGAAGTATTCAGAAATAGTAGCACATCTATCTATAAAAGAACGAGTTAAATTGAAAACGTTTCTCACCCGATTTGGGCCCGCGGTACCCCTCACGCTGGACCTACCTGTAAGTGTCAACGGAGATGGGGAGGGGGTCAAACCCACCAAAACTGAGAGTTATAAAATGTTTCTGCCAAAATCAATTTATTTTTTCACACATGTTTTTCTACCCACCAAAATCTGTTATTCTACTCTACCGAATCATTTTCTTAAAAAAAAAATCGGACCTTTGGGCACGGCCACCATCAGGTCTCCGCCTCCCTGCCCACGCCCACGCCTCCTCGTGCGTGTCCCCTTCCCCGTCGTCTATGACTTCTGCGTGTTTTCCTGCTCCACGAGTCCAAGGCAGGGGCAATCGTCTCGACGGCTGCGAGCAGGGCGCAGCCAGCAGCGTAGCCCGCGACATGAACGCCCGACGAGCTGCACCATGCGCCTGGCTCGTGCTCTGGCAGTACCGCCTGCCGCCTGAGTCGACGGCTGCCTCTGCCCTCTTGGGGAGTGTGGTTGGGACTTGGGAGCAATGCTTTGTTGGGTTAACTGGTTGTTGTTTTTTGTTTGTTTGATGATTTGCAAAGACGCCGAAGCAGAACCACCCGCTGACGCTGCTATAGGATTCTCGAGTGGCTACGAAAGGCTGTTGGGTTCGATTTGTCCCAGGGTGAGTGAACTGTGAATTTGTCCATGATGACATTATTGGTGTGGATAAATTACCTTTAAAAGAGCTACTGTACTTGTTTGATCCAAAAATAATTCAGAAGATACTCACTAATCTCAGTCGGGGCATTTGTTAACAAGAAAACTCATGGCATAGTTCGACAATAATTGGATTTATTTGATAGTGCAATTGACACTTTCACAGTGTTTATTTTTCTTTTGACACAGGAGCAGTTGGAATTAAATACATAATAATTACTTCTTATTTCTTTATTCACAATTAACTTAGTTTAGAACAAACAAAAACTTTAATGAAAATACGTTGCTAGCACGTGCTTTGGGCATGGAGCAGATAATCAGACTGTATAACTATGAAACTTAATATTAATGATGATGCATATACTATTTTTTAAATACGAGGCATTAATGCTAAAAAGTGGTTCCTGATTAAGATGACATCTCTAATGATTTGTGATAAATTCTTAAAAAAAAAATTGGGATGCATGTTATGAGAAATACTATTAGACATCTATGCATCTGTTGTATATATAACAAATCAGTGTATTATTTCAATATTGAACAATAATTTAGTATTTCCCCTAAAAGTAAAAAAATGAGAGAACATAATTATGAGAGAACAAAAAAGATATAGATAAATGTTTTATACTATAATTTTAAACACGTGCGTGTCGCACGTTTCTATCCACACGCTATATCTTTATATCACGTGCGTGTTGCACGTGCGTCGAACTATACATCTTATAAAAAAACGAGTAGAATTGAAAACGTTTCTCACCCGATTTAGGTCCACCGTACCTCTCACGTTGGACCCACCTGTAAGAGCCGTTGAGGTGGAAATGAACTCAAATCCACAAAAATTGATATTTAGAAAATGTTTCTGCCAAAAACATAATTATTTTTTCACCAACAATCCCCCTTACCCACCGGACATACCCAAGCCCACCAGAACGAGCCCCTGTCACTCCACCGTGGCTGGGACTCTGGGAGGCTCCGTGAGGGGCAGGCGCCGGGCACACAATGCATGATGAGATCTCGTGGGCCACGACAAATCTGTGGGTTGGGCTTAGTGATTGGTTGAGTTTTTTTTGTACCTTTTTTTTATCTCATGAAGTATTTTGTTGCTGCGTCTATAGGGCTGGACCATTAGCCGATGCCCCCTGTGTTGTTCACCAACGATGCTCCTGTGAATTACGATGCTCCTGTGATCAAACCTCTCTCCGTCTACGTCTCTGGGCACCCAAATCTAAGATATAATCAACACAAAACATGCATGTCGGCACGCTGTTGTTAATTAGGGGCGATAGTGGGAAATCCCACATCAACTTATTATCATTCTTTTGAGCATTTATAAAACAATATATAAGTGCTATAAGCTCACAATATGATGAAATAAAAACTATTATACCCAACGATGACCATAAACCAAACGATCGCGATAGAATCTGGTAAACTTAGTATTGCTCACTTGCCACGGACCATCAAAGTTATGGTAACTAACCAAGCGATTGTAATTTTTGTAGTTTATAGGTGTGTCTTAGATCTAACCTTACATATGGCAATGTGAATAATAAATGAAAGTTTTGTGAAGGTTTGGGCCTTAATCATCCAAGTAATAATCATTACCAAAATATATCATGTCAAACCATAATAATTTTCATTAAATTTAAAATAGAGTATTTCTTCTTATTTCCATGAGTCTTACTTTGAAGCAATTATGTTAAACACCACACGGACACACCACCACTCAACACACTCATGTGTTGCAAGCTAATAAAATTCAAATATAGCTAATGTTACTTTTAAATTATCCAAAAAATGATATAAAATTTACATGTATGGCCACGTTATGTTTTTTACTAAATCATCTTGTTCGTTAGAAGGTGCTCTTCCAACTGAAATGAATTTACATTTGTATTGATATAATCACCTTCGAGAGAAAAAACAACCAATATAGGCACAACCAATATAGGTGCGTATATCGTCTTCAAGAGAAAAGACATATTGTTTTGTATCACGTGCGTGTCGCACGTGCGTCTTTACTAGTTAATAAACCAATGAAGTCGGCAGGAAAGCGTGGTTCCTCCAGAAGCTTTTACATTACACCCTTCCTTGTTCGTAACTAAACTATTTAGACATTGCCTCTGCGATCCTTTAGAGCGCACTTCCTTTTCCCTTCCCATCTCTTCGCAGATTGTATCCCTATTCGACTCCTTTTGGAACGTGCCTTAATGCAATTTGGTCACATAACATTGCTTTCATCAATAATCTTTCCCCTAGAGCAATTTTAAATTTAATGTCGAGAAGCCAGGACCATCCGAAACGCACTGCCAATTTAACAGCTGTGACTGTATTACCGTAACAGGCTACATCTTGAGACCAACAGAACAAGGCAACTGCTCAGTTTAACATTAATACCACCTTGAAGAACATTAGATGGTTTCTTCGAGTAACAGCCAACAGGTTAACAACGGGCAACAGATCCAGAGAGGGAACAGAAAAACATCCAAATAAACACAGCTTGGCATGTAATACGAGCAAAACATCTGCTGCTCACACACGCATCAAGAAAGGTAAACTGGTAAAGGCACTACCTGAAGCATTGATGCTTCGGCCTCTTAATCTGGTCTCTTGCTATTCATGTTACTAATCATCGGTTCTGATTTAATTCTCTTTTATAACATTGCAACTCCCACTGTTGCACCAAAAACAAAAAAAATTTCATAACATTGCAGTCCCATATACTGTAGCCGTTCAGACGCAAATTAAGTAGAACTTTAAGGAAAAATAAAATAAAATGACAACCCATGCCCCTATTAAATAGCATACACCTACTTTTCTTTCAAAGCATTTAATTAGAGGTTGATAGTGACAAATATAACAATAATTATATACTTGATATCCTCAATGGATAAAAACCATGGAACCTATTTAACTGAGATCATGGATAAACATAGTATAACAAAGTTAGTGTATATGGTGAACTTGCCAATAGAGAAATTTCCATAATAAATATAACTTGACGAATTCTGTCAAATAAAGTTGAAGGATATCAAGTACACCAACTAGATTACAACTATACTTCTGAAAAGGTTGCATCGAAACTAAAAGAGAAAACCCAACACGAACATGTTTAGGTGGCACTCAAATGATCATACTAATACAACCCTATATCTATATAACATTGTAGGGTGGGAGGATTTACTGTCGGTCTCCTCAGCTACCTTCAAATTAACAATTCAACTCAGCCTTCTTAGTTCCAACATCCCAAGAAAATACAACATGCATAGGGCAGTTCAAGCACCATATGTCACAACAAATCTACAACAGCTATCCTACAAATTTGAGTGCATGCTAGTCAATGATGTTCATAATGGCAGTCCCCTAAATGACACCCATAACAAACAACAATGCTAGACTAAAACCTAAGTAACAAGTCCAGCAAAAGATGTCACATAACAATACATCCACATCCATCATTTGGATTTTGATCCATCAGTACCTTTACGTTCAATATCGTACGAAGAGACAAAGAAGGTGCTCTGATTCTTCTGAAGAAACCTGACAGCAAATCCATTGAATGGTTAAGTCAAGTAAATCAGTTTGGCAACATAGAAGCATAATACTCAAGCAAGATAGCATACTTGAGAATGTCCAGCAACTTCTGTTGTAGTTTGTTTAGGGCATCTTCTTCCATATTGACAAAAGCAAGTAACTCTGGCAATTTCACTGCAATGTGGTGCGAGTCAACATAATATTTATTATTACCTAGACAAGGACATGGCTAAGTGACAGACTCCGCATGCTTGGGGGTGAAACTAACTATATTAACCAAGATATATCAAGTACACGTGGCCATAGGTTACCATTTGAAATTTAGCAAGAATAATCAAGTTACAAAACCAAATGTATCTATCTCCCTCTCCCAAATCCCTTCACCTTAAGTATCGACATCACCAAAACAGTCTCAGCACAGTGTACGCCTTTGGAATGATCCTAAGGACAGTTAAACTAATCTACCATGAAGATGATGAATTGCCTTCAGTAAAAAATCAAGAGGCTACAAGGGTGAAAAAGAGCTGCAACATAAACAATAACAAGGAATACAAGTGGCTATAGTACCAGTGAACAGGAAATAAGGCATGGAATAGAAACGTCACAGTACCAGAAGCCATGCTATAACTGGATGGAAATTTTCATTTTTTGTCACTAAGGCAAAGGTTCTCCACCTACCCAATTCAGATTAATGATCAGATTCCTTATTTTACCAATAGCAAATGTGACAAAAAAGAGGATGAATCCTTCGTTGCAGAGGCAAATATAATAGTATATAAAATTAACATTAGTGTCTATGACTTCTGCGAGAGCATATGAACTGAAACAGAAGGAAATGATCAAAGGTAAACCAATCATCATAAGAAAATATCATGCATAGGCAGTGTGGACATACCAAAAAGACGCAATATGAATGCTCAGCTCCAATATACAGTTGAGTGAGACATCACCTTTAACTTCTTCAGCATACTGATTTCTCGCTCTTTCTTATACAAAGCATTGCGGGCAATGCTTTATTCAAAGTAGCAGCGTAATCCTTTCAAATCTCCAGCATAGGAGTCATTTACCCTTCAACACAAAGACAGAAAACTAATGAACTATAGAAGGAGAAACAATGCCTTGGTACGCGGACAACAGAGCCAAAATGAAATGAAAAAACAAATATAACACCTAGACACAATGACAAGTTACTTTGGACCAGGATAAAATGGAACTATAAAAACTGTAGAATAATAATAGATTGCACAACAGAATATCAGTATAAAATAGTTCAAATTGCCTATTTCATCACTGACACAGTCAGCTAATTTAACCACATTGATGTAATTTAGAGGACCATAAACATTAACATTGGCAATGTAAATAAGCAAACCATAAATCACTAACATTATATTTCTTTCGGTTGCAAG
>JACEFO010000879.1:0-14206 GCA_015342445.1 Digitaria exilis
CTTAGACTTTCAGACTTAGACCATGTAGATTGCATTAAGGGGAAATATGCTAAGCAAAAACTAAGAAAGGTGCGAACAGACAGTACGCGCGTATAGAAATTATTCAAAGATCATCTGCTGCTAGTACTTCTCTTTCTGCTGTCTTGACTTGTTCGTCGTAGAGTGTTATGATCGTGGCCCATAGTACGACAACTAGCTATCGAGATGATTATTACACGCTATGGATACATCTAACCTATTCGCAGCGTTAGATGCCGCTACAAATAATCAAGTTATACATAAGAGTTATAAAGCTTAGAAGTTGAGAAACAGCACAATACTCTATCTATCAACATTGTAAGTAATCAGACAGGGGACGTGAGTATTTATAGGCAAGACAACCTCATGATACATGTACCAGTTAAAGGCGAACCTTTGCTTAGTACTGTACTAGAAAAATTGGCAATTAAAGCTCAGTACGCCTATGCGCAAGGCGAACCACAGCAAAAAACGAGTGCTGAGCGTCGCAACCAGACACCTTAATGGACATGGTACGTAGATGCCAGTCACTTCTAGTTTACCTGTGGAATTGTGGATGGAAGCACTTAAAACAGCTGCTCACGATACTAACATCGGAGGTTTCATCTAAGTCAGTTCCCAAAACACCGTTTGAACTGTGGAATGGGAGATGAAAACGTCTTTTAATTATTTAAAGGTATGGGGTTGTCCCGCTGAGGCAAAGCTGTTTGATCCACAACAAAAGAACTGGATTCTAAAACAATAAGCTGTCATTTCATAGGATATCCAGATAAGTCAAAGGGATACAGATTTATTGTCCGGTACCGCTTCACTAAGTTGTAGAAACCAGGGCATGCTGTATTCCTAGAGGACCCTCAGAGATTAGTGGAGGTTTTCCAAAGAGGATATAAGCTTGAGAGTTTCACGTTGAGTTACCTGATTGGACAATTCCTATGAGTTCACGGGGGCATATCAATATATACCACCTGTATACCTCAAATTAGCAGCACCCACGCCTAACTGCTGGTCATTCAGCAGGAACACGTGGCACAAGCTCCTGTTGTTCCACAGTACCAGCTGATCCTGTTCTTCAGGCTCCAGCTGCTGCTGTTGCTCAGGCACCTGCAGCTGATAATCAGGCAGAAGAAATTCTGCAACAAGAACCTCCTGCAGTTCCTGGAACCAGTTGTGAATGAGCCAACAGTAAGACCACAACGAACAAGGAAGCCTGCAATTAATCCTGACTTATATGAGACTTATTTAACTGAGGATTTATCATATGAGAATTATTTAACTGAGGACTTATATAATGTTGGGAAAGTTAATGACCCTGCCACTTTCAAAGAGGCAGTACAAAGTGAGAATTTCACTAAATGGATAGAAGCCATGGAAGAAGAGCTAAAGTCTATGAGTTCCAATAAGGTATGGGATTTAGTAGAAATTCCTAATGGAGTCAAACCAGTAGGCTGCAAATGGGTCTACAAGACTAAACGTGATTCCAAAGGGAATGTCGAACGATTCAAGACTAGACTTGTGGCAAAAGGTTTACACAGAAGGAAGGAATCGATTACAAGAAACCTTCTCTCCTGTGTCTACCAAAGATTCATTAAGAATTGTCATGGCACTAGTAGCTCATTTTGATATGGAATTACATCAGATGGATGTTAAGACTGCATTCCTTAATGGTGACATAGATGAGACTATTTACATGGCTCAACCGGAAGGTTTTACCATTAAGGGTAAGGAACACATGGGATGCAGATTAAGAAAGTCTATTTATGGACTTAAGCAAGCATCCAGACAGTGGAACCGTAAATTCGATGAAGTTATTAAGAGATTCGGATTTAGGGAAACTCAGGTAGACAAATGCATCTATGTCAAAGAAAAGGGTGGAAAAGTTGATGGTCCTAGTACTGTATGTAGATGACATACTGTTAGCTTGCAACAATAAGAACATGTTGCATGAGACTAAGAACTTCTTATCGTCACATTTCGATATGAAGGATCTCGGTGAAGCCTCGTATGTACTTGGCATTGAGATACACCGGGATAAGAGCCCAAGGAATACTAGGATTATCTCAGAAAGCATATATTGAGAAAATGCTTAAAAGATATAAGATGGATAAGAGTAGCACATCACCTGTTCCAGTTCAAAAGGGCGATAAGTTTAATTTAGGACAATGCCCTAAGAATGATTTAGAAAGAGAGAAATGAGGAACGTTCCCTATGCATCAGCAGTCGGAAGCTTGATGTATGCGCTAGTCTGTACGCGTCCGGACTTAGCATTTGCAATCAGTGTCTTTACAAGATATCAGGATAATCCAGGATGGGCTCACTGGGTAGGTGTCAAGAAGGCATTAAGATATTGCCAAGGCACTAAAGAATTACATGCTCACATATAGAAGATCAGATAACCTTCAGGTTGAATGTTACACTGATGCTTGACCTTGCTGGCGATGAGGATGATAGAAAATCCACCTCTGGATATATCTACATGCTAGCAGGGGGAGCAATTTCATGGAGGAGCGCTAAACAAGGTGTAACGGCTGCATCAACAATGCAAGCTGAATTTGTAGCATGTTATGATGCTGTTGGACAGGCGTTGTGGCTTAAGAGTTTTATTCCGGCACTAAGAGTTGTTGATAGTATCTCGAGACCTATCACAATGTATTGCGACAATAAAGCCGCAATATTCTTTTGCGAAAACGATAAAATAACAAGAGCTGGTAAGCATATTGAGCTTAAGTATCGTATCGTAAAAGTACGGAATCAGGACCAAACACTCAAGCTTGAGCATATAAGCACTAAGGAAAATATAGCGGATCCGCTCACAAAAGGCATTTCACCATCGCTATTTGATAAACATGTATATTACATGGGTTTGGTTGATACCTTTGAAAAGGTCCTGATCCAGGGCCATTAATTTCCCCAAATAAGATTAAGAATCCTGACAAAGTTTTCAGTGAAGACTATGGGTAATGTTGTCCCAGTATGAGGAGGCTCTGCTGACGACGCATTGGTCTGGTATTAGCTGAATTACTGAGGAAGGGTTTTAGACTAAGTATAATTTGAAATTAAGTTATAAGATTAAGTTGTTTGACCTTTGGTCAAGGGGGAGAATGTTGGATATTTCTTTGTGACCGTCAGGTCAACAAGAATACCCGAGATAAGGGGGAGTATACTTATTCCCCTTAATCTCGGAATCGGCTCCAACTGAGTCCGATTTTCCTGCCGTGATCGTGAGGCAGCGAGAACAAACCCTAGGGCTCGGCCCCGGGCCTACAGTGCTATTTAAGCAAGAGGCCGTGCCACCTAAAAAGGCACCCTTCACGCTTTCCTAAGTTCCCCGGAACTTTACCACCCTATACCGATCACTCAGACGCACTGGAAGGCCTGGAAGCACGAGCTCCACCCGCAGGCCAATCCCGTTGGCGTCCCGAAGGTCGCCATCACCCTCCGAAGTCTCTGAAGGAGAGACTTCGGTACAAACCCGACGTCGCCCTCAACACCGAGTCGTACACCGCCTCTCCGGCCTTCACCGTCGCGATGGACAACACCACCGCTGGTATAAAGACCGGATCAGACCCCATTTTACTTCCGCATTAGACTAAGCTAGATGTGATCTTGAATAGGCTAGGTGATCCTGTTTTAGTTAAGTGTTAAGTACTGTAAGCCTTCAACTACACTTACATTGCGGTACATATTCAATCTGTGTGCTCCTAAGGCCCAGGTACTTAAGATGCCTGAACTTGCCAATGCGTCTAAGGTGATGCCCTCTTAGACCCTCTGTGCCTTCCAAATCAAGCACCCGAAGCATACGCATGTCACACGAGAGGAAATATGGCTTCCACTCACCGAAGACAGTGAGTGAGCGAACACGAGATAGATTCATGCTCTTATACTCCTCATGGTTTCCTTCTCCAGTTCCTCCTTACAACTACATGCCTTATCGTGTCCATCAAAGCTGCAGTGTTATTATCATGGCCAAGCATGAAGATCAACTTTTCATCAATGGCTTTTGATGTACTGACCTCCAGCATTAGAGGGTGGACACTGCAGCTACTAACTCTTCCACTAGTGA
This sequence comes from Digitaria exilis, assembly GCA_015342445.1. Lineage (NCBI taxonomy): Eukaryota > Viridiplantae > Streptophyta > Magnoliopsida > Poales > Poaceae > Digitaria > Digitaria exilis. The sequence goes on from JACEFO010000879.1 coordinate 4,079, forward strand.
TTGCTGTGTACCTAGTGGGCTGGATGATGGTCATGCTCAGAAACTCGTTGAAGACCCTCTCCCCAACTTCCTCAGCTTCGGAGCCTTGTATTCCCCTTACATTAGCCTCCGCAATCCATCGCTTCACCAAGCGCCTATGCATTATGTTAATGTCTTCTTGAAAAATGCTGAGATACAGAAAGCAATACTTGAAATAATAGGGCAAACTGTTATAACATGACTCAAGAGTTGCCTTCATAGGCCCAAGATCAGGATTGACCTCCAACTGATCCAAATTGAGGCGTTCATTGCTCCTTTGCCATTCTCTTACAGTACGAGGCCTAGAAGCCAGATGTCCACTGATGTCGATGATTGCAAAAGGAATCCCACCACATTTACTAAGTATTTGATTAGCTTGCTCCTTCATATCTGGACGCAACTCAACATTCCTCACTGTCCCAAATACCTGTGGCAACAAATTCATTTTATTAGTAGTATTATTGGAGTAATATGAATCCAGAGTCACCAACGCCATACTATATTTCCTCACAAAAAAAATGTTATGCTACACCAGTGTGGAAGTACATGTACATGTATACACAGTTCTAATAAAGTACATGTGTCTATACAGATCATGTCATATCATTTTTTTGGTTTTGATGGTAAGGACTTGTTTGGAAAATAGTGGATTGAAGTGGAATGGTAGGATTGGAGGGAATGTTAGTTTAATTTAGACTCAATCCTCTCTATTCCACTTTAATCCACCCCTTTCCAAGCCATAAAGGTTGAATAGTTAGAAATTTTTCTTTTTTTGAGAGAAATATTTAGAATTATTAGTTGTAGAAAGCAATTTTGAATCTCAAGTCTTTGATAATCAAGCATAATACTGAAAACACTTGTTTAATCATAGAAAATAAGAATTCAGTGTGTAATACCTACAAACGTACGTAATACATGTGTGGTATCAACACTTGAGTGTGGAAAGATTTTTTTTGAGCATCCTACTTCATATTTTGTTGAAAAGAAATGAAGTTTTTGCTAAATGCTCGCAAGAAATTGGATAGGTTTTATATACTTGTGTAAGTACATGGTGGCGTGATTGCACAACTTTTTTTAAAAAAAAATAAATGCTTTACAAATTTGTATAAAGTTTCATCAAGAAATACCTTTAAATTGAATAATTTGTATGCGTCATCGTCATGGAGACGGAAGAGGTTGTACACAAAGTCATTGCTTGAGCAATAATTAGCAATGAGACGTTGCCTCGTGGTCACAAGTACTTGAAGTACTGCATTGTATTCTTCCAAAATTAAGGATGACCTAACCAAATCCCACTCTCTGGTGGTTGTGAGGCCATCAACAACAACTAGACATCTGAAAGACTTGTTGACCTTATTTGCCTCATAAAATTGAGCTAGCTCCATTCTCATTCCTTGTAATGGTCTTGCTGAATCAGAGGTAGGATAATCTGACTTGAAATCCCGAAGCACGCTGCAGAGTAAATCGTCTTCCCTCAAAGGGTTGGAAATAGTCACCCAGGCATAGTGTGTGAAATTTTTCTTGAAACCCTTGTCATGATAGGCATTATGTACTAATGCGGTCTTCCCAATGCCCCTCATACCATAAACTGATATACATTGTTTTTCTTAGTTCCAACACCCCTGATTTTGCTGAATAACCAATCCATCTCCTTTTCGCGACCCACAAAATAGTAAGCGCTTTCTATTCTAGCCATAGAACTGGTCCTGGAATATTTCCCTGATTCCTCAATCTCACTGCTCGTAGAAGCAACATTTTCATGGGCGCTAGGGCCTGGAACTTGATTCAGCATTTCCACCTGACAAGGATCCTAAAGAAAACAAATAAGATCGAATATATTTAATTTACAGATAACATTGTCAAAGTCAAAGAATAAACAATTTTATCATAATAAGAACTATACGTGCTGTTCAAGGCACAACAATAATAATGAAACCAAGAAATTCCAATCAAAATCACAGTACATTTACAAGACTAAAATGCAACAAGGTATATTTGTCTATATAGAATGCACAAATCCTCATAGTTAGAACCCGCAAACGGCACCAATTGTAAATGTGACAGCAAATCAGCTGCAGCTAGGCAAAACTATTGCAACATGACTTGACCAACCCAGTTGCAATTACCCCATAAACTCCATTGCAACTTGGCACGTACTAATTGCAACTGAACCTGACCTACGGAGCTACAACAGTTGCAAACAGGACGGATGCATTTTATATATAAAAAGAACTAGTGACCATTGCAACTCTGATGACTACTCATTTACTCCTTGTTTTAGTATGCAATTGTAACTTAAAAATATTTATTCAAACCATCATACAGTGTGACACATATGTATGCCGGGAATCTTTTTTTTTGTGATCAAATCTTCAAAACACGATATCTCTCAACCCACTCGATTCATTTGAAGCTCATTGTTGGAAAAATTATGCTGCACAAATTGAGATCTCATGAAGGCTATATTCCCATTAAATTTCTTAAAATATATATAAAAAAGTCGATTGCAATTTACTATAAAGTGAGTTGCAACTGGTTACAGTAGCCAATTGGCAGTGAGTTTAACTTCCTGAAAAATTGCAATGAGTTTAATGTGGGTTGGACTTAGAGTTACAAATACTGGCCTATCAACCCGTGCTACCGCACGGGCTAATTAGAATTAATATAAAAATTAAAACTTATAGCTAATAATTATAATTATCAATCATACTCTATATTTCATCTGTTAAACTGAAAAACCATACTCTAAAGATAGTTATTATTATCTAATTACAATATGTTTACTTAGTCACAATTTTTTGACACACCATCATACCTCCATAAGTGTTTTTTTTATTGTTTGAGCTATGCGAATAATATAAAAAATTTTATTCTTATGTCTTCTCTCATACATGAATATGACACAACAATATTAATAATGATAGAAATAGTAATTTAGAATTTTATATTGGTGCACCTTAATATTTTTTATAATATATATTCTAGATTAAGATTTATATTAGGGGGGCTTGCTACAGTACAACTCTTTACCTTTAAGGAGGTAAGATTTTAATTAAATATGGACCCTTTAATATACATAGAAAAAAATCCAATTGGAAAATATGAACCACTTATTAACTGGCTCTTTAACTACGCCAGCCACATGCGTGCATGCACAAAATTACTCCAACTCCCGTCTTGTTGTGGCAGAGGTTTTGGTTTTGTTTCCCCGTTCCTTGTCAGTCATAGTCAAGTTCGTATTATAGACAAAAAGTGGCCACGTAGACAATAAAAATATTCAAATTTTGGATGATAAAAAATGGCCATGTCATGTACACGTATAGAGGAAAAAAAGATTAAGCATCATTAATAGAAAAAAATATTCAGGCTATCGGCGTGTCACATTCACGTTGAGTGAAAAAACTGAAGCATCAACTGAGAAAAAAAAGTTAATGCAATGGGCATGTCACGTTCAAGTTGAGAGAAAAATAAAGATGAATAATCAGTAGTAGATATTTCCTTTTTTATTGGATCTAGCAAGATATTTTCATAATTTTCTTTATTTTTAAATTGAAAAGTATATAAATAAAAAAATTATTCTATTTATCTCCTAAGAGTTAATATAGGGGTTTGCTAAGTACTCCAAAATAATGTCGGCCGTTGATCGAATGATATACATAAAAATAAGAAATATATATTCCTCTAACTTCCATGCATGTGTTTTAGAATTCAACTTGGTCGGTCATTGCTACTTGTTAAATAAGTTTTTTCCTTCTCTGTGAATGTGGCACGAAGATCAACTAAAAAACATGACATGGGTGACAAATAAATTAATTAGCGAGAGGATAGAATAAAGATTTCCTACAAAAAAAATGTGACATTAGATGGATCACCGGAGCACTTATGTGTCTAGGATGCCTTGATTGGAAAGAGATTAATTAGCAAGGATAGTTATATAATCTAGATTCAGAATTAGATATATACATAGGGGCTACTTCATAGTTATTAGTTAATGAATACTTATTAATAAAATATAGTTGATGTCCATATAGGATCTTGGGTGGATGTTTTGTTTTTGAGATAATTTCTAGGATTTCTCTATTTTTTTAGGCTGTCTACCTAGGATCTTAGGTGGCATCATCTGGAGCCTTCAAAAGGAGCCTCCAATTAGTAATAGTAAGATGTTTGCATATGAACTAAACTACCAATTACACCAGCTGCAACTTAGTTTAGTAGGCGGTTGCAATTGCAATTCATATGTTTTCTTATTTACATCAGGTTGCAACTCCCTATGTTGTAGAATTGCAACCGGAATACTTTCAGTGCTACAAGTGAGGGCTGGGGTGCACAATGAGCACATGCACATATGACATAATAGCAATAGAAATTTGTGGTGCTATGATTACAAGGAGCTAAGGACATGCCAGAAAGGGATAGTAATATTGGCAGTTCATAAAAGTGACTCGGAGAGCGATGATGATGTTTTCTTAGTATCAATAGCGTGCAGTCAACCAAAACATGGATGTTAGATTCAGCAAACACTTTTCAATGTGAAGCATAAGGAGTGGTTCATTTCATACAAGTTTGGGTGATTTTGGTTTAGCCTATTTGGACGATGACACATGTTACTGGCGCTATTGGAGTAAGAGGCATCAAGATGAAGCCACATGATGGAATTGAGGAGTACTTGAGGTGTTTGGCCATGTGGCAGGGCTAAAAAAAATCTAATTTAAATTGGAGCTCTACATGGTGGTGGATATTTTTTCGGGCTAAGCCGAATGGAAAGACCATGAAGATTATTATGAAGGGCGATCAGACTATGATAGGAGAGATGACGACATTGCATGCCTATATATGTACAAGCTGCAAGGGTGCATAGTTGAAGGTGGAGTTATATATGGAAGATAGAGTTGTAAGGAGTAAGGACAGTGTCTACTAAGGGTGACGGGTCTAATGCAAGGTGAGACTCGTCGGATGGCCTAATACAGACGGCAACCAGACGAAGGGGCAGCACATGGGAGGTGCGTCCAACACGTCTGGAGCCGAGGAGGGGCAGGATCAGAATAAGACATGCATATGGAAAAACGAAAAATAAAAGGAGGGTGCCAACAATTTAAGAAAATGACACACATATGCTATTACCTGTCGACCCTCTACCACGAAATATAAAATGTAGGTTAGATATCCATCAGTCTCAAACAGGGATGGAATCTATTTGACAAGAGGTTTACTTGGCCATGGAGCCCAGATGGGAGTTTGGATCAGTTGGGAGGGCAAGTGCTTCCAATCTACCCACATTAGGGCTGGGCATAGAAAACCGAGAACCGAACCGAAAGAATCAGAGTCGGAACCGAAAGAACCGGAATCAAGAATTTCGGTTCGGCTCTCGGTACCTATTCTTCAGGAACCGATTTACTCGGTTCAGTTTGGCTCGGTTCCTGGTTAACCGAAACGAACCAAAATATACAACCATTCCAGCTCAATAGGCAATTTTTGGCAGCCCATCTAACTATCTAAGCCGAAGCCTAATAGACAAAACCCTAACATGCTAACACTCCACCCCTCTCTCTCTCCCACTTCCTGCTGGCCGCCACCCCTTCTCTGGCAGCGTCAAGCGGCAGCCCCTCCCCATCACCAGTCCGGATCCAACGAGCAGCAGAGGCACCTCCCCATGGCCGTCTGGGATCCACCAGGATTCCAGGATCTTGCTCGAAGCCCGCAGGCCGCACTGCCGCAGGCCGCAGCAGCAGTCGGCGCCTGGGGTCGGCGTGTCTCAGCCTCGCAGGTCCTGGTGGCCACCTTCCTCCCCTCCGCTGGCGGCCACCATCCAGTGCAGGCTCCCCTTCTCCCATCCAGGCGCAACACTCCTGATTTGTGTATATTTGGGTTCAGTTTGAGTATTTGACTTTCGGATTGGAGTTTTGTTCTATAGAAAATTGTGGTTTCATTGCTTGGTTCATGGTCGATTGGTTAGTTTGGTAAGAACTGGAACCGAACCGAACTAACCGAAACCGAATTTGCTCGGTACCGAGTTCTACAAAGAACCGATCGGTACCAATTTCTTAGGAACAATACTACCTCGGTTCTTTCGGTTCAGTTCGGTTAGTACCGAATATCCAGCCCTAACCCACAGTTGAAGAATTCAATTGGAAGCAAAGGAGAAAAGAAAAAAAAACAAGAAAAAAGGTTTGGATATAGAAGGGTGAAAAGAAGAAGGAACCTCCTATATTAAGCTCTATTATCTGACTATGCCACTTGAGGGATTATTGGGAAGTTGCCAACGAGGTATCTGAGCATTAAACAAGAGCATATCAGTGCAAGATATATAATATATTTCTCAAGGCCAGGCTCGTTTGCCAGGGATTCTGATTATGCCAAAAAAAGCTTTTGCAGTAGATTCTAGTAAAAACAGCTTCTCTGGACTATTTCAGCTGTCAAAACAACTCATACAGTCAGATTGTTGGGCAAAATTGCTTATGCTGATTTTTCTTGAACTTTTTTTTTTGCAAAATATAGTCAAGTATGGTCTAGTTTCAAAATCTCATTGCAATGATCGCAACGGTGTAATCGGTTGGTAGTTTGGATATTCCATTTGTAAGCTATGGATTTTGTAAGCAGAGTTGTCATTTTACCAACGACAAGGGTGCATGCATGCAGACTGGTGAGACCCGTTCCACAGGAAGAATCTGTGAAAAACTAGTTATTGCCGCTTGCCCTTCTACGTTGAACCCCAAAACTGATTCTCCATTCCTTTTTTTTTTGGAGAAGCTGTTTCGCATGGTGTCAGTTTGGCAAATTTCAAACATAAGCTGAATCAGAAGCAGATGCATAATCCCTGCCAAAGAGGGTCTTAATTAGCGGCCAACAGTTTTAATGATTCTTAGAGCATCGCCGTATATTTTCTAACTTAGAGAAATAGAGCTTTTGGCGAAAAAGCACGCTACAACATGTTGGTCAATTGGATAACGAGATATAGATATACTCTACGTATTCCGGATTTCTCGATAACCAAAGATGGAGAGCGAGAATGGCTCTCTAGATTGGGCATGATATAGAAAAGTTGTTGGAACTATAAAGATATACTCTAAATGATGAATTCGAAGAGTATATTTTATAAAGGCTCTTGGAGATGCTGTTAATATTTTTTCTTGAGTGGGCAACAATGTTTCTAGTGAATTTGTCTATTTTTCCCAACAATTCTATTAGATTACCAACAAGAGTAATCCCCCAACAAACTTATTTCCCACAGTTATGATAGGTAGTTATTCAAATTTACTACTAGAAACCGTTAGCCATGTGTAATAAGGAAATTGTTGGTAAAAAGCAGTATTAAAATTTACCACGTTGCAGAAGGCAGACAGCAATCCACCTTCAGTGAAGAGGAAAATAAGGGTGGCTGGTGTGACCACCGGCGCAGTATTTGGCCACGTCTGCTATCCCAGAGGTGACTATGATCCGACTCCCTTTGTTGACATCCGGCCGGAAATACAGTCTGATGGAGTCCCATTCCTCTCTCGTGATATGCCGTCGGATCACAAGCAGGTAGGTCTTGTCGTGGAGGTTTTCCGCAAGGGACCTGACCAGTTGCGGGGCGCCCATGGTCTCTATGCTTTCTTGCACATCGACTGTTGCTAGTACAAACTCTTCCTCCACTTGCACAGAGTTGGCGTGGAATTGCCTGAGCAAGCTGCGGATGAACTCGGTGAGGTTGAAAGGATGCGGCACCGTAACCCAGGCACGGGACTGGAAACTGGCCGGTCATGGTCAGCTCGTCGTAGGCGCGCCCATCGGTGTCGACGTTCTCGCAGAGGCGACAGAGAACCAGTATGAGCGATCTGTCTGGCCTGGCCAGCAGATTGCTCAGGCTACTAGCGCCTGACGATCTCTTGAGACCTTGCATAAGGCGGAGTACGTGTTGCCAAGATCGGCGGACGGTGGTGCCGCCAAGCCGCCCGGACCGCCGGGATTAACCTCAGCCCGAGCCGGGAGGGGTGGCGCGGCCTGTTCCATTATGAGCGGCCTCCTCTCCCACGCGTAGCCCACCCTGGCCCTCAGCTTCTTCATCTCCACCGCGATGCGACGCCGGTTAAGGATCCTCGAGGGGGAGCACCAACCACCTACGAGGACCCGCCTAGGTGGATGGCGAAGTCCTCGATGTAGTCCTCCACGTCGTAGGCCACGTCGCGGACGCTGGCGAGCCCAGACCCTCGAAACCGGGTCGTGGCCGCGCCCCTCGTCGGAGGCCCACCAGGTTAGTCTGGAACAGCTCCAGGTCATACTTGATCACCTCCAGGTCGCCCTCCCAAGCCAAGCTGCAGCGCCACCTCCTTCGCCGCCGCGGAATTTCGCCGCGCTAAGCGCGCCGTCGACCACCGAGCTTGCCATGCCGGCGACAGCTTCCATGATTGTTCCTTGTTGCGAAATATCTCCTATGCTCGTAATTGGAACTGCCGCACTGGGGGGTGTTAATATAATGCTTACAGTCAAGTAGGCTTCGAATCTGTTTAACACTAAGAGCTATTTTAGAATGATAATGATTGACAAGTTTAATACTAAGAGCTCCTTCAGAACGATTGGTAAATACTTAGTATCAAAATGCAAGAATCTGTAAGGAGAATAGTCATATGCCATTGTTTGTGTGATTTTAACGATTGATTGACAATATAGCCATTGGGACTAACGTTTTATCTAGATGTATATTTGAAGGTACGTACTCTAGGTCCTAAGGATACTTTGGAAGCCATCCAAATGCTTAAATGGTCAATATCCAAATAAATAGAAGCCATCCAATCCATGTGGAAAAGTTGGCTCATATTTTAGAATATCCAAATCACTGACAAATAAGATGGATCAAAAGACCATGAAGAAATAAGCAAATCAATGTCACAGAGTGACCGCAGACTATTTCAGTGGTGGTCTGAGGAGACCACCAAATTGATCGGTGACCAGGGACGAACAAGAAAAAGTTTAGGAGGACCGCCAACTATTTTTGGTGGTGGCAAGAATGGGGCACCGAATTAGTCGGTGATGCTGTCTAGTGAGATGTTCGGTACTGTGTGGATTTGGAAAGACCACTGATTATTTCGGTGGTGTCAAAAAGTAGGCACCAAAACAGTCGATGCTGGCAAGAAGATTGAAAACCTCTCTGTGTGGAGACCACCGATTATTTTAGTGGTACCAGAGAGAAGGCATCGAAATCAGTCGGTGAAGACGAGAAGATTGAAGACCTCTCTGTGTGGGCACAACCGACTATTTCGATGGTACAGGGAGAAGGCACCAAATCAGTCGGTGCAGGAGGGCACATGTTAGGGACTCAACGGATAGTTGAGGTGGCACACCGACTATTCCGGTGGTACTCTTAACGTGTGCACCGATTAGTCGGTGGTACGCAAAAGTTGCAACGGGATGGGCAAGTGGAGACCAACCTACACATTGGGAAATCTCATGGCCATCTACGGAATTACTCGACCAGAGAGTTAATGTCCTTGCACAACATTCCCTTGAGATGGGCTCACAACGGCGAGGACTAGTAGAAAAGCTTGAGGCTTATCGCTCCCTCGGTAAAAAATCGTCGTTCTAGGAGTTTACATTCTCTACCTTTTACCTTCCATGCATATTTCATATTCGTACTTCTATAACATATTTTCTTTTCTAAAACTTATCATACTAGTATAGGATTGGACCATAGGATGTAAAACTTTGTAGCAGTAGAGATAGCAACACATAGAAAAACTAGAGCACCATTAGATATCAATTGAAATAGGTTTTTATATGTGTATGGGGCCCTATTTTAGAAACACTCTAATCACCCCCTCCCTCTAGAGGTGTCATGTCCGATGTCAATGGTCCACATAATCATATGGTGGAAATGTTTGAAAAATATGTAAGTCATGACAAAAGTACAAGAAATACAAAAATTATCGGAACCAAATAACAAATTAAGGGGACCCAGTATGTAATTTATGAATTTGATTCAAAAGTACCACAAGTACTAGCAAGATGGACCTATAAGTATGGACAGGTATTGCAGGTACTTACACATTCTAAAAGAAAGCTCTATACTAACATGTTTTGTTTAGATTGTATTTTGTTTTTAAAAAAATAGCAAAAAATATTATCTTTTTGTAAAAT
>JACEFO010000880.1:0-81236 GCA_015342445.1 Digitaria exilis
GTCTCAAATTGATAGCGTCCACGGATTGGCTTATCTAGTTGCCTCTTGATTTTTATTGTTTGCTTCTTCGGTAAATCCTCCGTTCAAGTGCTTAGCTTGTTGGAGTTCTTGGTAAATATCTTCGGTAAACTCCTTCGATTATCGTCCATCCGCCGCCCAGAGAAAGAAGGGAGCGCGCGAGGTCGGCGACGATGGGTGGCACCAGCGCTTGGTGGCACCGGAGTCCGGAGCGTGTCGAGAGGGAAGCCAGCGAGCAGGGAGAGGCGGACGGGACGGGGGGATGGCGGGTGGGCCCAGGGGCAGGTGCCGGGCGAGCGCAGGCACGGGCGCGTGGTTCTGCGCGCGTGGGTCCGTGTGGCGCTTAAAAACGTACTACCTCCGTTCTAGAATATTATGACACCATTGACTTTTTTTTCTTCGTTTGACTATTCGTCTTTTCTACAAAATATTTTATGTAATTAGATAAGTCTACTAGTTAAATCCAAAGTATTATCAATAATAGATGTAGTGGTACCCATTTTATGCTATTTAATAAAGTAAATTAATAAAATATCATTGGTCAAAAGTTGAAGGAAAAAGTCAATGGTGTCATGTATTAAGAACGGAGGTAGTAAAGATTAGAAAACCTATGATTGATTATAGAGAAATTATATTAGTTCTTAGGGACATCTTCGGTCATCTTTAATTTTCAACTACTACTCCGTTTTTTAATATATGACACCATTGACTTTTTTTCTTCGTTTGACTATTCGTCTTTCTAAAGATATTTATGCAATTAGATAAGTCTACTAGTTAAATCCAAAGTATTATCAATAATAGATGTAGTGGTACCCATTTTATGCTATTTAACAAAGTAACTAATAAATATCATTGGTCAAAGTTGAAGAAAAAAAGTCAAACGGTGTCATATATTTAAAAACGGAGGTAGTATGTGTTACCGGCAATCTAAAGCCATATTTAGATGGCCTTCATTTTACAAAGGTTGTGAAAAGTTTTGCATTAGGAAATATGTTCGGTGTAAGAGGGGGCATGTTTCTCAATTGAAAACTTTTTGCATATTTGCCATCTAAACAAACATTTTTTCCAAAGAAAAAAAAGCATTGGTCACAAATGCACTTTTCCAAAAAAAATATAATTTTTTGAGAAATTTTACGATCTAAAGCCTTAGGTTTTTTTTTTAGCTTATCGTATCGAGTCACGTACTATTATTCTTTTTAAGAACAAAGTACGATTAGCTTTTTTAGCAAAACAAAAGTTCGATTAGACTTTTTTAGCAACAAAGTACGATTAGCTGGGTGATACGCAATGGAAAAAGTCTTATCGAGGTCCCTTAACTTTTGTCAAAGTTTGGTTTAGGTCCCTGAACTATAAAACCGGGTAAAACACGTCCCTCAACTTTTAAAACCGTCATATTATGTCCCTTAGTGGTTTTAGACGGTTGTTTTGCTACAGTAACCATGGATTTGCTACGGTTACTGCAGCTTTGCATTTTCTTTTATTTATTAATTTCACTAAATTGAAAAATATAGTAAATCACCTAAAATTCATAAAATGAAAACTCTAATTTTATTAGACTCTATATGAGTAGATCTACACACTGAACATATATTATGGTCTGCTTTAGTACAAAATTTTTGTTGCATCTCTTTAGATCTATGCTCGTCTGGAAATAATATAAATACATCTATGAATTGGTGCAATAAAAATTTTGCCTAGCATACGATAATATATGTTCACTGTGTAGATCTACTCATATAGAGTCCAATAAAATTAGAGTTTTATTTTATGATTTTTATGTGATTTACTATAATTTTCAAATATTTAGTGAAATTAAAATAAATAAAAGAAATGGAAAGCTGCAGTAACCGTAGCAAACCCACGTTATAGAAACACCCCGTCTAAAACGGCTGAGGACGTATATAGACGGTTTCAAAAGTTGAGGGACGCGTTTGACCCGGTTTTTAGTTCAGAGACCTAAACCAGACTTGGGCAAAAGTTGAGGGACCTCGATAGGACTTTTTCATACGCAATTAAGCATGCGACTTCCGTATGCCCTGGGCGGCTGGGCCCATCGGGAACAACAACATCTGTGGTGCTGCTGGGCCGTCCAGGCCCAACTTTACCGTATATGCGTTGGTGGGTCTGAACCGGCCGGGACGCCGCGCCGCGGGCTTGCCAACAAAAACCATTCCCTCCTTATAAAAAAAAATAAAAATAAAAAAAAACCATTCCTCTTCCTTAAAAAAAAAAATTGCTGCCGGAGCATGCTTAGGTCGCCGCCGCGGCCGTCGCGGCCCGCCGCCCTAACGCTCGTGCTACGGGGGCTAGACGAATAGTCGAATACACCTCGCCTCCCACCCTGCCATCCGCGCTCGTGCTCGTGCCGTCCTGCCTGGGTGCGGGGCTGCGGGCGGCGGGCGTCCCTCTCCATCTTCCTCCCCGTTCCCGAGCGGCGGAGCCGCGGACCGGGGGCAACCAGGCACCTCCCTCATCGGCCGCCGCCAAACGCGCTTTCCGAGGCTCCGGATCAGAACGGAGGGAACGCAAGGACTCGGCGAAGTAGTCACAGACCGGCGATTGGGCGTCCTTCACCGCTCCGCTTTTCGCCTCTCGCGTCCCGCCGCGCTGCACCGAGCACCATTGTGTCAGCATCGTTACGGCATCGAAGTGCGCGCTAAAGCGCTGGTGCGCCGCACGCGCGGGCTCGAGCAGCACGCCCACGCCCACCCGCTACTGGATGGTACGGCATCGTTACTTTTCTGATTGCGGATGTCCAACCTTTGTGTTCAATTTCATGTTAGATGTTTGGATTTGATCATATACTTTTGTAATGGTTGCGGATATAACTACCTTCGCTTTAATTTCATGTTAGATGCTTGGATTCGATTCTTTGTTGGTATGTGGGCGTGAACCAAATGGCATGTGAAATAATCATTAGATATTCCTCTTACTTTGTAAAATGATATACATTAGGTGGTTGTTCATATCGCGAAATTAGACTATAGACCTGAAGCAGAAAGTTTATAGTCTGCCCTGTCCTTTAGTTGGCTTGTTTCGTAACTCAGTATTTTGTGAAGCACACTAAATTGTGCCTGTCTGATTGTCTCATTCTTCCTCTTATCAGTAGTGTAACAAGACAAATCTAGCTCTACCACAGAGACTGCTATAATGAAAAGATGGAGTTAGGAAAGGTGAACATGTTACAAGCTGCCTTTGTTACATTCTTTATAGCCTGCTTCAACAAACTTTGGGACCCTGTGGCAGCATATATTGGTCACTCCATTCAATCTTGCACGTCGTGTCAGTGATCTGTTGGATGCAGTTGAGAGGCTGCGCCAAGTCCAGGCTGATCTCTTACGCCTGGATCCACATCCCTCCTCTGAAAGATGCAAAGGGTGGCTTTACAAAGCAAATGAGCTGCGTGCAAATGCAGAATCTATCAAGTCGAGTCAAAATTTTTGTGGACGCTGGCATTATTTTGGCAGGTGCAAGATTGGTAAGGAGGCAGAAATGGAACTTAAGAAGGTTAACCAACTTGCTACCGATGGGAAAGACCTGTTGCAGGAGGCACGGGCAAGCCCACGTCCACTCCCAGTTTTCACGCGACAGCACCCACAACATGAACTGTGTGGAATGAAACCTTACAAGGATAAGGTGGTGGATTTCCTTAAGTGCAAGGAGAAGGACCAGGTCGGGATGTTAGGGATTTGGGGAATGGGTGGTGTTGGAAAGAGTGCACTTCTTAAGATTGTGCGTGATTCACAGGCTGCACATTATCACTTCGATCATGTGATATTTGTTCGGGCTGGGAGAGGTTGCACTGTTGAAAAAATGACACATTCAATCATTTCTGGTTTAGGCTTATCACCAGGTGCAGATTTTGATGCCATCAAGAGTTATCTTCAGTGCAAAAGTTTCTTATTACTTATTGATGATATATGGGATTTTATTTGCCTGGAAGACATTGGCATCCCCTTTCCACTTGGGTGTGTGAAAGTATCTCCCGATGATGATGTAACACATGAATTCCAAAGGAAAATTGTCTTCACGACAAGAAATTGGAAAGTTTGTGCAAAAATGAAATGCCACAAAAATAGCATCCATATGGATTGTCTGAGCTCTGAAAACTCCTGGAATTTGTTCACTGAGAACGTGGGGGATCGAATCACGAAGGATAACCCAATTTATCAGTTCGCCAATAAGGTAAAGTCCACATCATTCATGAAATCTTCTTTTTCAGTTTTGTTTGTTAGGATGTTATTGGGTTATTAGTGGATGGCTTAGATGATAGTTTGTTAATTTATGCTTGGATTTTTCATTTTCAAACTGTGTATGCTAAATTTGTTGAACCAGTTCATGATTATTATACAAAATTGAAAATCAGATAGTTTTGGATGGATTTTTCATTGCATCAGTTTCTAGAATTGAATTCCTTCTTTAATTTTTGGCAAAGTGACCGATTACCTTTGACCTCTTATTATGTTGGACATTAAATTATTTCTACTATTGATTAATGAGTAAAGAGTGCCAGTAATCAAACATCATGCAATATCTGAACTAACAGTCACTGGTTAATTGATTGAACAGATGGTTGCTGAATGTGGTGGACTACCAAAAGCATTATGTACCATTGGCCGGGCTATGTCTACCAAGAGAGAATCGCGGGACTGGATTGCTGCCATAGATCTTCTGAACGAATCTAAGCTTTCTGAACTAAATGATATGGATGAAGAGTTATTTGAATGCCTGAAACTGAGTTATGATTCTTTGCCAGATACTATGAAGGCTTGCTTCCTGTTATGCTCATTGTGGCTTGAGGACGAAAATATTCCAAGGAATAAGCTTATCGAGTGGTGGATTGGAGAAGGCCTACTGGCTGTGCCGAATCCCGTACACAGAGGGCACCACATCATATCTACATTGTTGGAAACTTCTCTGCTACAGAATGGTGATTCTGGACTTTTTACAGCAGAAACCTCGCATGTCAAAATGCACAGAATGATGCGCCGAATGGCTCTGTGGGTTGTTAATGATTCCGGAGGTTGTGGAAAATGGATACCACATTCACATGGTAGATTGGATATGACTGTAGAAGAATGGAGAGTGGTGCGAAAAGTATGGGTATCATTAGCTCACACAAAGAGATTCTCTTACTCTGTCCATTGTCCACAGCTCACCATGCTCGTGACAAGAGATAATTTCCCTCTCCAATCTATTGTTTCCTTTCGAGAGATATTATTTTTAGATCTGGATGGCACAAGAAGGGATACCTTCCCTATGGAAGTCTGTTCCTTGGTAAACCTTCAATACTTAAGTATGTCTGGAACTAAAATTAATTCACTTCCTGCAGAGCTAAAAAGGCTGTCAAATCTCAGATACTTGTATATGAGAGATTGTGCACATCTTCAAACAATAGCAAAAGGGCTTATCTTACAGTTGAAGAAACTTGTGGTATTGGACCTTTTCTGCCCTGGTGGTGCCCACAAGGTCCAATACTTCGCATCACTGATGGAGGAGTTGCTGAGCAATAACCCAGATGTAATTATGTTTGGGATTAATCTGCAGAGCAGAGCTGATCTTACAAAAGTGTTACAATCAAGTAGATTGTGTACACTAGGAGTCTGCCTGGACCATTTTGTAGATGAAAAAGATCCATGCACAATTGACTTGAGCTTTCTTTCTCCTCTAAATAGTCTGCGGGAATTGACTGTTGTGAAGAGCTCACTCTGTACAGAGGTGATTGCTCAAGGAAACCACAGTGATAATAATTATGGGTTGTTCCCACGATTGGAATCTCTTGAGTTGAGTTGTCTCCCGAAACTGCAGAAAGTACGATGGATGAACGCAGGAAAAGACATTTGTGCCGTTGTTATCTACAAGTGTTGCCGATTAAGGCATGCAACTTGGGTTCTGTCCCTTCCAAATCTAAATGAGCTTACAATTACCTACTGCGCAGAAATGGATCATATAATCAATGATGCAGAGATGAATGCCATGGCCAGTCCAATGACTGTTGGCTTTCGTTCGCTCAAAAGGCTTTACTTAGAGCAGTTACCTCAGCTATCCAATGTATCTGAGCATGGATTTCCATTCGATGATCTATCATATGTCTATGTCGATCGATGTGAAAACTTGAAGGCCATCAAAGTGCAGGGGCGTGTGAACCCACTGAAGATCACAATTGATTGCAACACTAATTGGTGGTCTGCTCAGGGCATGATGAATCCTCACTTTGTTAGGAGATTCAGTTTGTAGCAGGTAAATAAGCTATTATATGTGTTTTGAGTGTAGCACTGGTCAATTATATTTTTTTTAGTGTAGCACTCATTTCATATGTTCTATAAACAGTCACTTCTAAGTGTCAAGCCCCTCTATGTGCTGTAGTCATAATAGAACTAGTGATCTATTTGAGTAAAAATGTACACATTGTTATTATCTCTGGTGCTTTCAAATTTTAAAGTTTTGACTGTACGAATTCTAGAGTGACATCTAGTTAGGAACGGGGGCACTAATGTAGATAATTAGTTAGTCAAAACTGCTTTGGAAAAGTGAAATCATGCCAAAATCTGCCCTTATTCCCCTCATAAAGGAAAAAGCCACAACTTAACTTCCAATAAGGAAAGTAACGTTGCTTGGAAATATGAATTAACTTCCCTTGTTTGCAAATATCAGCTAGCTGATCTTATTGATAGCAAATGCTTAACGAGTCAGATTTGACTTGTTTGACTTGCATTGTTTGGAAACTATTGTACATTTTGCATTTTGTTCATCCCATGATGTTACTCGATGCAATTATTGTTTATTCAGAAGATTT
Organism: Digitaria exilis; assembly: GCA_015342445.1. Classification (NCBI taxonomy): domain Eukaryota; kingdom Viridiplantae; phylum Streptophyta; class Magnoliopsida; order Poales; family Poaceae; genus Digitaria; species Digitaria exilis. The sequence goes on from JACEFO010000880.1 coordinate 6,815, forward strand.
TATCGAATAGTTTTATATATGTTTGTGTATGGCCACAGGCCGAGAAAGATGGTTCTTGTTAGATCTCCTTTGGGTTCTCTTCCATTTCTTGTTCCACTGCTAACCAGTCAGGGACTCGTTGCCATAGTAGCATTGATTGCTCTTCCGAGTTTTCAGGGCAATTTTTGCTGTGTTGCCCATGATTCTTAACAGCCTAACATTTGCTTGGTTCTCTATTCTTAGGAGGAGCAGTATTGTTGTCTTTTGTCGCAGTTGGTATTGTTTCCTCATATTGCTCAATCTAAGTTACTGGAGTTTGCTGTCTCAGAATACGAAACGTTTCCATTACATCAGATATCGCAGCAGGGATTTCTACTAATACAAGCCATAGATTTCAAGTGAATCACCACCCTTGTTGCCTTGTTCTTAGAGCCATCTGACCTTCAGCTCGATGAATATTCTCTAATTAATGCCAGAGGATATTCCTTTGATCCATTTTCTATATAAACATCATCCTAAGGTCTAAGAGTGCAAAGGTTTCTTTCACCTTCAGTTTATTCATGCTTGAATGATTAACTATGATGTCTGAGTTTGGGTACAATTAAGTTTGTGGGCTGGATTGGGGGAATGAGCTGTTTTGCCTTGAAAAAATGACCAGTAGACCTAGATGTAAAGTTAATGATCTTATCTTGTACTTTGTTTTTTTTTTACTGATTACATGACATGTTTTTGTTGACAAAACTATTTAGGGTCCAAAACTGATGACATTGAAGATGGCTATACCGGCTAAAGCATTGGAACAGTCACACTTGACCAAGATTAGATGGATGATGACTCCGAAATCAAGCTGTGCACATCAGTCACCTTATAGCTGTCTAGAAGCTGTGTGTTGACGTTTAAAGTGACTGTTAGATGCGATTCTTAGGTCTCTTTTTCCTGTGGTGGTCAAAACCTTCGTTGTTTAAATTCCAGGTGATGGATCTATTGAGCCTGGGAAGACCATGGTGAACAAAAGGATGAGTGGATGATACAGCAGTGTCATCAACGTTCTACACACAATTAACGGATGATATATTTTATACTGCACACAAGTTCTGTTGACATTTCGTGTGTTGCTTTTACGCTGGTAGGAGTATATTTTATACTGCGCTTTAGTTCTGTTAGCACTTTGTTCGACTATTGGATATCAATGAACCGTTTTTATTTTTCTCAACCATGGTCAAGTCAAACTTCTCATGGTTTCGATTGAGTGTCACCAATGTTCTTGTGCTTGCAATGAGTGCTACCACTGTTCTCATCATTGACATGCTGGTGGCTTTGCACGTAAGGGAACTACGGGGCGCGGTGAAAAGAATTAAAACAAAATGATAGTATTTGAGACCATTTGTTGTATGAGCTTGCGCTACTATACTTCGTCTACTGATGATGATGGTGCTCGTCTTGTCGACAAGATTGTTGAACTTGCATAATACAATACTGCTACCATTACATTACAAAAACAGATAACGGTGAGACCTTTAAATACATTTATGCATAGATTATTTACACGGTCATTTTAACCACCGCATTTTTAAGGCTTTGCTTGATCCTACGCGGACCACATCCTGCACTTCGGAAACTTGCCAGCCCAGCATCCCTGCCGTGAAAAAAATAAGCTCGTCAATGACAGCCTAACACATCAAGCAAGCCTCACAATTGAAATGCAATGGCACAAAAGTAATCCACGTTCCCATGCACAAAATCTAGGAATCACCACTGTAGATTATCAGCAGATTGTTCAGAACTATACCACACAAAATGAGAAAGCGATCATGAATTTTAGATGTACCTTCACCCCCTCTTTATTTGACACTACAATGCTATACAAAATGTCAAGGACAAGGTCGGAAGTAGCAGACATGCTATAGCAAAGATTCAACAATTGACCTGTTTTACTTCTCATCCCAAAAACATGAATCATTATCATACAAGGACAACAACAACAAAGCCTTCTGTCCCAAGCAAGTTGGGGTTGGGTAGACTGAATCCTTATCATGCATTCCACAAATAGTCGTCATACTAAAATCAATGAAGAAATAATTAAATATTGCTTGATTTGTTGGATGGCATATGCATGTGACAGCCATTGCAGCCAAACAGCTGCAACATGCAATACCAGCCGTCTGAAATTAGCATTATATGCAAATTACATATTGTGAGGCACATGAGTCCAGTGCAAAATGTGCTGGAGCCAAACCATGCAACTGAAACTATCATCACCACAACACATCTATGTCATGATAATCAAATTGTGAAAACTATGCATGAAAATTCACTTTTGCAGGTACAAGAAACCATAAAGATCATGTGATTGACAGATTCAAATAATCAGTAACTCTGACTATTCACATTTCTCACTGAGCTGATAAGTGTCTAAAAGTCAGGGTAGGTAAAATGGTTGTATCATTCGCCATGTCAAGAAAGAAAAAGAGGGTGTTCATATGAGTTAGAGTACTGCTAACTAAGATATATCTGATTGAGACCCAAATAATCAGCCTTTTTGACCCACAACTAACATCAAAAGTGCACAAAAGAACATGGAGATCCTATCTATTTGCTCTCTGGCTCAGTTTTATATAATAACTAGTGTGTTCTCATCTTTATTATGGTAACAGGTCCATTCCACAAAACCATACATTCAACACACTGAAGGCTCTACAGGCCTCACGAATTTCTACAGTGGGGGAATGCCATCCAACACAAACAGGGGCGGAGACAAGGAGGGGCGGGCAGTATGCCCCTGAACACAAAATCAAGCAATATTTGATTATTTCGACATTGGTTACAGTATGGATATTGCAATTTGTTCCACCTCATACTACACATTCTCTGCAGCTGTGCAGGTACGTGAAATAGAGCAACAGAAAAATGTTTTGAACATTGATAACAAAGTGCACTTATTCTGAGACTTTAATACAGAAAGTGACAATCAGTTCGATTATGACAGGAAATTGTTCCAAACTGTGACTACTTGCAAATTGATGCATAGATTTGGGACCAGAAATATGTTCATGGCAAAGGCACAACTAACTGGGGGGACACCATGCTGTTCCATCTATAATTAAGGGGACATCACTTCATTTTGTAGGAGCGAATTCTAAAGGCTAAATCTTTGGTGGTGGGGGGGGGGGGGGTGCGACTGCCTCCTAAAAGATAATATCAGAAAAACATATTGTGTCAATATCCATTTTGGATTGAAACTCACCTTTAAGGTTATCATTCAGACATCAAATAGGTGCATAAGAAAGGATCCCCCAATTCATCTTCAAAAAAATCCAGACGAGGATAACCTTCATCATCCATTTCCTCGATTTCAGGGAGTGGTGAGCGCTTAATCTTGAGCATCTCGTATGCAACCCTCCATTTCCTCACATCTGTCTGGCCTGCCATGGATCGACCAATGGTGCATAAGGCACTAGGGATGCCCCGACACTCTGCAACCATCTGCAGAAATATACTTTCACAAATCAATTGCAAAAGGAGGGAAGCATTGCAAACATAGTAGAAATACTTGAATCACTGCATTCTAACATTGTCCTGAAATAAACCAAGTGGTATATAGGAACCAAATAAGACAGCAAACTTGATGGATATGTATACCTCCTTTGCGATGTCCTTGATCTCTAAATCAGCATCAATAATTTCACTCCCAACATTGTACCTGAAAAGGTCCCATGCAACATCTTCCGCCAAACGTTCCATCCTGATGATGTTGCCTGAACTTCCCATATCAGTACAGATAGACTCATCCCTTGTTGTGAAGACAACCTTTTGTCGTGGACCAAGCGGCATAGGAAGACCAGCATCAGCCAGATCAAAACCCGCCCGGACATCATCAAGTAGTAAAATGAACGATTCACACTGAAGAAAGCTAGAAATAAGGTTGACTGAAGGTACAGCAGGTGTTGGGCCTACACCAATCTTTGTAGCAAGAATGCGCCGTAACATGCCTGATGTAAATCCAATGCCTGCTTTAGCAAAGAATGCAAAGCTGAAGGGGGAACCATGGCTGATGCTATAAGTGTGGACAAGCCTCAAGAGAGTGCTCTTGCCCATGCCGCGCTTTCCTGATATACCCAGCATTGAGGTTGCACCATGCTCCAGAAACCGAAGCACCTTCATCTCGTAGTTGACCATTCCGTGTATGTCTGGCCGAGAAAGCCCCGCCGGCACTAGATTCAGCTTCTTGTGAGACTTGGGGGTCACGTGAACAGTTGCGCAACCAAAGTCACCACCCCTCCTCCGAGCATTTTTATCTCTCTTCTTAGCCTTCTTGGCTTCACTCTTGCAAACCTGGCTTGGTTCCTTGGGCATTGACAACTTGGATAACTCATCACTAAAGGGCAATTCGGGTAATCCGTGATCAAATGGGAGCTCGGATAACTCGTCATCAGAGGGAAGTTTGGGTAAGACTTTAAATGGCGGTTTAACTGGCATATTTACATGAGAACGACTAAATGAAGGAACAGAACGAAACTTGTCATCAGATGGTTCAGGAGGAGGAGAAAGACGAACTACAGGACGACACTCGTCATCAGAGGGAAACTCGGGTAAGACTCCAAATGGCACATAAGCATACGGTTCAGGGGGAGAAAGACGAACTACAGCACGACGAGCAACACGAACAGCGACGAATAGCAGAAGATAGAGGAGGAGGATGGTCCAAAGCAGGTTCCAGAGTACTGTTGGAGTGATGTTGGCCAGTGGCCATATTTCTGCGAGCATCCGGCGTGGGCTGCTAACGAGAAGGCACCTACAACATCGGATAGAGAGCAAACGGGGAAAAAGAGAACAAAATCAATTTCAAAGAACAAGGCAAAAAATTCAATTGCACGATAGATCTAATGAATATAGACGAGCAGTTGTAGACCTAGGTTGAAGCCGTCCTCGTCGGGGCCTTTCAACTGCCGCGCAGAGCAGAGAAAGCTGCAGCCAGGCGACCTCGCCGCAAATATCTGGGCGGCCTGCACGAGATCCGCCCGGTGGGATGGAGGACGGCGGCGGCGGCGAGACGGGAGGAGAACTGCGGCGCTCTCTTTGTCCTCCTTTGGCTCCCGTCGTCAAGAAGCCGGGGAAAAGGGCCTTATGCCATCGATGCCCGTATTAGATTTGGATTGGGCCATACATCCTTGGTTCGATGTGGAAAATTGTCTGTAAATAATCTCTATCTCTTCTCTACTACCTTCTACTACTACTAGAAAAATCAATTAGAGTAGGCTACTACTACTAGGAAATCAATTAGAGTAGGAGTCGTCGACCTGCCTCCGGGGGACCCACACGTCAGATCGCCACGTCCTGCCCCTCCCCCTTCTGCGCCCACCCGGACAGCCGGACCCCCGATGAGGCCTCACCCGGACTCCCGATGCGAGCCATATCCCTCTCGGAGATTGCCCGCGAAACCTTGATCGGAAATCCAAACAAACGATGCGATGCAATCAAAACAAATAACAAGAAAATATACTCAGTGGCGAATCTAGCGGTGGGGTGGCCGGAGCTAGAGCCCCCTACCGCTGGAGAACCCGTGGACCCCCTAGCCCCTCCTAAATTTTTCTGCCATGGGAGGCAGGAAGGAGAGGCTCACTCGCGTCTGGTGGTTGAAGACGAAGCGCTCAGGGGAAGACCGGCCGGCGTAACTGGGTTGTGAGGGCGGCATGATGGCGGCTCGAGCGGCGAGGCTGACAGGGCGAGGGGGAGCGCACGAAGTGACCGGACAAGGGAGCTGCCGTGTGCACGGGGAGGTGGGACACGGCTGCAGGGGGTTTGGCCGGCCAGCCGGGGTTGCCGCCACTCGCCGGCCACGTGGTGGCCACTGGTGGCCTGGAACAGAGCACGCCAGGGCGGGCTGTCGGGACGTCCGTGGAGCTTCCCAGCTCAACGGTGGTTTTCTCCAAAAATTTGAACTGAACATTCAAAAGTGCAAAAACATAAGTTGGAGTTTCAAAGATGGGATACGACTTTCTTTTTGGGATGAACTTGAAAATATAAATATTTCAAGCTCAAACAAGCTAGGTTTGAAAAGGTGTTCTGCATGGTTTTCTAGGTTTTTGAGGGGCTTAACTGCAAAATTTGAAAAAAAATCCAACAGTAACTAGGTTTTATTTGTGATGACAAACAACTTTTATGTTTGGAGATTTTTCAAGTTTAGTAAGAAATTTTTGAGATCTCCGTTGGGTGTCAAAATAGCCCTTTTTGGGAATTTTAAACTTTGAACTTGAAATTCAAACCTAGGGTGGAGATTTGAGTCTTTAGCCTTGATTTTTGGATAAAGGTCATAAAAGGAGAAGTGTTTGGTTTTGTTTGCCTTGAAAGTTTCTTTACTACGCATTTCTATGTTCCATGGTAGCTTTAGCTTTTGTAGCTCAACCCATGTTAAATGCTATTAGTCCTATAGTATACATATTTTACCTTTCTATGATTTAATAAACTATTAAATGGATGGCCAATTGTTATAGTTTGGTATAAACTAACTTACATTATATGTTTTGCTTATTTTCATGTTGTAAAATTGTTTAGGTTACAATGTTGGTGTTAAGATCACTGCTTGGTTTCTGCATAAGTTGTGGCACGCCGTATAGCTATTCAGACTTTTCAACCTTTTTTTACGTCACAACATGTCATAGTTGTGGCGTTGTATTTTGGTGCAACAACTTCGGCGCTGCTGCATATGTAGTGTGGCTAGCGATGGCAAGTAGCCAAATATACCTTTATATTTCAGCCCCTCCTACATTTTTCCCTAGATTCGCCACTGAATATACTAATCATCAACTAAGAAATCGTAGCACAGGGCACAGCCCCCACACACGGGTGCGTGGAGCGGCTGCTGCTCATGCCCGCCCCGCCGGCCTGAGTTCCATGGCAGGCGACAGGCGTCCTGGTGGGGTGCACCTGCTGCATGCCTTGGGCGCTCGACACACGTGGCAGCAGAAGCAAAGCATCAGAGGGAGGTACCTTTGGCTAAGGCCTTGTTGTTTAGATGAGAAAGTTGGTGAAAAGTTGGAGGTGTAAATAGTACATTGGTAAGCGTGTCTGTGAGAGAAGATGTGACTCGATGTGACTGGAAAGTTGGTGAAAATTGGTGAACTAAACAAGGCCTAAAAAACAAAGCATTGGAGAGGCGGATAGCATGTTGGGTGCGTGACCTTTCACTCATCTCCGACGTCCGACCATGATTTAGGATTGCATGGGCGTGCACGCAGGCTCTCTCACACCGTGCAATTTCACGGTGTTACTCTTGGGGCATGCCGAAAATCGCAGCCATCGATAATTAAATAAAATTGAAGAAATCGAGATGGACACAAATCTTTAAAATAAAATTTTGAAAAATAAATTTGTTGAAATAATATGACAATAATAGATGCTTTCATCAAAACTTTTGAGATAAAAAAAATTAAGAACCCGTAGCAACGCACAGGCACCTATGCTAGTAAATGGAAAAGATCCTTTCATCATCCCTTAACTATTATCTAAATCAGAGTTTCATCCCTCATACAAAACCGGGTACCCAACATCGCTAGTTTTGAAAGGGCTCATAATTCGTTTATTTTTTCCCTTCGTCGGTTTTGAAGGGACTCGTATAAAACATGATATACGACACATCCGTTTATTTGTTGTCTTCACCGGTTTTATAGGGGGTTAAACCTGGTATCCGAGTATTCGACATATCCGTTTATTTGTTGTTTTCGTCAGTTTTGAAGGGGTTTTACCGGTTTTATAGGGGGTTAAACATATCCTTTTATTTGTTGTTTTCCCTGGTTTTGAAGGGGTTTTAGATGACATGACAGTAGGACCCACATCTTAGGATGGAACCCACATCCACATGCCTCCTCTCCTCTCTCTTCTTCCAACTTGAGTCGCCGAGCCATTTGCTAAGTTGTTGCATACATTATTTTGGAGACTGAGGAGGCAAGGAGGTGAAGAACACGATCAAGGGTACTCTACGTGTTGTACTTGTTACGATTACAAGAGACGAGACGTAAAATGGAAAAATAGCGCGAAAGACCCAATCGCTCGTTACGACACGTTTCGCGACTATAAGTACAGTTACTATTTCAGTTCAAGATTACTATTTCAGTTCAAGATTACTAGGAATACTCTGTACTCCGTATTTTGTCCGAAAGCGTAGAAAACCGAGATGGCATCTATAAAAACAGACACATACTCTAGATAAAGACGCAAAGCAGGTTGACAGCTGACACGATATCACAGCGTCGTGCATGCACAAAATAGGGAAAAAAAACTTTCACTCGGCAACGTTATTCTACAACAAAAGGCAGCCAAACGGACAAGCTGCACTGCACACGCCGAACCCAACTTAACCAGCAGCGGCAAAATAAAACGAGAAACCAGAGCAACGAACGTCTCTCTCCCCATCAAGCGAACCTTGCGCTTCTCTTCCTTCGCTTTCCCAGCGACGACCTTCCCTTCACCACGCGGGCCGGGCCCAAGGGAGACATCGTGGTGGCTTCTGGCTGAATCTCCGGCCCATTGTTTTGAGCCTGTTGGGCCGACGGGGAAGACGGATCGGGACGGCCTCGATTTCTCGCTTCGCCGGCGGCTGCTGGCCCTCCCTTCGTCGTCCGTCCCCGTCGCCGCCGCTTCCTCCGCATTCCAAGGTTCAAACCCTACGCCGGGCTACGGCGCCCTCCTTCGCCCACCCTTCACCGCCCATGCCGCCTCCTCTCTTATGAAGGCGAGCGCCGTGGCATTCACGGCCCCGCTCTCTGCCGGATCCAATGGAGCCTCCGCTTTAGGGGACGACCTAACTGCTGCATGCCCACGGCGTGCTCCGTTGGCCGCCATCCTTGAAATCTAGCCTGCGGCGTCGATCTCTACGCCGACGTGGTCCACCCTGACCTCTTCGTGCGGGCGTCCACCTCGGCCACCTCGCAACCATATGGTTGACCTCTTGCGACGTCCGGTTCAATGTGAGGGTTTCGCTTTATTAATGTTATTATTTCGGCTCAGGATTGATAAATTTGTCCTACCTGGGTTTGATAGGATTTGTCGTGATTGCGGGATTTTTGGACAAATCGAAGTTCTGTTTCTGGTGTGGTGTCTGCTTGTCGGGCGCGGCTCAAAATCCAGGTACTTTCTCTTGCGTTTGATAGTATATACCTGTTATGCCCTAGCGTTTCCTCTATACTCCTGTTACGGCAGCTTCTTTTCGTGTCATCAACTCATTGTGCCAAAGTTTCATGTACATGCTCTGTTTACCTCATTGATTCCTAATATCTCAGTGCTGAACCATTTATTTTTCTATTTTTTTTAGCCTTACTCCTATAGTAAAGAGTGTTGAAATTTTGTCTATGTAAATTCCCGGGGTTTTATCCAAACGTTCTTAATTTTTTGCAACAAAATTAGAATTGCTCTGTGCAACATTATCTGCAAAAGTGACTCAAGAATTGCTGGCACAAATATATAGCTTATGAATTTAGGCTGGTGACAAGTGCAACCACCTTCCTTGACAGTTGACACTGCCCTTAACTTCATCTCTCATGGAACTACCCATGGCCGCATTAGCATACTTATGAGTGTTCTATCTTGTTCTTGGTGGCTGGTGCTGATACATTTAGTGGATGTTTAGTTTCATCTCACTGTGTGGATATTGGTATTTATAACTGCAAGATTTTGGAGGGCATGCTTAAGGAACATATGGAAATGGTCATGATGCACTATGTTCTATGTCACAGTGATTATAGCTCCTTGACTCCTTACCTGTCATTTGATATACGTGTTACTCTTTAACGCTTTTAATTAAAATATCACTACACAAGCCTTATCACTGATGAGTTCCTGGAAATCCTTTTACATAGTTTGCATGCGAGTGCCTAGATTGTTGTTGTTGTTGTGTGTGTGTGTGGGGGGGGGGGGGTTGGGGGGTTTACCCAACAAGTGATGAAATTCAGGCCTACCCCTGCAGTGTAAAACTTTGCTAGATCCATCTGTAATTGATGGATGTGGTTTCCGCAGATGAAGAAAACAAAAGGATTCAACCAATTTTCTTATCTCCTTTCTATCACATGTATGTCATTTCTGTCCAGCCAACCTCTCCTACTCCATTCCATTTTGTGTAAATCCTATCCCCTCGACCCCAACCCAGTTGTAGGATGGAAGGGTAAGGCAACTAAACTATGCCTATATACCTCTTGCCTTCCTAGTACACTCTCTATCCTGAGACCATGAGATATGTATAATAGATTAAACAACTGAACGAAGTAAACAGAGAAATATAATTATATTTTTCAAAAGATTGGACCTTTTGGGTATATATGTTCCAATTCTCTTTTTGTAAAAAGAAAGCAGGTCCCACCGGGATTCGAACCCAGGTTGCCAGATTCAAAGTCTGGAGTGATAACCACTACACCATGGAACCGTTTTATGTGTTTTCCCCTAGATAATATATTTATTTTAGCAGAACCTATAGCACCATGTTTTTTCCCCTAGATAATATGTTTATTGTAGCCAGATTTTGGAGGGCATGTTTAAGGAACGTATGGAAATGGTCATAATGCACTATGATTCTTTATCTGGCATTTGATATACGTGTTGCTCTTTAACACTTTTAATTAAAATATCACTACACAAGCCTTCTCACTGATGAGTTCCTGGAAGTCGTTTTATTTGTTTAAGGTTTTCTTTGTTTAGTGTTTGCAATTTGTTAAGTTTGGAATCATTTTGTAAGTTGGGCATAGTTCAGACACAAGCGGGTGGGTAACTAGTTGCTCTCTTCGGTGGTGTTCTGTAAACGAGACCCCCGGCCGCCAGCGATTGCCTGGACATGAGCTGATCACAGAGAGTATTCAAAGATATCTAAAGTCCAGGCGATGGACCCTGAACCTCGAACGAGATTTACTTTCTTCAGAATGGATGAGTCAAGTTTCTCTGATACAACTGCTCGCTCATATACCAGAGCAGCCTCACTAACCCCCGGGGTCCACACACGCCCACACAATGCACGCCACGCATTACAAATCAGACCTCAATGGTGCTAACTTTGTTTCCCGCCTTCGCTACATCATCGGCCGTCACATGTTCCTCATGAAGTCTGGATCCCTATGTGCTCTGCTGACGTCTGCATTGGGTAGGGGAGGGGGGGGGCGAGAGACAAAAATCGTTGTACTTTTGGTTCAGCAGGAGTTCTGGCTGTGGGTGTCAAACAAACTTTGTAATTTTGTTGCCCAAAAAGTGATGAAATTTGGCCTAGCCCTACTGTCAGAAAGTTTGCTAGATTCACCTCCATTTAATGAATTATCACAGAGGAAGAAAACAGAAGGACTGGACCAATTTTCCTATATCCCGCATTCACATGTATGCCATTTCTGTCCAGCCAAGATCTCCTATTTTGCCCTCGATCGAACCCAAATTGCAGGATGAAAGGGGTAAGGCAACTAAACTATGCCTATCTTCCTTTCGCCTTCCTAGTGCACTCTCTATCCCGGGCTCATAAAATATGTAATAGATTTGGCACCAGTACGAAGTAAACGGTATAATATAATTGAATTTTTCTTCAAAAGGTTCGACTTTTAGTAAGTATAAATATTCCAATCCTCTTTTTGTAAAAAGAAAGTAGGTCCCACCGGGATTCGAACCCAGGTTGCCAGATTCAAAGTCTGGAGTGATAACCACTACACCATGGAACCATTTTATGTGATTTGCCCCTAGATAATGTATTTATCAAAGCACATTCCCATAGCACCATTTTTTTATAGTATAGCTGTTATGCTCTAGGCATGCGCTTCTTTTCGTGTCATCAACTCATCATGCCAACATATTTCATGTAGATGCTAGTTTTTATTGATCCCTAATCTCTCAGTGACGAACCTTTTTTTAGTTTCAACCTTGCTCATATGCTAAAAAGAATATATATGCTATGAATTGTTCTATGCAATATGATCTGCAAAACAAAATCCAGAATTGAGTTAAACTGGTGGCAATGTATTGTACAACCACCTTTCTTGTTACCTCATCTCTCTTGGATCTACCCATGGCCGCATTATTAGTGTTATATCCTTTGTTCTTAATACTGATACATTAAGTGGATGTTTGGTTTCATCTCATTCCGTGGATTGTGGTATTTATGAATGCAAGATTTTGGAGGGCATGTTGAAGGAACATATGGAAATTGGTCATAGTGCACTATTGTCAGTTGTCACAGTGCTTATAGCTCCTTGATTGTTTACCTGGCATTTGATATACTTGTTAGTTGTTACTCTTTCACGCTTTAATTTAGATATCATCCCAATACAGACCTTCTCAGGGATGAGTTCCTGGAAATCCTTTTATTTCTTGACGGTTTTGCTTGTTTAGTGTTAGCGATTTATTTAGTTTGGAACCATTTTGTAACTTGGGTATAGTTCACATGCGAGCAGGTGGGTAACTAGTTGCTCTGTTTGTTGGTGTTCCCCATGAATACTGGATCCCTGTGTGCTCTGTGTGGGGGTAGCCGGGTAGGGGCCGGCAAAGGAGGAAAAACTCGTTTGTTAATCTAAGGTTTTACTTTTTGTTCAGCGACAGGAGTTGTGGGTGTCAAACAAACTTTGTAATTTTGTTGCCCAAAAAGTGATGAAATTTGGACCTATCCCTGCTGTGGGAAAGTTTGCTAGATCCATCTGTAGTTGATGGATAATCTCAGAGGAAAAAAACAAAATGAATCACTCAATTTTCCTATCTCCCTCTTTCTATCACATGTATGTCATTTCTGTCCAGCGAAGCTCTCCTATTTTCCTGTCTATCCCAACCCAAATTGGATGATGAAAGGGGTAAGGCGACTAAACGATGCATATCTAGCTCTTGCTTTCCTAGTCTGCTCTCTATCCTGGGCTCATAAAATATAAAATATGTACTTTTAGCACTTGAATGAAGTAAGCTGTAGAAATATAATTGTATTTTTCAAAAGGTTGGACCTCTTGAGTACAGACATTCCAATTCTCTTTTGTAAAAAAAAAGAAAGTAGGTCCCACCGGGATTCTAACCCAGGTTGCCAGATTCAAAGTCTGGAGTGATAACCACTACACCATGGAACCATTTTATGTGCTTTTGCCCTAGATAATGTATTTATCATAGCACATCCCCATAGCACCATCTCTTTGTTCTGCTAACCATTTTCTCTATAAATCTCAAGGAATAAGCTAATTCTGTATTTTAACTGAAGCACCTTGCTGCTTTATTGAACACAATCTCGAAAACGAATTTAACTGAACAAATAGTTTAAGGAAGGAACATAATGGAAATGGTCACAACGCACTATGTTCTATGTCATAGTGCTAATAGCTCTTTGATTCTTTACCTGGCATTTGATATATTTGTTACTCTTTAACGCTTTAATTTAGATATCACCACAGACCTTCTGAGGAATGAGTTCCTGGAAATCCTTTTATTTTTTTAAGGTTTTTTTAGTTTAGTGCTAGCTGTTTGTTAAGTTTGGAACCATTTTGTAACTTGGGTATAGTTCACATGCGAGCGGGTGGGTAATTAGTTGCTCTGTTTGGTGGTGTTCCCCATGAAGTCTGGATTCCTGCGTGTTCTGCTGCATGGGGGTAGGGGGAAATAGAGAAAAAACTTGTTTGTTGGTCTAATGTTTTACTTTTGGTTCAGCAGGAGTTCTGGCTGTGGGTGTCAAACAAACTTTGTAATTTTGTTGCCCGAAAAGTGATGAAAATTGGGCCTAGCCCTGTTGTGGGAAAGTTTGCTTGGTTCATCTCCAATTAATGGATTGTCACCGAGGAAGAAAACGAAAGGTATCATCAACCAATTTTCCTGTCTCCCTCTTTCTCACATGTTCATGTATGTCATTTCTGTCCAACCAAGCTCTCCTAGTTTCCTGTCTATCCCAATCCAAATTGCAGGATCAGAGGGGTAAGGCAACTAGCCAACTAAATGATGCATATCTAGCTCTCGCGTTCCTAGTGTGCTCTCTATCCTGGGCTCAAAAAGTATGTAATACATTTAGCACCTGAACGAAGTAAGCGGTAGAAATAGATTTGTATTTTTCAAAAGGTTGGACCTTTTGAGTACAAATATTCCAATTCTCTTTTTGTAAAAAAGAAAGTAGGTCCCACCGGGATTCGAACCCAGGTTGCCAGATTCAAAGTCTGGAGTGATAACCACTACACCATGGAACCATTTTATGTGCTTTTGCCCTAGATAATGTATTTATCATAGCACATCCCCATAGCACCATTTCTGTGGTCTGCTAGCCGTTCTCTATAAATCTCTAGGAATAAGCTAATTCTACATTTTAAGCACCTTGCTGCTTTATTGAACATATCTAGAAAACGAATTTAGCTGAACATATAATTTTTCTCCAATTCAATTTTTTTTTAAAAGCTTTTACTCTCATGTCTTCTGTCACCTGTGTCATACTGTTGATTTTTGGCATGAACTTGTTCATGCACCATATTGTTGTTATGCCCTACTGCATGTCTGCATTGTCCTATACCTGATTCTTCCTTGCTTCTTAGTCTATCAATATTATGGGTCTGTTAATGATGCATGACTTTGTCAATTAATTGTACCATGTCTATTAACAAATACAATATCTTTCCTTGGGTTAGACATATTCAGAAATGTATGGTGTGTCAAACTTCAATTACAGATCAGTAGTTATATAGGAAACTATCATGAGAATTACCTACTTGCTTATCTCCTTTCTTGCTCTTAAGTCTCAACTCTCAAGTATGTTGTTTCTCTCCAGCCAAGCTATCCTAGTTCTGTTCTGTTTTGCAACTCCTGTCACCTCCTTCTTATCCTGCCTGTAGGATGGAAACCACAAATCCTTGCTGATTTACATCTTGCTATTTCCTACTAAGTTCTATGTGGCAAGCACATTAAGCATGCTATGGATGAAATACTGGAGCAAATGATGATACTTTTCTAAACGGTATTAACGTGAACGAGGAAAAGCTATTTAGGTTTTCCAAAAGTTAAGATCTTTTGAATGCATACCATAAATTCTCTTTTTATGTAAAAAGAGTAGGTCCCACCGGGATTCGAACCCAGGTTGCCAGATTCAAAGTCTGGAGTGATAACCACTACACCATGGAACCATTTTATGTGTGCTCTCCCTAGGCAATATATTTATCATAGCACATTTCCATTGCAACTTCTTTTTGGTTTGGCTAACTATTCCTCATAAAATTGACTAAGGAATATACTAATTCATATATTTAACTGATGCACCTACTGCTTTGCTGGTGGTTTGATGGAAGGGGCAATTAATTTAAATGTTTTATTTGTAAATTATACCTTGCGATGTCTGCATTCAGCCTTTTAAGTTTTGGCATGAACGTGTTGGGATTGAGTTCACTTTCACTGTGTTTTTTTTTAGAAGAAAAGGCGTATAAAAAAACTTTGCTACTGGGTTTTACTTTGCCTGATCCCTGTGTCCTACTGTCCTCTGCTGCATGGGGGTGGGAAGGAGGAGCTTAAACTCATTTGTTGGTCTAAAGTGCTACTTTTGGTTGAGGGGTAGGAATTGTGGGTGTTGAACAAACTTTGTAATTTTGTCGTCCAAAAAGTGATGAAATTTGGACCTAGCCCTGCTGTGGGAAAGTTTGCTATATTCATCTGTAATTAATAGATAATCTCAGAGGAAGAAACAAAAGGAATCATCCAATTTTCCTACCTCCCTCTTTCTATCACATGTATGTCATTTCTGTCCAGCAAAACTCTCCTAGTTTCCTGTCTATCCCAATCCAAATTGCAGGATCAGAGGGCTAAGGCAACTAGCCAACTAAATGATGCATATCTAGCCCTCGTGTTCCTAGTGTGCTTTCTATCCTGGGCTCAAAAAGTATGTAATACCTTTAGCACCTGAACAAAGTAAGCGGTAGAAACAGAATTGTATTTTTTAAAAGATTGGAGCTTTTGAGTACAAATATTCCAATTCTCTTTTGTAAAAAAAAGAAAGTAGGTCCCACCGGGATTCGAACCCAGGTTGCCAGATTCAAAGTCTGGAGTGATAACCACTACACCATGGAACCATTTTATGTGCTTTTGCCCTAGATAATGTATTTATCATAGCACATCCCCATAGCAACTTTCTTTTTTTTAACTTTAGACGATTATTCCCCATAATATTGAGTAAGGAATATATTATTTTCTATATTTAACTGATGCACCTACTGCTTTGTTGGTGGTTCGGAAATGAATTTGATGGAAGGGGCAATTTACCTTTAATATAAATGTTTTATGTTGATATTATTCCTTGCGATGTCTACATTCAGCCTTTCAAGTTTTGGCATGAACGTGTTTGGCCTGAGTTCATTTTCATCATGCTTTTTTAGAAGAAAATATATAAAAAAAACAGTGGGTTTTACTATGCCTGATTCTCACTTTTGAGTGTGGCTTTGTCAGTTAGATGTACCATAATAAGATAACAGACTGATTAAGAATACAATATGTTGGCTTGAGTGGGACATATTTGTGAAATACTCCCTCCATTCAGAAATGCATGTTTTGTCAAACTTCCTTTATAAGTCAGTAATGTATTGAAAACTAGTTTGAATGGTGACATGGAAATAGCACCATTTTATGTCATGAGACTTACCCCACTTGTTTATTTTCATTCATTCCGCATTCCCCAAATAGCAACATTCAACGTTGTGAGACTTACCCAACTTGCTTACCTGCTCTCTCTCAATCTCAAGAATGTTCTCTCTCCAGCCCAGGTGTCCTTTTCTTGTTGCATACTGTGCACAATTCCCATCGCCTCCATCCTAACCCTGCCTGTAGGCTGTAGGATGGAAGCCACAAATCCTTGACAATCTACCTCTCATTGATTCCTATCTCTATCCCAAGCTTATTCTGCATTCAGAACAAATGATGAAAAACATTCTGAATGGTATTAAGGTGACCAGGAATGGTTATAAAAGTGTGCCAAAAAAAAAAGAATATTTGAAGTAGCTTGTCGCAAACCTCTTTTTTATGTAAAAAAAAAAGTGTAGGTCCCACCGGGATTCGAACCCAGGTTGCCAGATTCAGAGTTTGGAGTGATAACCACTACACCATGGAACCATTTTATGTTTGCTTTCCCTGGATCATATTTTTTTATAGCATCATTTGTGCTGCCACCTTTTGCTTTTTTGGCTTTCTCATTGATATCTGTGAGGATTTTTTTTTTTTTTGATGGATGGTTGGGAAGAGTAGGTTATTATTTGACAGTAAGGGAGGAAATGGAGTAAAAGGAAGATGCAACTCCCCTCCAATATAGCAATTTTCTTTTACGAAATAATTCATTTCTATGTCAGTATCAGCTTGTGGTTCTAGTAGATGCCCTGGTAAGCGACATATCATGCTTTTGTCGTGGTGTGGTGTGAACGTTTAGAAATTACATTTTGTTGCCACTTTTGGTAATATATGGCGATTGAAGCATTGTTAGTGTGGTGCTACTCAACTTTACTATTCTGCCTTCAGATTTGAATACTTCAAGATTATGGTAGTGTTGATGTTGATTGCTTTGAAAATTGGGTAACCATGATAACAAACTTTTTACGGAATGCAGTACAATGCCTTAAGTGAGAAATATTACCAATATACTCCATTGAGAAATACATGATGCAATGATGCATTAAACTTAGTTTATCAGTAATACAATAGAATCGCCGAATTGAGATAGGGCCTGATTGGTTGCTGGCTGCACCCTAGCACACCGCAGTTTTGGTGGTGCCATGGTTTGTGGCATAGAAATTTGGCGCTGCCTTTGTGGCGAGAAAACATACTGGAAAGCAACTCATGTGGCACACCAAAAGCTTCGCACCAACCAAGCAGCTTCAGATTATGGCGGTGCCGTGCATGAAGCATGGCAAAGCGAGGCAGAGAACCAAACATGCCCATAATACCCTTGGGTGCTGTGAGAATTACTGTCAAAGTATAATATATTTCAATACTTTTAACTGAGGCGCTCCTATAGAAATAGATGATCAGATTTGCTTATCGAAGACCATGTCTTGTCCAAAGGATTATATATTGGTGAACAGCAGAAACTTGTGGTGAAAGTACATTGCCCATGTGATTTTCAATGGCATTTTTTGTTTGAATTCTGTCCAGATTTTGCAGAGAAATAATTAGATAGTTTGATCATTCAGTTAGAATATCTAAGCAGCAATAGAAAATGGATTCACTTTTGTAGCGGTCTTTCGTTGATCATCTAAGTAGTCAGCCTGCAACCATATGACGTATTAATTGCGAGATGCTTAATGGGTTGTGGAAAACAAAAACATCTACTATTATCATCCTGCACCATTATTTAATTTCCTCTGAGCTAGCAGTCTGTCAGTGATCTTGCAATATGCTAACCTTTGATCTCATCTTTGAAGTATACGCAATATGCTGAGCTGCTGGTTTGGCAACTGATAGAAATGGTATTACGCCCACTCAGGTTCCTATGTTATATATAACATGGGATGAGGTGGCTCAAGTTCATTTTATCGTTGGACAGCGGGTGGAATAAAAAACATTATTGAGACTCTTTGGTAAGTAGGATGTGTTCTGGACAAGGAAAAGAGAGTAACTGTATTCTGAGTCCAGGAGCTTTATTTTTCCCACATTTGAGTAACTCTTATACAAATTATTGCCTATCCGGACACTCTGAACATGGTGCCGATTTTACATATGGAGATTTTTTTTACCTCACTATATAGATTTTGTATCCCGGGCCAAAAGTTTATGAAAATGTTATATATCGTACAGAAAATTTTAATTCTGTTTCAGGTGTGTCACTTTTTTTAATTAACTCCAGACTTTCCTAGATGCATGATTTGTGTATTTTACTGTGTCAGTTTGATGGATCTGCAATGTTTGTAGAGTCCCTGTCCTATAAATTTACAAAATTGGAGTGGCATTTGAGGTACTAGTACTACAATTGTATTTGCATGCCAAAATACTTTCCTTTTTGCGAACTACCACTAACACACCTCTGCAATCGTCTAGCATGTTAGAATTGTAGTACAGAAATCTGGATTCTATCTCCTTTCTCGCAATGCCCGATTTTTGGAGATGTAGTGACATCATCCGTTGCTGCTAACTAAGGGCGGCTGGCAACACGGAGGCAAACCTTATTTTTTTACCAAACCGCATAAGTTATGTGAGTTTCATTGATATAATAGAAAAAATACAACACTATGGTCTTACGAGCTCATAGGCAGTAAAAAGAGAAAAAAAAAGAAGAAGCAGAGGTTCAGTCGGTTGGATTGGGGCATCAATGCGGGTATCGACTCAACTTGTTAGGTTGGATTGCGACATCAATGCGGGTAAGCACTAAAAATCTATCTTGAGAAGCCAAACCAGTTGTATTGGGACATCAATACGGTCAAACCAATCCATTAGATGAAGAGGTAGCAACGATGCCTAGCCATTAGGACAAACCAATTTCTAAAACTCATGCAGTCTGTCAAGACACGGCTCCACACCGATAAGGAGGAGAGAAACAGACAATACCGCACCGAGAGAGTCACTACCATATGGAACCTGTCGTCGTAGTGTCGCTACAACACTATACATTATTTGACAGAGTGAAACCACTAGATCTGGACTTCACACAGGCTCCCTCGTAGTCACACTCGCTGTTGCACTCCACCCTCGTTGAAAATACATGTGGGGGTCTTGCCTCTTCCCCATAGTACATTGTGCGGATTCATTTGTGAAATCACCACCTGGATGACGAACAGTGTTACCCCGCTTCCCAAAGGTCTATCGAAAATGTTGAATTGCGCCTGCAAGTCGGCATTCGCTACCCATATAGCGCATGTAGGTTGACATCATCTTGTTGCATCACCCTCACACAAAGCCTCCTGCGCCATGCCAGCAAGCCAGTTTGTCTCTTGCACCGCCTTCCGACAATGTACCATACCAAAATCACGGGGCAAGGCTAAGCAACCTGTCACAGTCAGCTACACAGCCTAGTCATCCCACGATGTCGATGTTGCAAATGTTGTCTGAGCTTGGCAACCCCCTTTGAGCTTGCCCTCGCACAAACCATGGCACCACCATCATAACTTCGGTCGCCTCTTATGAGTTTGGCAACCCCCTTTGAGCTTGCCCTCGCACCAAGTCTTTGCCACGCCACCATGCCTCCCATGTCAAACGGCTGCATCGGCAAAGCCTTATGCCCAGATGGGTCTATATAAGCGACGCCTGGGTGACAACGTCAATGATGTCGCTGTCGCTCAAGATGACACCCCAACGGGAGAACGATACCCTGGTGGCACAGCCCCGTGCCATTTTTCTCTCCCCCTCTATAATTGCGAAGGTGTTTCAGGTTCTGTGCATCTCATGGCTTTGGTTTGGTTTGGTTAGGCTTCTTTAGGGTGCACCATGACTCCGTTTTGGTTCAAAGGACTTCTTTAGAGCATGCAAAGTCAATGCAAAATAAATAGGTATTTTATAAAAGAAAATGAAAATTATAAAATGAGGACTAATGATCAAATCATGTCTAGGAACACACCACGCGCGTCAGTCATGTCTAACCACACATAAAAGCAAAAAAAATATATTTGAAGACTTGAAGTATCTCACATTGTCACATATGCATACTATCAAATATTGTTGTGTTTACTTTTGCGAGTAACTCGATGGGCACACTGCCGGTAAGACTTCTTACCCGCTCTATTCCCACAGGTGAAAATTCAGGCCCGCACGCACGCCCGTGTGTAATAATTGGTGCCCATACTCTCGCCCATCGGGAACAAAACCCACACTCGCGGGTAAAATTGCCATCCATTGTCTATGTTTATGAAATGTAAAAGTACGATAAGAATATTTGAAATATTGTTCCATAATACGTTAAAAATAGTACATGCCTATTTGTGTAACACTTGGATTAATAGTCAATATAATTATAATTAGCCTAATAAATTTATAAGGTGATGTCACTTAAAAAATAGTACGATAGTGGTTTAAGTATAGAACAAGAGTAAAATGCATTGGGGATCCATAAATTTGTAAGGTGATGTCACTTAAATCTATAACTCTTCGAGATGCTCTTATTAACTCTCGCCATATGTATTTTGATGATGCTTCGTTTAGCATTTTTTTTTAAAAAAAAGAGTTAAATATACCAACAACCCTTGAACTTGTCTCGGGGTGCCACTTAGGTCCACGAACTTGTAAAATCGAAATCTGGCACCCTAAAGTTGTTAAGTTGTGTCATTTAGGTCCATACCCTATTAAGTGGCACAAATATGTGCAAAAACCCCCCTTAGCTTTATCATCTTTTATTTCTACATCATTCTCATCTCTTCCACCTCTCTCTCAATCCACCAACTCTGCAACCCGTTGCTTTGCTCTGCTCCGCTGCGCCTCCATGCTTCGTCCGCCCTGAGGACGTCGTAGGCGAACCCCTTGATCTGCTCTGCTTGGCTGTGCCACCACGCCTCCCTGCTATGCCCCTCAGTGAGGACACCGCCAGTAGACCTCTCCTCGACTTCGTGCTCTGACCCGAGGGCGCCACTGCCCCCTGCTCTGCCATGCTCTACGGAGCCCAAGAACATCGGGTTTTTGCTCCACTCCGTTGCGCCTCCTCGGTCTAGGCCGTGTTTAGTTCAAAAGTACTTTTTACTTCCTATTCATCCTCTTCCAGAACACGCATCCCCAAAAATTCTTTTTTCTCCTTTCCTATTCATCCCCCTCACATAACACGTATCCCAGAAAAAAAAAGTACTTTTTCCCAACCACAACTAAACACACCGCTCTGTCGCGCGGGTGGCAGGCCCCTGACTGGCTCCACCGCACCTCTCTGCTCCGCCTCGCACTGGCCGAGGCAACGGTGCACGGTAGGATTGGGGGATTGATAGAGAGGTGAGAGATGAGAAAAATGTAAATATAGAAGATGATGAAATATTGGGGCTTTTTTTTTATACATTCATGCCATGTGGCATCACTTCAAGGGGTATGAACCTAAGTAGCACAAGTTAATGAAAGTACATTTGGCCCCCTAGTGGTTTTGGTGGTGATAACAACCATAATTTAGAGGTTTCATATTTTTATAAAGATATGTGCAGGTGTTAAATGAAATAAGAAAAAGATTATATACAAAGGAGGTCCCCAATTCAAATTGTATGGTGTGAAGCTCATATGGAGGATTTAAATTGAATTTATTCTTTAAATTTGAGTATAGGAAACACCGTACTATCAAGGGGGACGTGTCTGATAAATCAAGGTTGCTAAAGTGCTATATTGAGATGAATACTAACTTTGAGAAGAAAAAGGGGCGAAACTCACTTTTTTCTTAGAGTTTTCCGGAAGATCCGGTTGTGCTCCTCGGAACATCCGGTTCCATTCTGCGTAAAACCGGAAGATCCGGTTTTGTTCTTCGGAACATCCGGTTCGGTTCTGCGTGAAATCGGAAGTTCCGGTTTTGTGAATCGGAAGTTCCGGTTTGGCAGTACACTTAGGTTTTTACAGCTAACCTGAGCCTATCCGGAAGATCCGAGTGGTACTCGGAAGATCCGGTTTGCCCGATTCAGAACATAACGGTTAGATTTTGAGAAGGGGTATAAATACCCCCTCACTCACCCCTTCAACCCTAGCTCGTACATTTCAACAGCAAACACTCTTCTAGCTCTCTCCCCCTCTCTCCACTCCCCTCCAAACCTTGCCCAAGCCAAGATTCATTTGGGGATTGGTTGAGAGAAGAGATTTGAGGCTTGTGGGTTGACTTTGAGTGAGGAGAAGCATTTGTTCATCTCAAGAAGCACTTGAAGCATCCTTGTCTTTGTGATTCGCGTTTGTTACTCTTGGAGCTTCCTCCTAGACGGTTAGAGGTCACCAAGTGCAGCACCTAGCTTGTGGGAGCGCCTTGGAGGATTGTATCACCCATTCCTTGTGTGGAATCATCTAGTAAGTGACTCAATCTTGATCTTTGTGGTCGATTGAGGGAGGAAACGAGTTGAAAGAGACTCTACCCTTTGTGGGTACCTCAACGGAGACGTAGCTCCCTTGGGAGTGAACTCCGGGAACAAATCTCGTGTCCTTTTGTGTTGCTCACTTCAAATTGTTCATATTTTCTCATATTTGCTATATATTGCCCGATCTATCTCTATAAAGGTTTCCGCTGTATTTGATCATCATATATTGCTCTTAGAGTACCTCTGTGAACTTTCTATTCAAGTGGAATTGCAAATAACTTGTTAGATTTTGAATCCCGAGCAAAGGTTATTTCTCACATCGGATCATCCGAGTAAGTCCCGGAACATCCGATCATCGGATCTTCCGAAAGGTACTCGGAAGATCCGGTTTCACTGACGACTTGAGAAGAAAGAATTTTCAGGTTTTATTAGGTACGCCTATTCACGCCCCCTCTAGGCATCTACAAGATCCTCTCAATTGGTATCAGAGCCGAGGCTCTTGTCAAGGCTTAACCGCTCAAGAGAATCAAGATGTCGAGGATTGAAGGTGAAGAGAACGTGGACATCATCAACTCTCAACCTCCACCCATCGATCTACCTCCTCTAGATAATGATGATAAAGCTTCTTTCAAGTCAACAAGAAGCAAAAGATTAAAGAAAGATGCATCATCCACACCAAGTGGAAGCTCAAGCTCAAGTTCGGACTCTAGCTCGGATGAGAGTTCGGACGTTGATTCAAAGGCTAAGGAGATAGAAAAGTTGAAAAAGAAGCCAAAGAAGCTAGAGGAGGATGAGAAGAAGAAGAAACACAAGTCAAGGGAGTTAACTCGTGTTCCACTTGACTATCATGATATTTCTAGTTTCAATGCATCTCATTTTCAATCTATTAATCTTGGCAAGGCACCATATTTTGATGGATCAAACTATTCAAAATGGGCCTACGACATGAAATTGCATCCCTTTGGGCTTCACCCCTCTCTTTGGGAGATTGTGTGTGTAGGTGTGAAGAAGCCCAAGAAAGGGAAGATGACTCCGGAGCTTGCACAAGACTACTACCGCAACGCTCAAGTTATAAGAATCATCACCAACTCCTTGTCTCCTCAAGAATTCAACAAGATTCAACATGTGGAGGTGGCAAAGGATATTTGGGATATTCTTAGAGAGTCACATGAAGGGACATACATGATCAAGGAGGGCAAAATTGATTTGCTAGATAATCAACTTGAAAGTTTTGTCATGCTTGATAATGAGACCACTCAACAAATGTTTGATAGGCTCATGGGGATGATCAACACCATTAGAGCACTTGGAAGTGAAGAGTGGAGTGACTATCGAGCCACAAAGAAATTATTGAAGGCCTTCACTCCAAGAGACTTTTATCTTGCCCAAATGATTAGAAGAGATGAGAAGTTCAAGAAGATGACGCCGGTTCACCTTCTTAGCGAGTTGCTTCAACATGAACTTGCCGAGAAGGAAGCAAAAGCGGCCCTAAGCAACAAGAACAAGAAGGATATTGCATTGAAGGCTAAAGAAGAAGGCGAAGAAACAAGGAAGTCATCCAAAGCCAAGAAGGAAGATACAAGTGATGAAGATGAGAGCACCGATGAAGAAATTGCATTGCTTATCAAGAACTTTAGAGGCTTCCTCAAGAAGAGAAATTTCAAGAGAGGAAATGGGAGTAAGGACACTAGAAGAAGCAAGAAGAGACCATGTTACCAATGTGGTGAATATGGACACTTCATTGCCGAGTGTCCCAACAAGAAGGAAGATTGTAAGCACAAGAAGGAGGACAAGAGAGAAGAGAACAAGAGAAGCTATGACAACAAGAAGAGCTATGATCATAAGAAGAAGTACTCAAGACAAGCTCATCTTGGTATGGAATGGCTATCAAGTGATGAAGAGTCGGAAGATGAGAACGTAGCGACACTTGCCATCCATAAATCAAGCTCTTCATCAAGCCGCCTCTTCACTAACTTGTCCGATAGTGATGATGAAGACCATGCCCCTCTTTGCCTTATGGCTAAGGGCACTAAGGTGACATCCAAATCCATTTCCTCTACTCCTCCTAGCAATGACATAGAAAATGAATCTAGTGATGAGGATGAAATGGTCAAGGAAAACATGATAAAACGTTTTGGGAAGAAAGGTTACAAAGAAATTAAAAAGCTAGCTAAGAAGCTAGATAAAAGGGATGAGCTCCTTCTAAAGCAAGAAGACTTGTTCATCCTTGAGAAGGAGAAAAACCGTGCTTTAGAAGAAGCTCTTGCTAAAGAAAAAGGAAAGGTAGAGAAATTAAAAGTAGACTTGTCTATTGCTAATGACTCTAAAGAGAAGATGTCAAAGAATCTCTTGCTATTCAAAAGAGCAAAAATAGTGAACTTCAACAAAGCTTATCATGCTTAGAGATCAAATACAAAAATCTTGAAGTGAACTATAGCGCTCTTTGGGAGAGCACCTCTTCTTCATCCAAGGCTAACCTTGACTCTAATGCTTCTACTAGTGAAGGATGTTATAAATGTTACAAACTTGATGTGAATGCTTATCTCACTAACGTTGCCAAGCTAGAGGAGTTAGTGAAAACAAAAGACAATGAGATCAAGAGATTGAACATGCTAGTGAGAGAAGGGTTAGAAGGTAAGGACAAAGGTAAGTCCAAGGTGAAATATGATGATGGTAGGCATCATAGCATCAAGGATGGTCTTGGACTCAAGAGAGGTGGTAAGACCAATGGTAAGCAAGTGACAAATGGCTATGAAGGTCCCAAGTTCATCAAAGGGACTAAACTTGGTGAGTTGATGAACATTGCTCATGGTGTTCCAAAGAGTGATATTGGTAAGAGTCACTCAAACAAGGTTAAGAGTGAAAAGAAAGGTAAAGGTAAGGAGAAGGTGAAGAGTGAGACACATGAGCCTTCTCCATCCTATACGAGTGACTATATGGTAACCATGGATAAGAATGGTAAATTTGTGGTTAAATATGTTGGTGCCTACACAAAGAAATCCATCTTGAGAAATGTGTCGGTACCTAGAATGTATTCGGCTAACCTTGAAGGACCCAAATCGTTTTGTAGGTCTACTCCTCCGGAGGCACGGGATGGGTGGATAGTGGATGCAAAAATCATATGACCGGGGAGAAAGACATGTTCACATCATTTGAGCCAAGTATTGAACCCACGGAGAAGATTGTGTTTGGTGACAATAGTAAGGGGGAGGTACTTGGTCTTGGTAAGATTGCCATCTCAAATGATCATTCAATTACCAATGTCTTTTTAGTTGAATCTTTGGGATACAATTTGTTGTCCGTTTCTCAACTTTGTGAAAAGGGCTACAATTGTCTCTTTACTCATGAGTGTGTGACCGTCTTTAGAAGGGAGGATTCCTCTATTGCATTTACGGGTCGCTTGAAGGGCAAACTTTATTTAGTTGATTTCACAAATGATAAAGTGACACCCGAGACTTGTTTAGTGGCAAAATCTAACATGGGTTGGCTATGGCACCGCCGTCTAGCTCATGTTGGGATGAGGAACTTGGCCAAACTTCAAAAAGGTGGGCACATCCTAGGACTAACCGATGTTGTGTTTGAGAAAGATAGGTTGTGTAGTGCATGCCAAGCCGGAAAGCAAGTTGGAGCTCCACATCCCGTCAAGAACGTGATGACTACAACAAGGCCTTTCAAGCTTCTACACATGGACTTGTTTGGTCCCGTTGCTTACATTAGCATTGGTGGTAACAAATATGGTCTTGTCATTGTTGATGATTATTCTCGCTTCACTTGGGTTTTCTTTTTGCAAGATAAAAGTGAAGTGCAAAGTGTTGTGAAGAAATTCATCAAGAGAGCTCAAAATGAATTTGAAGTGAAAGTCAAGAACATTAGAAGTGACAATGGCACCGAGTTCAAGAATACAAATATTGAAGAATTTCTTGATGAAGAGGAAATCAAGCATGAGTTCTCCGCTCCCTACACCCCTCAACAAAATGGTATAGTGGAGAGGAAGAATAGAACTCTTATTGAAGCCGCTAGGACCATGCTTGATGAATACAAGACTTCGGATCAATTTTGGGCAGAGGCAATCAACACCGCTTGTCATGCCATCAACCGACTCTATCTTCACAAGATTCTTGGCAAGACGGCATATGAACTCATAACCGGTAACAAACCTAAGGTGCACTACTTTAGAGTTTTTGGGTGCAAATGTTTTATACTTAACAAGAAACTCAAAAGCTCAAAGTTTGCACCAAAGGTAGATGAAGGTTTTCTTCTTGGTTATGGTACTAACGAGCATGCTTATCGTGTTTTCAACAAAACCACCGGTTGTGTTGAAATCTCGGTGGATGTGAAATTTGATGAAACCAACGGCTCTCAAGTAGAGCAAGTTAATCCAAGTTTTGTAGATGAAGAAGAACCTCCAAGTGAAGCTATCATGAGAATGGCCATTGGTGAAGTTAGACCAAGAGAGAAGGAAGCTCAAGTGCAAGAAAAGGAATCATCATCATCTACAAGAGTTGAACCACCTAGCACTCATGAAGTTCAAGAGCAAGATCAAGATCAAGCTCAAGTTGATGACCAAGCTCAAAGCCTAAGTCAAGAAACTCATGAAGAAGGTGGTGATAAAGCAAATGTAAATCAAAATGAAGATGATGATGAAGATGAGCAACCCATTCAAAGACAATCAAAAGTTGCTCATCCAAGAGTTCACCAAAGAGTTCAAAGAGATCACTCCATCAAGAATATTCTTGGTAGCATAAGAAAGGGGGTAACCACTCGCTCACGCTTGCAAAATTTTTGTGGATTTTACTCTTTTGTCTCTTCGTTGGAACCTCTTAAGGTTGAACAAGCACTTGGAGATCCGGATTGGGTTCTAGCCATGCAAGATGAATTAAACAACTTCACAAGAAATGAAGTATGGGAGTTGGTGGAAAGATCGAAGCAAAATGTGATTGGCACCAAGTGGGTTTTCCGCAACAAGCAAGATGAATATGGTATAGTGACAAGAAACAAGGCAAGGTTAGTGGCACAAGGCTTCACCCAAATTGAAGGTTTGGATTTTGGTGAAACCTATGCACCGGTAGCTAGGCTTGAGTCAATTCGTATATTATTAGCCTATGCTTCTCACCATGATTTCAAGCTTTATCAAATGGATGTGAAGAGTGCATTTTTGAATGGCCCCCTCTCCGAGTTGGTATATGTGGAACAACCACCGGGCTTTGAAGATCCTAAATTTCCCAACCATGTGTACAAGCTCAATAAGGCGCTCTATGGGCTTAAGCAAGCTCCTAGAGCATGGTATGAATGCCTTAAAGATTTTCTTCTCAAGAATGGCTTTGAAATAGGCAAAGCCGATTCTACTCTCTTCACAAGAAAAGTTGATAATGCTATATTCGTTTGTCAAATTTATGTTGATGACATTATTTTTGGCTCAACCGACAAGAAATTTTGTGATGAGTTTAGTAGGATCATGACCAAGAGATTTGAGATGTCCATGATGGGTGAATTGAAGTTCTTTCTTGGCTTTCAAATCAAACAATTGAGGGAAGGAACTTTTCTTAGTCAAACTAAGTACACAAGTGATATGCTCAAGAAGTTTGACATGGCTAATGCCAAGCCCATCAAGACTCCAATGGCATTGAATGGACATCTTGATCTTGATTCCAAAGGTAAATCCGTCGATCAAAAGGTATATCGCTCTATGATCGGTTCATTGCTTTATCTTTGTGCATCTAGGCCCGATATCATGCTTAGTGTGTGCATGTGTGCTAGATTTCAAGCCAATCCTAAGGAGTGTTATTTGATGGCCGTTAAGAGAATTTTTAGATATTTAGTTCATACCCCTAACCTTGGCTTGTGGTATCCCAAAGGCTCCAATTTCCGTCTACTTGGCTATTCCGATTCGGATTATGCCGGTTGCAGAGTGGATAGGAAAAGTACGACGGGGACATGCCAATTCCTTGGGCGGTCCTTAGTGTCGTGGAGTTCCAAGAAACAAAATTCGGTTGCTTTATCCACCGCGGAAGCGGAATACGTGGTGGCGGGTGCTTGTTGTGCACAATTATTATGGATGAGGCAAACCTTGAGTGATTATGGATGCAACTTTACCAAAATTCCACTCCTATGTGACAATGAGAGCTCCATCAACCTAGCCAAGAACCCCATCAACCACTCAAGAACCAAACACATAGACATAAGACATCACTTCTTGAGAGACCATGAACGTAGGGGAGATATCCACATGCGCCATGTGAGCACAAAGAGAAACCTAGCGGATATATTTACCAAGCCACTTGATGAGCGAAGATTTTGTTATCTAAGGAATGAGTTAAATATCTTGGATTCTCGTAACTTGGATTGATGTCTAGCACACGCTCTTGATATGTTGCCTAGATAGGAATAAAATGTTTTATTTGAGTGAATTTTTCAAAATGTTGGATTTTGTGATCGTTGGATCATATCTTGGCTCACAAAGATCATAGCTATGTATTGTTGTTTGTCACTGATCTTTATAAGTCAAGAATCTTACATGTCCATATCTTAGACCATCTTTTATTTCAAAATCAAACTCCTTGAAAAATCTTTTGGACTTTCCTCTGTGGAACCGGAACTTCCGGTTTCTGGTCCGGAAGATCCGGTTCGGCTCTGGTGGAAATCGGATCTTCCGGCTCCCACCCGGAAGTTCCGGTTTTGTCCGGCTGAACCATATATACCCAGTTCAAACCCCTCATGAACCCTAACTCCACCCCATTCTTCTCCACCGCCGGCGCCCCCTTCCTCTCCCTCCCTCCGATGGCGATTTTCGAGTTCCACCACCAAAAATCAAATCCAATCCGTGGATTTGGTGCTTCTCACTTCGGAAGACCCGAATCCATCCTCCGGTTGTTCAAAAACACGCGGGAAAATCCAACGGTAATTCATTCAAAATCTCCCGTCATTCCAAGTTTCATATATGCAAGTTTTGGATGGATCCAATGGAAGATATTAGGTCTATGACATCTCTAGAATCAATGCCTAGCCTTTGAATGGATTGGATATCACAAATTTTATGGATTCAAACCTAGGGTTCATATTCAAAATCCATAGACCCGATCTCCCAATGTAGTGGATGCATGTTGATATACTCTTGGATTTAGGTTCCTGCTATGTCCTAGAACTCATATATATGATCTCATAAACTTTGGTGGGCTAAAACTCGAGATTCATCAATTTTTGGATTGAACCCGTGTAAATCGGAAGACCCGGGTCCGACCCGGATGATCCGACCATCGGATCATCCGGCTCCCATCCGGATCTTCCGGTTTGAACCAGTTTAATCTCTCTGGTTGTTGAATTTCTTTTCTATCTAAAACCTTGTCACTCTCTTTTTCTCAGATGGGTCGCAAGAGACTGGTTTCAAAGCACTCATTCCCACTTGCTCCACCCGACTCAAATGAAGAAGAAGAAGAAGAGGTGGAATCTTCTGAGGAAGAGTTTGTGGAACAAGATCCTCAGGGCAAAGGAAAGGGCAAGAGAACCAAGGAGCAAGCTGCCCCTGCTCGCTCAAAGCCTACGGCAGCTACTGAAGGTTCTAGCCGTGGTGGCAGAGGTGGTCGTGGTGGCAGAGGCACTAATGAGGATATTGATCTCAGTTACCTTGAGTCCACTGTGGCAAAGCTGACTATGCCACAGCGACAGTCTCGTGGTCCTCGCTTGGTGGATTACAGGAAGGGCAGTGCTGAGTTGGACATGTGCACTGTCCGGTATGGCACAAATCCTAGCACAGTTGCCAGAGGTTTTCGGGGAGATCCACGGTTCTGGCTTCCATTCCAGGCTGATTGGTATGAAAGTGTTATCATGAGCAAAGCCCATGCTACCACAGAGATGAAGTATATTGACTGGGATTACCTGAGATCCTTGGATCAGCCAATCAAAGATGTGGTTGAGCAAGTATATGCTGAGTGCAGAAAGAAGAACTTGGTCAAGCTCATGGCATTCAGGTGTGACTGGAACGAGGAGATAGTGGCACAATTCTATGCCACTCTCTATATTGATGCAGATGAGTCTGAGATGCATTTCACCATCGACGGGAAGCGGTTCATTCTTGAGTTTGAACAGTTTGGAGAACTTCTTGGGTTTGGTGCATCTGACAGAGAGAACAATCTTACGCTGCACAATGCGGGTGTTATAGAGAGCAGCCGCATGGCTTTCATGTATGATGCTGCATATGGTCCCAAGTGTGTGCATGGTCAGGTTAAGGGTCTCATACCCTTTTACAAGCTTCTAAATCAGCTCTTCAGATTCACCTTGACACCTAGAGTTGGAGATTCTGACAACATCTCAAACTATGCCAGAAACCTCCTCCTTCAAATGGATCCCCACCGACATGGCTTCTCGGTCACAGACTTCCTATGGAATGAGATAGCCAACTGTTCTCATGACTCCAAGAGCGGCCGTCATTATGCACCCTATATTTTCCATGTGATCAAGAATTTGACTGGCCTAAATATCATGACTGACAAGACCCACTTACCATACAAGCCACCAAAGGGCAAACTTGAGCAACTTCTGAAGATTGGTTCTCACAGGCTTAGGGAAACTCCCAGAAGTGATCCAGGTGCTTCATCTTTTCAAGGATCATCTTCCCACTTTGAAGTTCCTACTCAGTCAGCCATGCCAAAGAAGAAGAAGAGCACTCTTGGCTTCATTGCTCATGGCCTCTTTGCTTGCTTTAAAGTTGCTAAGCACAACTCCGACACCATGCATAGGCAGCAGCTTCAACTTGATAGAATTGAGCGGAGGCAACAGAAGCTTCTTGACAAGTATGACATCCAGCGCACACCTTTTCCTCCACCTGAAGAAAGGGTTGCTCCTCCTCCTCCTCCTACTTTTGAGAATCCATGGTGCTATGAGTGGGCTCCTCCTCAAGGGTATGCCTTTGGTCCTGAGACTCAGCAGTACACCTTTGGCCCTGGCGCTCAAGATGATGAAGATGACATTGAGGAAGACTTGGGTGGCCGTGAGATGGGAGCTGGCACTAGTGGTGCACAAGATGATGATGATGAGGCGACTGAAGACGACAGTGAGTAGCTCCCCTTTGTGGTGCTTGATGCCAAAGGGGGAGTGAATTTGGTGCTTGGAGACCCCCCTCAAACTTTCAATCAATCTATCTATCTTTTCATTTCCCGTTCTATGTGTGGACATGTAAGAACTTTGTGATGGTTTGTGATTTGGTGTGCTGCATGAGACATTTAAACTATTTGGTTTATAAAACTTTATTATGCTTGATTTGTGAGACTTATTAGATGTGTGGTTTAATTATCATATTTATTGTTATGAGTGATGCTATGGATGGTGTAATGTTATTTCTCACTTTGTTGTGTGATTATATTGTCATATGCATCACGGATTTATATCTCACACTATGCACACGTATTTATGCTTCAAATTGATATGAGAAAGTTCTCACAAAAATATATGCAAAGGCATTTGAGACCATTTTATTGTGATGCACATGTTTAGGGAGAGCTTTTTCACATGAATTCCGGAAATCAAATGAAACCATCTATCTATTATCATTTACCCAAATTGTGTTGTCATCAATCACCAAAAAGGGGGAGATTGAAAGTACATTTGGCCCCCTAGTGGTTTTGGTGGTGATAACAACCACAATTTGGAGGTTTTATATTTTTATAAAGATATGTGCAGGTGTTAAATGAAATAAGAAAAAGATTATATACAAAGGAGGTCCCCAATTCAAATTGTATGGTGTGAAGCTCATATGGAGGAT
Source organism: Digitaria exilis (assembly GCA_015342445.1). Taxonomy (NCBI): domain Eukaryota; kingdom Viridiplantae; phylum Streptophyta; class Magnoliopsida; order Poales; family Poaceae; genus Digitaria; species Digitaria exilis. Next base: position 39,428 of record JACEFO010000880.1, read on the forward strand.
TTAAATTGAATTTATTCTTTAAATTTGAGTATAGGAAACACCGTACTATCAAGGGGGACGTGTCTGATAAATCAAGGTTGCTAAAGTGCTATATTGAGATGAAAACTAACTTTGAGAAGAAAAAGGGGCGAAACTCACTTTCTCAGAGTTTTTCGGAAGATCCGGTTGTGCTCCTCGGAACATCCTGTTCCATTCTGCGTAAAACCGGAAGACCCGGTTTTGTTTTTCGGAACATCCGGTTCGGTTCTGCGTGAAATCGGAAGTTCCGGTTTTGTGAATCGGAAGTTCCGGTTTGGCAATACACTTAGGTTTTTACAGCTAACCTGAGCCTATCCGGAAGATCCGAGTGGTACTCGGAAGATCCGGTTTGCCCGATTCAGAACATAACGGTTAGATTTTGAGAAGGGGTATAAATACCCCCTCACTCACCCCTTCAACCCTAGCTCGCACATTTCAACAGCAAACACTCTTCTAGCTCTCTCCCCCTCTCTCCACTCCCCTCCAAACCTTGCCCAAGCCAAGATTCATTTGGGGATTGGTTGAGAGAAGAGATTTGAGGCTTGTGGGTTGACTTTGAGTGAGGAGAAGCATTTGTTCATCTCAAGAAGCACTTGAAGCATCCTTGTCTTTGTGATTCGCGTTTGTTACTCTTGGAGCTTCCTCCTAGACGGTTAGAGGTCACCAAGTGCAGCACCTAGCTTGTGGGAGCGCCTTGGAGGATTGTATCACCCATTCCTTGTGTGGAATCATCTAGTAAGTGACTCAATCTTGATCTTTGTGGTCGATTGAGGGAGGAAACGAGTTGAAAGAGACTACCCTTTGTGGGTGCCTCAACGGAGACGTAGCTCCCTTGGGGGTGAACTCCGGGAACAAATCTCGTGTCCTTTTGTGTTGCTCACTTTAAATTGTTCATATTTTCTCATATTTGCTATATATTGCCCGATCTATCTCTATAAAGGTTTCCGCTGTATTTGATCATCATATATTGCTCTTAGAGTACCTCTGTGAACTTTCTATTCAAGTGGAATTGCAAATAACTTGTTAGATTTTGAATCCCGAGCAAAGGTTATTTCTCACATCGGATCATCGGGAACAAACATCCGATCATCGGATCTTCCGGAAGGTACTCGGAAGATCCGGTTTCACTGACGACTTGAGAAGAAAGAATTTTCAGGTTTTATTAGGTACGCCTATTCACCCCCCCTCTAGGCATCTACAAGATCCTCTCAGTTAACAAGTTCATGGTGCCAAATTTCTATTTTGCGAGTTCGTGGACCTAAGTGACACATCAGACTGCTGATGTATTTAACTCTTTAAAAAAACATGCATACATTAATGAATTATTCTCTCATGTTAGATTACACTAACAAAATAATGAAGCGTCAAAATATGAGCGAGGGGTTGAGAGGTAAGCCTCGGCCATTGTTAATTGTGGATGAAATTCAAGTTCAAGTGTTTAATTGCTTATATACGTAGTGAGGTGGGATGTGTGCCTTCTCCGGCGGACACGGCTGAAATTCCCCTCAGTGCAGGCATGGCAAGCTTTGCTGTTTTTATTGCCCTCCTGCTCCTTGATCACTACCAAGTGGCACCAACGTAAGTCATGAGTGCTTCGACCTTACCGCATATTCCTAATGAACGAAGTAACGGCTAATTAAAAACGGAGAAAGGGAATAAATGAAAAAGGTACAAATAGAAAGGGCGTGGGTAATTTATTCACATTTTAGTACTTCCCCCCGTTCCAGAATATAACAACGTTTAGCTTTTTCCAAAGTCAAACATTAATAACTTTGACCATCAATAGCATAAAAAATATAAAGATTGTCAACATAAAAATTATATTTATAGATTGGTCACGAAAGCAACTATCATAACATATATCTCTTTTACTTAAAATAAATTATATTTTTAGAAATGTTTTAGTCAAAGTTAAGAATATTTGACTTTGAAAAAGTCTAAACGAAGTTAAGAATATTTGACTTTGAAAAAGTCTAAATGCTGCTATATTCTGGAACAGAGGTAGTATATAGTCAATGATCAAATGTCATGCCATTAAATACATATAATTAGTGAGACAATGGCCATATCGTCGTAGTTAAGCGAGTTTGATGGCTACGCTTTACATTTTTCTAAATATGATGGCTAAACTGAAATGTATGAACAGATATGATGGCATCCATGCATTTCACTCTAAAAAATGGAGGCAACTCCCACAAAGTATTTAAAGTGTGGGTTAACTAGGAAAGCATGGGATCGACCGCCAGGTCCATCGTTGGCGTCAGTGCCACTTCCCTGCTTTCTTCGCGCACCTCGACTCTGCCTCCATCGCTTGCACACTAGCTCACCATGTTTTCACTTCGTTGCCCATCGGCCATCTATGCCAGTCCGTCCCCCCTCTCCCTCCCCCCACCCTTTCTAGGTCTACTAGGATCGTGCCCGTGCGTTGCTACGGGATAATAAATTAATTCTTGCAAAATACATAGAGTATTAAAAACAAATAATAGATCATATTTTTGAACTGTCATTGCTAAAAAAATCAGAATACATATGCAATTATCATTTAGTGAGACCCTGAATTCTTTTATCCTAGTCTTTTAGATTTCATGAATATAATGCAAGATCGGTAGCATCACATACTGTTATATGGCTTGGATCATGAACTTAACACGATGTCAAAGCATGACAGAAACATAAGGCAGCAGGAGTTAAATACAACCATGGTTGCTCGATCTACTCAAATCTTTTCGTGCATGGCTGTGTACAAACTCGACATCAGTTTTGGCAAGCCATGTCCACCATGCTCATGGCGGAACCCATTTTGTCTGAATGACTTAGCTTTGCATCTAAATTTTTCTAAACTGAATTATCTTACGAATTCGTAGAGAAAAATGTATTGCTACTGCATAAGCATCGCTCGGCACCATGCTGTCCACTGGCTGACAGAGATTCAGAGAGGAAAACGTTTGCTACTGCTACGAGTTCAAGAACAGATGTAGAGGCAGATCAAATCTGACAGCGCGGCGAGGCAGAGCAGAGGGCCGACGACGCCACGCTCGCCCGCGAGTGCCGACTGCCGAGGGGCCACAACCAAACCAAAGCACCGAATCACTCCGCGCGGCCCAGCAGGCACTTGGGTGTTCGGCCCATTGGCCCAAGACCACCGCACCGTCTCCTCCCCCGTCCCTATCTGGCTATCTCTCTGTTGTGAGGGGAAAAAATCCCCATCTCTCTTCTGAATCTTCGGCTCTCCCAGCTCCTTCTCTCCCGCCGCCCCCGTCCAAATCCAACCTCCTCTCCATCCCATTCCCATCCTCCTCGAGCCATGGACGAGCAGACCCTGCAACGGCGCGAGCATGCGGCTGCGGCCACATGCCAGGCGCAAAGCAGCAACTGGCCATGGGGCAGGCGAACAGCGGCCGGTCAGACACGCGGCGGCGATGGCGTGGGCGGCAACAGCAACGCGACAACGCGGTGCAAGAGCAATGCGAGCTAGCAGCTGTCGTCGGGCATGGAGCCGTGGGCCGTGGCAGCACAGGCTGGGCAAGCACGCGGCACCGCTGCCCCCAATCCTCATCTAGTGCTATCTGTGCTTGTAGCTGTAGATTTTCTTGCCTATTCTTTGCTTCTTGTCTTTTCGTTCGTTGTCTCAAATTGATAGGCGTGCACGTGGATTGGCTTATCTAGTTGCTTGATTTTTTATTGTTTGCTTCTTCGGTAAATCCTCCGTTCAAGTTGCCTTGCTTGTTGGGAGTTCTTTGGTAAATCTTCGGTAACTCCTTCGATTTCGTCCATCCAGCCGCCCCAGAGAAAGAAGGGGAGCGCGAGGTCGGCGACGATGGGTGGGCACCAGCGCTGGTGGCACCGGAGTCCGGAGCGTGTCGAGGAGGAAGCCAGCGAGCAGGGAGAGGCGGACGGGGACGGGGGGATGGCGGGTGGGCCCAGGGGCAGGTGCCGGGGCGAGCGCAGGCACGGGCGCGTGGTTCTGCCGCGCGTGGTCCGTGTGGCGCTTAAAAACGTACTACCTCCGTTCTAGAATATATGACACCATTGACTTTTTTTTCTTCGTTTGACTATTCGTCTTTTCTACAAATATTTATGTAATTAGATAAGTCTACTAGTTAAATCCAAAGTATTATCAATAATAGATGTAGTGGTACCCATTTTATGCTATTTAATAAAGTAATTAATAAAATATCATTGGTCAAAGTTGAAGGAAAAAGTCAATGGTGTCATGTATTTAAGAACGGAGGTAGTAAAAGATTAGAAAACCTATGATTGATTATAGAGAAATTATATTAGTTCTTAGGGACATCTTCGGTCATCTTTAATTCAACTACTACCTCCGTTTTTTAATATATGACACCATTGACTTTTTTTCTTCGTTTGACTATTCGTCTTTTCTAAAGATATTTATGCAATTAGATAAGTCTACTAGTTAAATCCAAAGTATTATCAATAATAGATGTAGTGGTACCCATTTTATGCTATTTAACAAAGTAACTAATAAAATATCATTGGTCAAAGTTGAAGAAAAAAAGTCAACGGTGTCATATATTTAAAAACGGAGGTAGTATGTGTTACCCGGCAATCTAAAGCCATATTTAGATGGCCTTCATTTTACAAAGGTTGTGAAAAGTTTTTGCATTAGGAAATATGTTCGGTGAGAGGGGGCATGTTTCTCAATTGAAAACTTTTTGCATATTTGCCATCTAAACAAACATTTTTTCCAAAAAAAAAAGCATTGGTCACAAATGCACTTTTCCAAAAAAAATATAATTTTTTGAGAAATTTTACGATCTAAAGCCTTAGGTTTTTTTTTAGCTTATCGTATCGAGTCACGTACTATTATTCTTTTTAAGAACAAAGTACGATTAGCTTTTTTTAGCAAAACAAAGTTCGATTAGACTTTTTTAGCAACAAAGTACGATTAGCTGGGTGATACGCAATGGAAAAAGTCTTATCGAGGTCCCTTAACTTTTGTCAAAGTTTGGTTTAGGTCCCTGAACTATAAAACCGGGTAAAACACGTCCCTCAACTTTTAAAACCGTCATATTATGTCCCTTAGTGGTTTTAGACGGTTGTTTTGCTACAGTAACCATGGATTTGCTACGGTTACTGCAGCTTTGCATTTTCTTTTATTTATTAATTTCACTAAATTGAAAAATATAGTAAATCACCTAAAATTCATAAAATGAAAACTCTAATTTTATTAGACTCTATATGAGTAGATCTACACACTGAACATATATTATGGTCTGCTTTAGTACAAAATTTTTGTTGCATCTTTAGATCTATGCTCGTCTGGAAATAATATAAACTACATCTATGAATTGGTGCAATAAAAATTTTGCACTAGCATACGATAATATATGTTCACTGTGTAGATCTACTCATATAGAGTCCAATAAAATTAGAGTTTTTATTTTATGATTTTTATGTGATTTACTATAATTTTTCAAATATTTAGTGAAATTAAATAAATAAAAGAAAATGGAAAGCTGCAGTAACCGTAGCAAACCCACGGTTATAGCAAACACCCGTCTAAAACCGCTGAGGGACGTAATATAGACGGTTTCAAAAGTTGAGGGACGCGTTTGACCCGGTTTTTTAGTTCAGAGACCTAAACCAGACTTGGGCAAAAGTTGAGGGACCTCGATAGGACTTTTTCATACGCAATTAAGCATGCGACTCCGTATGCCCTGGGCGGCTGGGCCCATCGGGAACAACAACATCTGTGGTGCTGCTGGGCCGTCCCAGCCCAACTTTACCGTATATGCGTTGGTGGGCTGAACCGGCCGGGACGCCGCGCCGCGGGCTTGCCAACAAAAACCATTCCCTCCTTATAAAAAAAAATAAAAATAAAAAAAACCATTCCCTCTTCCTTAAAAAAAAAAATTGCTGCCGGAGCATGCTTAGGTCGCCGCCGCGCCGTCGCGGCCCGCCGCCCTAACGCTCGTGCTACGGGGGCTAGACGAATAGTCGAATACACCTCGCCTCCCACCCTGCCATCCGCGCTCGTGCTCGTGCCGTCCTGCCTGGGTGCGGGGCTGCGGGCGGCGGGCGTCCCTCTCCCATTTCCTCCCCGTTCCCGAGCGGCCGGAGCCGCGGACCGGGGCACCAGGCACCTCCCTCATCGGCCGCCGCCAAACGCGCTTTCCGAGGCTCCGATCAAGAACGGAGGGAACGCAAGGACTCGGCGAAGTAGTCACAGGACCGGCGATTGGGCGTCCTTCACCGCTCCGCTTCTTCGCCTCTCGCGTCCCGCCGCGCTGCACCGAGCACCATTGAGTCAGCATCGTTACGGCATCGAAGTGCGCGCTAAGCGCTGGTGCGCCGCACGCGCGGCTCGAGCAGCACGCCCACGCCCACCCCGCTACTGGATGGTACGGCATCGTTACTTTTCTGATTGCGGATGTCCAACCTTTGTGTTCAATTTCATGTTAGATGTTTGGATTTGATCATATACTTTTGTAATGGTTGCGGATATACTACCTGTGCGTTTAATTTCATGTTAGATGCTTGGATTCGATTCTTTGTTGGTATGTGGGCGTGAACCAAATGGCATGTGAAATAATCATTAGATATTCCTCTTACTTTGTAAAATGATATACATTAGTGGTTGTTCATATCGCGAAATTAGACTATAGACCTGAAGCAGAAAGTTTATAGTCTGCCCTGTCCTTTAGTTGGCTTGTTTCGTAACTCAGTATTTTGTGAAGCACACTAAATTGTGCCTGTCTGATTGTCTCATTCTTCCTCTTATCAGTAGTGTAACAAGACAAATCTAGCTCTACCACAGAGACTGCTATATGAAAAGATGGAGTTAGGAAAGGTGAACATGTTACAAGCTGCCTTTGTTACATTCTTTATAGCCTGCTTCAACAAACTTTGGGACCCTGTGGCAGCATATATTGGTCACCCATTCAATCTTGCACGTCGTGTCAGTGATCTGTTGGATGCAGTTGAGAGGCTGCGCCAAGTCCAGGCTGATCTCTTACGCCTGGATCCACATCCCTCCTCTGAAAGATGCAAAGGGTGGCTTTACAAAGCAAATGAGCTGCGTGCAAATGCAGAATCTATCAAGTCGAGTCAAAATTTTTGTGGACGCTGGCATTATTTTGGCAGGTGCAAGATTGGTAAGGAGGCAGAAATGGAACTTAAGAAGGTTAACCAACTTGCTACCGATGGGAAAGACCTGTTGCAGGAGGCACGGGCAAGCCCACGTCCACTCCCAGTTTTCACGCGACAGCACCCACAACATGAACTGTGTGGAATGAAACCTTACAAGGATAAGGTGGTGGATTTCCTTAAGTGCAAGGAGAAGGACCAGGTCGGGATGTTAGGGATTTGGGGAATGGGTGGTGTTGGAAAGAGTGCACTTCTTAAGATTGTGCGTGATTCACAGGCTGCACATTATCACTTCGATCATGTGATATTTGTTCGGGCTGGGAGAGGTTGCACTGTTGAAAAAATGACACATTCAATCATTTCTGGTTTAGGCTTATCACCAGGTGCAGATTTTGATGCCATCAAGAGTTATCTTCAGTGCAAAAGTTTCTTATTACTTATTGATGATATATGGGATTTTATTTGCCTGGAAGACATTGGCATCCCCTTTCCACTTGGGTGTGTGAAAGTATCTCCCGATGATGATGTAACACATGAATTCCAAAGGAAAATTGTCTTCACGACAAGAAATTGGAAAGTTTGTGCAAAAATGAAATGCCACAAAAATAGCATCCATATGGATTGTCTGAGCTCTGAAAACTCCTGGAATTTGTTCACTGAGAACGTGGGGGATCGAATCACGAAGGATAACCCAATTTATCAGTTCGCCAATAAGGTAAAGTCCACATCATTCATGAAATCTTCTTTTTCAGTTTTGTTTGTTAGGATGTTATTGGGTTATTAGTGGATGGCTTAGATGATAGTTTGTTAATTTATGCTTGGATTTTTCATTTTCAAACTGTGTATGCTAAATTTGTTGAACCAGTTCATGATTATTATACAAAATTGAAAATCAGATAGTTTTGGATGGATTTTTCATTGCATCAGTTTCTAGAATTGAATTCCTTCTTTAATTTTTGGCAAAGTGACCGATTACCTTTGACCTCTTATTATGTTGGACATTAAATTATTTCTACTATTGATTAATGAGTAAAGAGTGCCAGTAATCAAACATCATGCAATATCTGAACTAACAGTCACTGGTTAATTGATTGAACAGATGGTTGCTGAATGTGGTGGACTACCAAAAGCATTATGTACCATTGGCCGGGCTATGTCTACCAAGAGAGAATCGCGGGACTGGATTGCTGCCATAGATCTTCTGAACGAATCTAAGCTTTCTGAACTAAATGATATGGATGAAGAGTTATTTGAATGCCTGAAACTGAGTTATGATTCTTTGCCAGATACTATGAAGGCTTGCTTCCTGTTATGCTCATTGTGGCTTGAGGACGAAAATATTCCAAGGAATAAGCTTATCGAGTGGTGGATTGGAGAAGGCCTACTGGCTGTGCCGAATCCCGTACACAGAGGGCACCACATCATATCTACATTGTTGGAAACTTCTCTGCTACAGAATGGTGATTCTGGACTTTTTACAGCAGAAACCTCGCATGTCAAAATGCACAGAATGATGCGCCGAATGGCTCTGTGGGTTGTTAATGATTCCGGAGGTTGTGGAAAATGGATACCACATTCACATGGTAGATTGGATATGACTGTAGAAGAATGGAGAGTGGTGCGAAAAGTATGGGTATCATTAGCTCACACAAAGAGATTCTCTTACTCTGTCCATTGTCCACAGCTCACCATGCTCGTGACAAGAGATAATTTCCCTCTCCAATCTATTGTTTCCTTTCGAGAGATATTATTTTTAGATCTGGATGGCACAAGAAGGGATACCTTCCCTATGGAAGTCTGTTCCTTGGTAAACCTTCAATACTTAAGTATGTCTGGAACTAAAATTAATTCACTTCCTGCAGAGCTAAAAAGGCTGTCAAATCTCAGATACTTGTATATGAGAGATTGTGCACATCTTCAAACAATAGCAAAAGGGCTTATCTTACAGTTGAAGAAACTTGTGGTATTGGACCTTTTCTGCCCTGGTGGTGCCCACAAGGTCCAATACTTCGCATCACTGATGGAGGAGTTGCTGAGCAATAACCCAGATGTAATTATGTTTGGGATTAATCTGCAGAGCAGAGCTGATCTTACAAAAGTGTTACAATCAAGTAGATTGTGTACACTAGGAGTCTGCCTGGACCATTTTGTAGATGAAAAAGATCCATGCACAATTGACTTGAGCTTTCTTTCTCCTCTAAATAGTCTGCGGGAATTGACTGTTGTGAAGAGCTCACTCTGTACAGAGGTGATTGCTCAAGGAAACCACAGTGATAATAATTATGGGTTGTTCCCACGATTGGAATCTCTTGAGTTGAGTTGTCTCCCGAAACTGCAGAAAGTACGATGGATGAACGCAGGAAAAGACATTTGTGCCGTTGTTATCTACAAGTGTTGCCGATTAAGGCATGCAACTTGGGTTCTGTCCCTTCCAAATCTAAATGAGCTTACAATTACCTACTGCGCAGAAATGGATCATATAATCAATGATGCAGAGATGAATGCCATGGCCAGTCCAATGACTGTTGGCTTTCGTTCGCTCAAAAGGCTTTACTTAGAGCAGTTACCTCAGCTATCCAATGTATCTGAGCATGGATTTCCATTCGATGATCTATCATATGTCTATGTCGATCGATGTGAAAACTTGAAGGCCATCAAAGTGCAGGGGCGTGTGAACCCACTGAAGATCACAATTGATTGCAACACTAATTGGTGGTCTGCTCAGGGCATGATGAATCCTCACTTTGTTAGGAGATTCAGTTTGTAGCAGGTAAATAAGCTATTATATGTGTTTTGAGTGTAGCACTGGTCAATTATATTTTTTTTAGTGTAGCACTCATTTCATATGTTCTATAAACAGTCACTTCTAAGTGTCAAGCCCCTCTATGTGCTGTAGTCATAATAGAACTAGTGATCTATTTGAGTAAAAATGTACACATTGTTATTATCTCTGGTGCTTTCAAATTTTAAAGTTTTGACTGTACGAATTCTAGAGTGACATCTAGTTAGGAACGGGGGCACTAATGTAGATAATTAGTTAGTCAAAACTGCTTTGGAAAAGTGAAATCATGCCAAAATCTGCCCTTATTCCCCTCATAAAGGAAAAAGCCACAACTTAACTTCCAATAAGGAAAGTAACGTTGCTTGGAAATATGAATTAACTTCCCTTGTTTGCAAATATCAGCTAGCTGATCTTATTGATAGCAAATGCTTAACGAGTCAGATTTGACTTGTTTGACTTGCATTGTTTGGAAACTATTGTACATTTTGCATTTTGTTCATCCCATGATGTTACTCGATGCAATTATTGTTTATTCAGAAGATTTTATCGAATAGTTTTATATATGTTTGTGTATGGCCACAGGCCGAGAAAGATGGTTCTTGTTAGATCTCCTTTGGGTTCTCTTCCATTTCTTGTTCCACTGCTAACCAGTCAGGGACTCGTTGCCATAGTAGCATTGATTGCTCTTCCGAGTTTTCAGGGCAATTTTTGCTGTGTTGCCCATGATTCTTAACAGCCTAACATTTGCTTGGTTCTCTATTCTTAGGAGGAGCAGTATTGTTGTCTTTTGTCGCAGTTGGTATTGTTTCCTCATATTGCTCAATCTAAGTTACTGGAGTTTGCTGTCTCAGAATACGAAACGTTTCCATTACATCAGATATCGCAGCAGGGATTTCTACTAATACAAGCCATAGATTTCAAGTGAATCACCACCCTTGTTGCCTTGTTCTTAGAGCCATCTGACCTTCAGCTCGATGAATATTCTCTAATTAATGCCAGAGGATATTCCTTTGATCCATTTTCTATATAAACATCATCCTAAGGTCTAAGAGTGCAAAGGTTTCTTTCACCTTCAGTTTATTCATGCTTGAATGATTAACTATGATGTCTGAGTTTGGGTACAATTAAGTTTGTGGGCTGGATTGGGGGAATGAGCTGTTTTGCCTTGAAAAAATGACCAGTAGACCTAGATGTAAAGTTAATGATCTTATCTTGTACTTTGTTTTTTTTTTACTGATTACATGACATGTTTTTGTTGACAAAACTATTTAGGGTCCAAAACTGATGACATTGAAGATGGCTATACCGGCTAAAGCATTGGAACAGTCACACTTGACCAAGATTAGATGGATGATGACTCCGAAATCAAGCTGTGCACATCAGTCACCTTATAGCTGTCTAGAAGCTGTGTGTTGACGTTTAAAGTGACTGTTAGATGCGATTCTTAGGTCTCTTTTTCCTGTGGTGGTCAAAACCTTCGTTGTTTAAATTCCAGGTGATGGATCTATTGAGCCTGGGAAGACCATGGTGAACAAAAGGATGAGTGGATGATACAGCAGTGTCATCAACGTTCTACACACAATTAACGGATGATATATTTTATACTGCACACAAGTTCTGTTGACATTTCGTGTGTTGCTTTTACGCTGGTAGGAGTATATTTTATACTGCGCTTTAGTTCTGTTAGCACTTTGTTCGACTATTGGATATCAATGAACCGTTTTTATTTTTCTCAACCATGGTCAAGTCAAACTTCTCATGGTTTCGATTGAGTGTCACCAATGTTCTTGTGCTTGCAATGAGTGCTACCACTGTTCTCATCATTGACATGCTGGTGGCTTTGCACGTAAGGGAACTACGGGGCGCGGTGAAAAGAATTAAACAAAATGATAGTATTTGAGACCATTTGTTGTATGAGCTTGCGCTACTATACTTCGTCTACTGATGATGATGGTGCTCGTCTTGTCGACAAGATTGTTGAACTTGCATAATACAATACTGCTACCATTACATTACAAAAACAGATAACGGTGAGACCTTTAAATACATTTATGCATAGATTATTTACACGGTCATTTTAACCACCGCATTTTTAAGGCTTTGCTTGATCCTACGCGGACCACATCCTGCACTTCGGAAACTTGCCAGCCCAGCATCCCTGCCGTGAAAAAAATAAGCTCGTCAATGACAGCCTAACACATCAAGCAAGCCTCACAATTGAAATGCAATGGCACAAAAGTAATCCACGTTCCCATGCACAAAATCTAGGAATCACCACTGTAGATTATCAGCAGATTGTTCAGAACTATACCACACAAAATGAGAAAGCGATCATGAATTTTAGATGTACCTTCACCCCCTCTTTATTTGACACTACAATGCTATACAAAATGTCAAGGACAAGGTCGGAAGTAGCAGACATGCTATAGCAAAGATTCAACAATTGACCTGTTTTACTTCTCATCCCAAAAACATGAATCATTATCATACAAGGACAACAACAACAAAGCCTTCTGTCCCAAGCAAGTTGGGGTTGGGTAGACTGAATCCTTATCATGCATTCCACAAATAGTCGTCATACTAAAATCAATGAAGAAATAATTAAATATTGCTTGATTTGTTGGATGGCATATGCATGTGACAGCCATTGCAGCCAAACAGCTGCAACATGCAATACCAGCCGTCTGAAATTAGCATTATATGCAAATTACATATTGTGAGGCACATGAGTCCAGTGCAAAATGTGCTGGAGCCAAACCATGCAACTGAAACTATCATCACCACAACACATCTATGTCATGATAATCAAATTGTGAAAACTATGCATGAAAATTCACTTTTGCAGGTACAAGAAACCATAAAGATCATGTGATTGACAGATTCAAATAATCAGTAACTCTGACTATTCACATTTCTCACTGAGCTGATAAGTGTCTAAAAGTCAGGGTAGGTAAAATGGTTGTATCATTCGCCATGTCAAGAAAGAAAAAGAGGGTGTTCATATGAGTTAGAGTACTGCTAACTAAGATATATCTGATTGAGACCCAAATAATCAGCCTTTTTGACCCACAACTAACATCAAAAGTGCACAAAAGAACATGGAGATCCTATCTATTTGCTCTCTGGCTCAGTTTATATAATAACTAGTGTGTTCTCATCTTTATTATGGTAACAGGTCCATTCCACAAAACCATACATTCAACACACTGAAGGCTCTACAGGCCTCACGAATTTCTACAGTGGGGGAATGCCATCCAACACAAACAGGGGCGGAGACAAGGAGGGGCGGGCAGTATGCCCCTGAACACAAAATCAAGCAATATTTGATTATTTCGACATTGGTTACAGTATGGATATTGCAATTTGTTCCACCTCATACTACACATTCTCTGCAGCTGTGCAGGTACGTGAAATAGAGCAACAGAAAATGTTTTGAACATTGATAACAAAGTGCACTTATTCTGAGACTTTAATACAGAAAGTGACAATCAGTTCGATTATGACAGGAAATTGTTCCAAACTGTGACTACTTGCAAATTGATGCATAGATTTGGGACCAGAAATATGTTCATGGCAAAGGCACAACTAACTGGGGGGACACCATGCTGTTCCATCTATAATTAAGGGGACATCACTTCATTTTGTAGGAGCGAATTCTAAAGGCTAAATCTTTGGTGGTGGGGGGGGGGGGGTGCGACTGCCTCCTAAAGATAATATCAGAAAAACATATTGTGTCAATATCCATTTTGGATTGAAACTCACCTTTAAGGTTATCATTCAGACATCAAATAGGTGCATAAGAAAGGATCCCCCAATTCATCTTCAAAAAAATCCAGACGAGGATAACCTTCATCATCCATTTCCTCGATTTCAGGGAGTGGTGAGCGCTTAATCTTGAGCATCTCGTATGCAACCCTCCATTTCCTCACATCTGTCTGGCCTGCCATGGATCGACCAATGGTGCATAAGGCACTAGGGATGCCCCGACACTCTGCAACCATCTGCAGAAATATACTTTCACAAATCAATTGCAAAAGGAGGGAAGCATTGCAAACATAGTAGAAATACTTGAATCACTGCATTCTAACATTGTCCTGAAATAAACCAAGTGGTATATAGGAACCAAATAAGACAGCAAACTTGATGGATATGTATACCTCCTTTGCGATGTCCTTGATCTCTAAATCAGCATCAATAATTTCACTCCCAACATTGTACCTGAAAAGGTCCCATGCAACATCTTCCGCCAAACGTTCCATCCTGATGATGTTGCCTGAACTTCCCATATCAGTACAGATAGACTCATCCCTTGTTGTGAAGACAACCTTTTGTCGTGGACCAAGCGGCATAGGAAGACCAGCATCAGCCAGATCAAAACCCGCCCGGACATCATCAAGTAGTAAAATGAACGATTCACACTGAAGAAAGCTAGAAATAAGGTTGACTGAAGGTACAGCAGGTGTTGGGCCTACACCAATCTTTGTAGCAAGAATGCGCCGTAACATGCCTGATGTAAATCCAATGCCTGCTTTAGCAAAGAATGCAAAGCTGAAGGGGGAACCATGGCTGATGCTATAAGTGTGGACAAGCCTCAAGAGAGTGCTCTTGCCCATGCCGCGCTTTCCTGATATACCCAGCATTGAGGTTGCACCATGCTCCAGAAACCGAAGCACCTTCATCTCGTAGTTGACCATTCCGTGTATGTCTGGCCGAGAAAGCCCCGCCGGCACTAGATTCAGCTTCTTGTGAGACTTGGGGGTCACGTGAACAGTTGCGCAACCAAAGTCACCACCCCTCCTCCGAGCATTTTTATCTCTCTTCTTAGCCTTCTTGGCTTCACTCTTGCAAACCTGGCTTGGTTCCTTGGGCATTGACAACTTGGATAACTCATCACTAAAGGGCAATTCGGGTAATCCGTGATCAAATGGGAGCTCGGATAACTCGTCATCAGAGGGAAGTTTGGGTAAGACTTTAAATGGCGGTTTAACTGGCATATTTACATGAGAACGACTAAATGAAGGAACAGAACGAAACTTGTCATCAGATGGTTCAGGAGGAGGAGAAAGACGAACTACAGGACGACACTCGTCATCAGAGGGAAACTCGGGTAAGACTCCAAATGGCACATAAGCATACGGTTCAGGGGGAGAAAGACGAACTACAGCACGACGAGCAACACGAACAGCGACGAATAGCAGAAGATAGAGGAGGAGGATGGTCCAAAGCAGGTTCCAGAGTACTGTTGGAGTGATGTTGGCCAGTGGCCATATTTCTGCGAGCATCCGGCGTGGGCTGCTAACGAGAAGGCACCTACAACATCGGATAGAGAGCAAACGGGGAAAAAGAGAACAAAATCAATTTCAAAGAACAAGGCAAAAAATTCAATTGCACGATAGATCTAATGAATATAGACGAGCAGTTGTAGACCTAGGTTGAAGCCGTCCTCGTCGGGGCCTTTCAACTGCCGCGCAGAGCAGAGAAAGCTGCAGCCAGGCGACCTCGCCGCAAATATCTGGGCGGCCTGCACGAGATCCGCCCGGTGGGATGGAGGACGGCGGCGGCGGCGAGACGGGAGGAGAACTGCGGCGCTCTCTTTGTCCTCCTTTGGCTCCCGTCGTCAAGAAGCCGGGGAAAAGGGCCTTATGCCATCGATGCCCGTATTAGATTTGGATTGGGCCATACATCCTTGGTTCGATGTGGAAAATTGTCTGTAAATAATCTCTATCTCTTCTCTACTACCTTCTACTACTACTAGAAAAATCAATTAGAGTAGGCTACTACTACTAGGAAAATCAATTAGAGTAGGAGTCGTCGACCTGCCTCCGTGGGACCCACACGTCAGATCGCCACGTCCTGCCCCTCCCCCTTCTGCGCCCACCCGGACAGCCGGACCCCCGATGAGGCCTCACCCGGACTCCCGATGCGAGCCATATCCCTCTCGGAGATTGCCCGCGAAACCTTGATCGGAAATCCAAACAAACGATGCGATGCAATCAAAACAAATAACAAGAAAATATACTCAGTGGCGAATCTAGCGGTGGGGTGGCCGGAGCTAGAGCCCCCTACCGCTGGAGAACCCGTGGACCCCCTAGCCCCTCCTAAATTTTTCTGCCATGGGAGGCAGGAAGGAGAGGCTCACTCGCGTCTGGTGGTTGAAGACGAAGCGCTCAGGGGAAGACCGGCCGGCGTAACTGGGTTGTGAGGGCGGCATGATGGCGGCTCGAGCGGCGAGGCTGACAGGGCGAGGGGGAGCGCACGAAGTGACCGGACAAGGGAGCTGCCGTGTGCACGGGGAGGTGGGACACGGCTGCAGGGGGTTTGGCCGGCCAGCCGGGGTTGCCGCCACTCGCCGGCCACGTGGTGGCCACTGGTGGCCTGGAACAGAGCACGCCAGGGCGGGCTGTCGGGACGTCCGTGGAGCTTCCCAGCTCAACGGTGGTTTTCTCCAAAAATTTGAACTGAACATTCAAAAGTGCAAAAACATAAGTTGGAGTTTCAAAGATGGGATACGACTTTCTTTTTGGGATGAACTTGAAAATATAAATATTTCAAGCTCAAACAAGCTAGGTTTGAAAAGGTGTTCTGCATGGTTTTCTAGGTTTTTGAGGGGCTTAACTGCAAAATTTGAAAAAAAATCCAACAGTAACTAGGTTTTATTTGTGATGACAAACAACTTTTATGTTTGGAGATTTTTCAAGTTTAGTAAGAAATTTTTGAGATCTCCGTTGGGTGTCAAAATAGCCCTTTTTGGGAATTTTAAACTTTGAACTTGAAATTCAAACCTAGGGTGGAGATTTGAGTCTTTAGCCTTGATTTTTGGATAAAGGTCATAAAAGGAGAAGTGTTTGGTTTTGTTTGCCTTGAAAGTTTCTTTACTACGCATTTCTATGTTCCATGGTAGCTTTAGCTTTTGTAGCTCAACCCATGTTAAATGCTATTAGTCCTATAGTATACATATTTTACCTTTCTATGATTTAATAAACTATTAAATGGATGGCCAATTGTTATAGTTTGGTATAAACTAACTTACATTATATGTTTTGCTTATTTTCATGTTGTAAAATTGTTTAGGTTACAATGTTGGTGTTAAGATCACTGCTTGGTTTCTGCATAAGTTGTGGCACGCCGTATAGCTATTCAGACTTTTCAACCTTTTTTTACGTCACAACATGTCATAGTTGTGGCGTTGTATTTTGGTGCAACAACTTCGGCGCTGCTGCATATGTAGTGTGGCTAGCGATGGCAAGTAGCCAAATATACCTTTATATTTCAGCCCCTCCTACATTTTTTCCCTAGATTCGCCACTGAATATACTAATCATCAACTAAGAAATCGTAGCACAGGGCACAGCCCCCACACACGGGTGCGTGGAGCGGCTGCTGCTCATGCCCGCCCCGCCGGCCTGAGTTCCATGGCAGGCGACAGGCGTCCTGGTGGGGTGCACCTGCTGCATGCCTTGGGCGCTCGACACACGTGGCAGCAGAAGCAAAGCATCAGAGGGAGGTACCTTTGGCTAAGGCCTTGTTGTTTAGATGAGAAAGTTGGTGAAAAGTTGGAGGTGTAAATAGTACATTGGTAAGCGTGTCTGTGAGAGAAGATGTGACTCGATGTGACTGGAAAGTTGGTGAAAATTGGTGAACTAAACAAGGCCTAAAAAACAAAGCATTGGAGAGGCGGATAGCATGTTGGGTGCGTGACCTTTCACTCATCTCCGACGTCCGACCATGATTTAGGATTGCATGGGCGTGCACGCAGGCTCTCTCACACCGTGCAATTTCACGGTGTTACTCTTGGGGCATGCCGAAAATCGCAGCCATCGATAATTAAATAAAATTGAAGAAATCGAGATGGACACAAATCTTTAAAATAAAATTTTGAAAAATAAATTTGTTGAAATAATATGACAATAATAGATGCTTTCATCAAAACTTTTGAGATAAAAAAAAATTAAGAACCCGTAGCAACGCACAGGCACCTATGCTAGTAAATGGAAAAGATCCTTTCATCATCCCTTAACTATTATCTAAATCAGAGTTTCATCCCTCATACAAAACCGGGTACCCAACATCGCTAGTTTTGAAAGGGCTCATAATTCGTTTATTTTTTCCCTTCGTCGGTTTTGAAGGGACTCGTATAAAACATGATATACGACACATCCGTTTATTTGTTGTCTTCACCGGTTTTATAGGGGGTTAAACCTGGTATCCGAGTATTCGACATATCCGTTTATTTGTTGTTTTCGTCAGTTTTGAAGGGGTTTTACCGGTTTTATAGGGGGTTAAACATATCCTTTTATTTGTTGTTTTCCCTGGTTTTGAAGGGGTTTTAGATGACATGACAGTAGGACCCACATCTTAGGATGGAACCCACATCCACATGCCTCCTCTCCTCTCTCTTCTTCCAACTTGAGTCGCCGAGCCATTTGCTAAGTTGTTGCATACATTATTTTGGAGACTGAGGAGGCAAGGAGGTGAAGAACACGATCAAGGGTACTCTACGTGTTGTACTTGTTACGATTACAAGAGACGAGACGTAAAATGGAAAAATAGCGCGAAAGACCCAATCGCTCGTTACGACACGTTTCGCGACTATAAGTACAGTTACTATTTCAGTTCAAGATTACTATTTCAGTTCAAGATTACTAGGAATACTCTGTACTCCGTATTTTGTCCGAAAGCGTAGAAAACCGAGATGGCATCTATAAAAACAGACACATACTCTAGATAAAGACGCAAAGCAGGTTGACAGCTGACACGATATCACAGCGTCGTGCATGCACAAAATAGGGAAAAAAAACTTTCACTCGGCAACGTTATTCTACAACAAAAGGCAGCCAAACGGACAAGCTGCACTGCACACGCCGAACCCAACTTAACCAGCAGCGGCAAAATAAAACGAGAAACCAGAGCAACGAACGTCTCTCTCCCCATCAAGCGAACCTTGCGCTTCTCTTCCTTCGCTTTCCCAGCGACGACCTTCCCTTCACCACGCGGGCCGGGCCCAAGGGAGACATCGTGGTGGCTTGGGCCGGGCCCAAGGGAGACATCGTGGTGGCTTCTGGCTGAATCTCCGGCCCATTGTTTTGAGCCTGTTGGGCCGACGGGGAAGACGGATCGGGACGGCCTCGATTTCTCGCTTCGCCGGCGGCTGCTGGCCCTCCCTTCGTCGTCCGTCCCCGTCGCCGCCGCTTCCTCCGCATTCCAAGGTTCAAACCCTACGCCGGGCTACGGCGCCCTCCTTCGCCCACCCTTCACCGCCCATGCCGCCTCCTCTCTTATGAAGGCGAGCGCCGTGGCATTCACGGCCCCGCTCTCTGCCGGATCCAATGGAGCCTCCGCTTTAGGGGACGACCTAACTGCTGCATGCCCACGGCGTGCTCCGTTGGCCGCCATCCTTGAAATCTAGCCTGCGGCGTCGATCTCTACGCCGACGTGGTCCACCCTGACCTCTTCGTGCGGGCGTCCACCTCGGCCACCTCGCAACCATATGGTTGACCTCTTGCGACGTCCGGTTCAATGTGAGGGTTTCGCTTTATTAATGTTATTATTTCGGCTCAGGATTGATAAATTTGTCCTACCTGGGTTTGATAGGATTTGTCGTGATTGCGGGATTTTTGGACAAATCGAAGTTCTGTTTCTGGTGTGGTGTCTGCTTGTCGGGCGCGGCTCAAAATCCAGGTACTTTCTCTTGCGTTTGATAGTATATACCTGTTATGCCCTAGCGTTTCCTCTATACTCCTGTTACGGCAGCTTCTTTTCGTGTCATCAACTCATTGTGCCAAAGTTTCATGTACATGCTCTGTTTACCTCATTGATTCCTAATATCTCAGTGCTGAACCATTTATTTTTCTATTTTTTTTAGCCTTACTCCTATAGTAAAGAGTGTTGAAATTTTGTCTATGTAAATTCCCGGGGTTTTATCCAAACGTTCTTAATTTTTTGCAACAAAATTAGAATTGCTCTGTGCAACATTATCTGCAAAAGTGACTCAAGAATTGCTGGCACAAATATATAGCTTATGAATTTAGGCTGGTGACAAGTGCAACCACCTTCCTTGACAGTTGACACTGCCCTTAACTTCATCTCTCATGGAACTACCCATGGCCGCATTAGCATACTTATGAGTGTTCTATCTTGTTCTTGGTGGCTGGTGCTGATACATTTAGTGGATGTTTAGTTTCATCTCACTGTGTGGATATTGGTATTTATAACTGCAAGATTTTGGAGGGCATGCTTAAGGAACATATGGAAATGGTCATGATGCACTATGTTCTATGTCACAGTGGTTATAGCTCCTTGACTCCTTACCTGTCATTTGATATACGTGTTACTCTTTAACGCTTTTAATTAAAATATCACTACACAAGCCTTATCACTGATGAGTTCCTGGAAATCCTTTTATTACATAGTTTGCATGCGAGTGCCTAGATTGTTGTTGTTGTTGTGTGTGTGTGGGGGGGGGGGGTTGGGGGGTTTACCCAACAAGTGATGAAATTCAGGCCTACCCCTGCAGTGTAAAACTTTGCTAGATCCATCTGTAATTGATGGATGTGGTTTCCGCAGATGAAGAAAACAAAAGGATTCAACCAATTTTCTTATCTCCTTTCTATCACATGTATGTCATTTCTGTCCAGCCAACCTCTCCTACTCCATTCCATTTTGTGTAAATCCTATCCCCTCGACCCCAACCCAGTTGTAGGATGGAAGGGTAAGGCAACTAAACTATGCCTATATACCTCTTGCCTTCCTAGTACACTCTCTATCCTGAGACCATGAGATATGTATAATAGATTAAACAACTGAACGAAGTAAACAGAGAAATATAATTATATTTTTCAAAAGATTGGACCTTTTGGGTATATATGTTCCAATTCTCTTTTTGTAAAAAGAAAGCAGGTCCCACCGGGATTCGAACCCAGGTTGCCAGATTCAAAGTCTGGAGTGATAACCACTACACCATGGAACCGTTTTATGTGTTTTCCCCTAGATAATATATTTATTTTAGCAGAACCTATAGCACCATGTTTTTTCCCCTAGATAATATGTTTATTGTAGCCAGATTTTGGAGGGCATGTTTAAGGAACGTATGGAAATGGTCATAATGCACTATGATTCTTTATCTGGCATTTGATATACGTGTTGCTCTTTAACACTTTTAATTAAAATATCACTACACAAGCCTTCTCACTGATGAGTTCCTGGAAGTCGTTTTATTTGTTTAAGGTTTTCTTTGTTTAGTGTTTGCAATTTGTTAAGTTTGGAATCATTTTGTAAGTTGGGCATAGTTCAGACACAAGCGGGTGGGTAACTAGTTGCTCTCTTCGGTGGTGTTCTGTAAACGAGACCCCCGGCCGCCAGCGATTGCCTGGACATGAGCTGATCACAGAGAGTATTCAAAGATATCTAAAGTCCAGGCGATGGACCCTGAACCTCGAACGAGATTTACTTTCTTCAGAATGGATGAGTCAAGTTTCTCTGATACAACTGCTCGCTCATATACCAGAGCAGCCTCACTAACCCCCGGGGTCCACACACGCCCACACAATGCACGCCACGCATTACAAATCAGACCTCAATGGTGCTAACTTTGTTTCCCGCCTTCGCTACATCATCGGCCGTCACATGTTCCTCATGAAGTCTGGATCCCTATGTGCTCTGCTGACGTCTGCATTGGGTAGGGGAGGGGGGGGGGCGAGAGACAAAAATCGTTGTACTTTTGGTTCAGCAGGAGTTCTGGCTGTGGGTGTCAAACAAACTTTGTAATTTTGTTGCCCAAAAAGTGATGAAATTTGGCCTAGCCCTACTGTCAGAAAGTTTGCTAGATTCACCTCCATTTAATGAATTATCACAGAGGAAGAAAACAGAAGGACTGGACCAATTTTCCTATATCCCGCATTCACATGTATGCCATTTCTGTCCAGCCAAGATCTCCTATTTTGCCCTCGATCGAACCCAAATTGCAGGATGAAAGGGGTAAGGCAACTAAACTATGCCTATCTTCCTTTCGCCTTCCTAGTGCACTCTCTATCCCGGGCTCATAAAATATGTAATAGATTTGGCACCAGTACGAAGTAAACGGTATAATATAATTGAATTTTTCTTCAAAAGGTTCGACTTTTAGTAAGTATAAATATTCCAATCCTCTTTTTGTAAAAAGAAAGTAGGTCCCACCGGGATTCGAACCCAGGTTGCCAGATTCAAAGTCTGGAGTGATAACCACTACACCATGGAACCATTTTATGTGATTTGCCCCTAGATAATGTATTTATCAAAGCACATTCCCATAGCACCATTTTTTTATAGTATAGCTGTTATGCTCTAGGCATGCGCTTCTTTTCGTGTCATCAACTCATCATGCCAACATATTTCATGTAGATGCTAGTTTTTATTGATCCCTAATCTCTCAGTGACGAACCTTTTTTTAGTTTCAACCTTGCTCATATGCTAAAAAGAATATATATGCTATGAATTGTTCTATGCAATATGATCTGCAAAACAAAATCCAGAATTGAGTTAAACTGGTGGCAATGTATTGTACAACCACCTTTCTTGTTACCTCATCTCTCTTGGATCTACCCATGGCCGCATTATTAGTGTTATATCCTTTGTTCTTAATACTGATACATTAAGTGGATGTTTGGTTTCATCTCATTCCGTGGATTGTGGTATTTATGAATGCAAGATTTTGGAGGGCATGTTGAAGGAACATATGGAAATTGGTCATAGTGCACTATTGTCAGTTGTCACAGTGCTTATAGCTCCTTGATTGTTTACCTGGCATTTGATATACTTGTTAGTTGTTACTCTTTCACGCTTTAATTTAGATATCATCCCAATACAGACCTTCTCAGGGATGAGTTCCTGGAAATCCTTTTATTTCTTGACGGTTTTGCTTGTTTAGTGTTAGCGATTTATTTAGTTTGGAACCATTTTGTAACTTGGGTATAGTTCACATGCGAGCAGGTGGGTAACTAGTTGCTCTGTTTGTTGGTGTTCCCCATGAATACTGGATCCCTGTGTGCTCTGTGTGGGGGTAGCCGGGTAGGGGCCGGCAAAGGAGGAAAAACTCGTTTGTTAATCTAAGGTTTTACTTTTTGTTCAGCGACAGGAGTTGTGGGTGTCAAACAAACTTTGTAATTTTGTTGCCCAAAAAGTGATGAAATTTGGACCTATCCCTGCTGTGGGAAAGTTTGCTAGATCCATCTGTAGTTGATGGATAATCTCAGAGGAAAAAAACAAAATGAATCACTCAATTTTCCTATCTCCCTCTTTCTATCACATGTATGTCATTTCTGTCCAGCGAAGCTCTCCTATTTTCCTGTCTATCCCAACCCAAATTGGATGATGAAAGGGGTAAGGCGACTAAACGATGCATATCTAGCTCTTGCTTTCCTAGTCTGCTCTCTATCCTGGGCTCATAAAATATAAAATATGTACTTTTAGCACTTGAATGAAGTAAGCTGTAGAAATATAATTGTATTTTTCAAAAGGTTGGACCTCTTGAGTACAGACATTCCAATTCTCTTTTGTAAAAAAAAGAAAGTAGGTCCCACCGGGATTCTAACCCAGGTTGCCAGATTCAAAGTCTGGAGTGATAACCACTACACCATGGAACCATTTTATGTGCTTTTGCCCTAGATAATGTATTTATCATAGCACATCCCCATAGCACCATCTCTTTGTTCTGCTAACCATTTTCTCTATAAATCTCAAGGAATAAGCTAATTCTGTATTTTAACTGAAGCACCTTGCTGCTTTATTGAACACAATCTCGAAAACGAATTTAACTGAACAAATAGTTTAAGGAAGGAACATAATGGAAATGGTCACAACGCACTATGTTCTATGTCATAGTGCTAATAGCTCTTTGATTCTTTACCTGGCATTTGATATATTTGTTACTCTTTAACGCTTTAATTTAGATATCACCACAGACCTTCTGAGGAATGAGTTCCTGGAAATCCTTTTATTTTTTTAAGGTTTTTTTAGTTTAGTGCTAGCTGTTTGTTAAGTTTGGAACCATTTTGTAACTTGGGTATAGTTCACATGCGAGCGGGTGGGTAATTAGTTGCTCTGTTTGGTGGTGTTCCCCATGAAGTCTGGATTCCTGCGTGTTCTGCTGCATGGGGGTAGGGGGAAATAGAGAAAAACTTGTTTGTTGGTCTAATGTTTTACTTTTGGTTCAGCAGGAGTTCTGGCTGTGGGTGTCAAACAAACTTTGTAATTTTGTTGCCCGAAAAGTGATGAAAATTGGGCCTAGCCCTGTTGTGGGAAAGTTTGCTTGGTTCATCTCCAATTAATGGATTGTCACCGAGGAAGAAAACGAAAGGTATCATCAACCAATTTTCCTGTCTCCCTCTTTCTCACATGTTCATGTATGTCATTTCTGTCCAACCAAGCTCTCCTAGTTTCCTGTCTAT
This sequence comes from Digitaria exilis, assembly GCA_015342445.1. Taxonomy (NCBI): domain Eukaryota; kingdom Viridiplantae; phylum Streptophyta; class Magnoliopsida; order Poales; family Poaceae; genus Digitaria; species Digitaria exilis. The sequence goes on from JACEFO010000880.1 coordinate 63,757, forward strand.
CCCAATCCAAATTGCAGGATCAGAGGGGTAAGGCAACTAGCCAACTAAATGATGCATATCTAGCTCTCGCGTTCCTAGTGTGCTCTCTATCCTGGGCTCAAAAAGTATGTAATACATTTAGCACCTGAACGAAGTAAGCGGTAGAAATAGATTTGTATTTTTCAAAAGGTTGGACCTTTTGAGTACAAATATTCCAATTCTCTTTTGTAAAAAAGAAAGTAGGTCCCACCGGGATTCGAACCCAGGTTGCCAGATTCAAAGTCTGGAGTGATAACCACTACACCATGGAACCATTTTATGTGCTTTTGCCCTAGATAATGTATTTATCATAGCACATCCCCATAGCACCATTTCTGTGGTCTGCTAGCCGTTCTCTATAAATCTCTAGGAATAAGCTAATTCTACATTTTAAGCACCTTGCTGCTTTATTGAACATATCTAGAAAACGAATTTAGCTGAACATATAATTTTTCTCCAATTCAATTTTTTTTAAAAGCTTTTACTCTCATGTCTTCTGTCACCTGTGTCATACTGTTGATTTTTGGCATGAACTTGTTCATGCACCATATTGTTGTTATGCCCTACTGCATGTCTGCATTGTCCTATACCTGATTCTTCCTTGCTTCTTAGTCTATCAATATTATGGGTCTGTTAATGATGCATGACTTTGTCAATTAATTGTACCATGTCTATTAACAAATACAATATCTTTCCTTGGGTTAGACATATTCAGAAATGTATGGTGTGTCAAACTTCAATTACAGATCAGTAGTTATATAGGAAACTATCATGAGAATTACCTACTTGCTTATCTCCTTTCTTGCTCTTAAGTCTCAACTCTCAAGTATGTTGTTTCTCTCCAGCCAAGCTATCCTAGTTCTGTTCTGTTTTGCAACTCCTGTCACCTCCTTCTTATCCTGCCTGTAGGATGGAAACCACAAATCCTTGCTGATTTACATCTTGCTATTTCCTACTAAGTTCTATGTGGCAAGCACATTAAGCATGCTATGGATGAAATACTGGAGCAAATGATGATACTTTTCTAAACGGTATTAACGTGAACGAGGAAAAGCTATTTAGGTTTTCCAAAAGTTAAGATCTTTTGAATGCATACCATAAATTCTCTTTTTATGTAAAAAGAGTAGGTCCCACCGGGATTCGAACCCAGGTTGCCAGATTCAAAGTCTGGAGTGATAACCACTACACCATGGAACCATTTTATGTGTGCTCTCCCTAGGCAATATATTTATCATAGCACATTTCCATTGCAACTTCTTTTTGGTTTGGCTAACTATTCCTCATAAAATTGACTAAGGAATATACTAATTCATATATTTAACTGATGCACCTACTGCTTTGCTGGTGGTTTGATGGAAGGGGCAATTAATTTAAATGTTTTATTTGTAAATTATACCTTGCGATGTCTGCATTCAGCCTTTTAAGTTTTGGCATGAACGTGTTGGGATTGAGTTCACTTTCACTGTGTTTTTTTTTAGAAGAAAAGGCGTATAAAAAAACTTTGCTACTGGGTTTTACTTTGCCTGATCCCTGTGTCCTACTGTCCTCTGCTGCATGGGGGTGGGAAGGAGGAGCTTAAACTCATTTGTTGGTCTAAAGTGCTACTTTTGGTTGAGGGGTAGGAATTGTGGGTGTTGAACAAACTTTGTAATTTTGTCGTCCAAAAAGTGATGAAATTTGGACCTAGCCCTGCTGTGGGAAAGTTTGCTATATTCATCTGTAATTAATAGATAATCTCAGAGGAAGAAACAAAAGGAATCATCCAATTTCCTACCTCCCTCTTTCTATCACATGTATGTCATTTCTGTCCAGCAAAACTCTCCTAGTTTCCTGTCTATCCCAATCCAAATTGCAGGATCAGAGGGCTAAGGCAACTAGCCAACTAAATGATGCATATCTAGCCCTCGTGTTCCTAGTGTGCTTTCTATCCTGGGCTCAAAAAGTATGTAATACCTTTAGCACCTGAACAAAGTAAGCGGTAGAAACAGAATTGTATTTTTTAAAAGATTGGAGCTTTTGAGTACAAATATTCCAATTCTCTTTTGTAAAAAAAAGAAAGTAGGTCCCACCGGGATTCGAACCCAGGTTGCCAGATTCAAAGTCTGGAGTGATAACCACTACACCATGGAACCATTTTATGTGCTTTTGCCCTAGATAATGTATTTATCATAGCACATCCCCATAGCAACTTTCTTTTTTTTAACTTTAGACGATTATTCCCCATAATATTGAGTAAGGAATATATTATTTTCTATATTTAACTGATGCACCTACTGCTTTGTTGGTGGTTCGGAAATGAATTTGATGGAAGGGGCAATTTACCTTTAATATAAATGTTTTATGTTGATATTATTCCTTGCGATGTCTACATTCAGCCTTTCAAGTTTTGGCATGAACGTGTTTGGCCTGAGTTCATTTTCATCATGCTTTTTTAGAAGAAAATATATAAAAAAACAGTGGGTTTTACTATGCCTGATTCTCACTTTTGAGTGTGGCTTTGTCAGTTAGATGTACCATAATAAGATAACAGACTGATTAAGAATACAATATGTTGGCTTGAGTGGGACATATTTGTGAAATACTCCTCCATTCAGAAATGCATGTTTTGTCAAACTTCCTTTATAAGTCAGTAATGTATTGAAAACTAGTTTGAATGGTGACATGGAAATAGCACCATTTTATGTCATGAGACTTACCCCACTTGTTTATTTTCATTCATTCCGCATTCCCCAAATAGCAACATTCAACGTTGTGAGACTTACCCAACTTGCTTACCTGCTCTCTCTCAATCTCAAGAATGTTCTCTCTCCAGCCCAGGTGTCCTTTTCTTGTTGCATACTGTGCACAATTCCCATCGCCTCCATCCTAACCCTGCCTGTAGGCTGTAGGATGGAAGCCACAAATCCTTGACAATCTACCTCTCATTGATTCCTATCTCTATCCCAAGCTTATTCTGCATTCAGAACAAATGATGAAAAAACATTCTGAATGGTATTAAGGTGACCAGGAATAGCTATAAAAGTGTGCCAAAAAAAAAAGAATATTTGAAGTAGCTTGTCGCAAACCTCTTTTTTATGTAAAAAAGAAAGTGTAGGTCCCACCGGGATTCGAACCCAGGTTGCCAGATTCAGAGTCTGGAGTGATAACCACTACACCATGGAACCATTTTATGTTTGCTTTCCTGGATCATATTTTTTTATAGCATCATTTGTGCTGCCACCTTTTGCTTTTTTGGCTTTCTCATTGATATCTGTGAGGATCTTTTTTTTTTTGATGGATGGTTGGGAAGAGTAGGTTATTATTTGACAGTAAGGGAGGAAATGGAGTAAAAGGAAGATGCAACTCCCCTCCAATATAGCAATTTTCTTTTACGAAATAATTCATTTCTATGTCAGTATCAGCTTGTGGTTCTAGTAGATGCCCTGGTAAGCGACATATCATGCTTTTGTCGTGGTGTGGTGGTGAACGTTTAGAAATTACGTTTTGTTGCCACTTTTGGTAATATATGGCGATTGAAGCATTGTTAGTGTGGTGCTACTCAACTTTACTATTCTGCCTTCAGATTTGAGTACTTCAAGATTATGGTAGTGTTGATGTTGATTGCTTTGAAAATTGGGTAACCATGATAACAAACTTTTTACGGAATGTAGTACAATGCCTTGAGTGAGAAATATTACCAATATACTCCATTGAGAAATACATGATGCAATGATGCATTAAACTTAGTTTATCAGTAATACAATAGATCGCCGAATTGAGATAGGGCCTGATTGGTTGCTGGCTGCACCCTAGCACACCGCAGTTTTGGTGGTGCCATGGTTTGTGGCATAGAAATTTGGCGCTGCCTTTGTGGCGAGAAAACATACTGGAAAGCAACTCATGTGGCACACCAAAAGCTTCGCACCAACCAAGCAGCTTCAGATTATGGCGGTGCCGTGCATGAAGCATGGCAAAGCGAGGCAGAGAACCAAACATGCCCATAATACCCTTGGGTGCTGTGAGAATTACTGTCAAAGTATAATATATTTCAATACTTTTAACTGAGGCGCTCCTATAGAAATAGATGATCAGATTTGCTTATCGAAGACCATGTCTTGTCCAAAGGATTATATATTGGTGAACAGCAGAAACTTGTGGTGAAAGTACATTGCCCATGTGATTTCAATGGCATTTTTTGTTTGAATTCTGTCCAGATTTTGCAGAGAAATAATTAGATAGTTTGATCATTCAGTTAGAATATCTAAGCAGCAATAGAAAATGGATTCACTTTTGTAGCGGTCTTTCGTTGATCATCTAAGTAGTCAGCCTGCAACCATATGACGTATTAATTGCGAGATGCTTAATGGTTGTGGAAAACAAAAACATCTACTATTATCATCCCTGCACCATTATTTAATTTCCTCTGAGCTAGCAGTCTGTCAGTGATCTTGCAATATGCTAACCTTTGATCTCATCTTTGAAGTATACGCAATATGCTGAGCTGCTGGTTTGGCAACTGATAGAAATGGTATTACGCCCACTCAGGTTCCTATGTTATATATAACATGGGATGAGGTGGCTCAAGTTCATTTTATCGTTGGACAGCGGGTGGAATAAAAAACATTATTGAGACTCTTTGGTAAGTAGGATGTGTTCTGGACAAGGAAAAGAGAGTAACTGTATTCTGAGTCCAGGAGCTTATTTTTCCCACATTTGAGTAACTCTTATACAAATTATTGCCTATCCGGACACTCTGAACATGGTGCCGATTTTACATATGGAGATTTTTTTTACCTCACTATATAGATTTTGTATCCAGGGCCAAAAGTTTATGAAAATGTTATATATCGTACAGAAAATTTTAATTCTGTTTCAGCTGTATCACTTTTTTTAATTAACTCCAGACTTTCCTAGATGCATGATTTGTGTATTTTATTTACTGTGTCAGTTTGATGGATCTGCAATGTTTGTAGAGTCCCTGTCCTATAAATTTACAAAATTGGAGTGGCATTTGAGGTACTAGTACTACAATTGTATTTGCATGCCAAAATACTTTCCTTTTTTGCGAACTACCACTAACACACCTCTGCAATCGTCTAGCATGTTAGAATTGTAGTACAGAAATTCTGGATTCCATCTCCTTTCTCGCAATGCCCGATTTTTGGAGATGTAGTGACATCATCCGTTGCTGCTAACTAAGGGCGGCTGGCAACACGGAGGCAAACCTTATTTTTTTACCAAACCGTATAAGTAATGTGAGTTTCATTGATATAATAGAAAAAATACAACACTATGGTCTTACGAGCTCATAGGCAGTAAAAAGAGAAAAAAAAAGAAGCAGAGGTTCAGTCGGTTGGATTGGGGCATCAATGCGGGTATCGACTCAACTTGTTAGGTTGGATTGCGACATCAATGCGGGTAAGCACTAAAAATCTATCTTGAGAAGCCAAACCAGTTGTATTGGGACATCAATACGGTCGAACCACTCCATTAGATGAAGAGGTAGCAGCGATGCCTAGCCATTAGGACAAACCAATTTCTAAAACTCATGCAGTCTGTCAAGACACGGCTCCACACCGATAAGGAGGAGAGAAACAGACAATACCGCACCGAGAGAGTCACTACCATATGGAACCGTCGTCGTAGTGTCGCTACAATACTATACATTATTTGACAGAGTGAAACCACTAGATCTGGACTTCACACAGGCTCCCTCGTAGTCACACTCGCTGTTGCACTCCACCCTCGTTGAAAATACATGTGGGGGTCTTGCCTCTTCCCCATAGTACATTGTGCGGATTCATTTGTGAAATCACCACCTGGATGACGAACAGTGTTACCCCGCTTCCCAAAGGTCTATCGAAAATGTTGAATTGCGCCTGCAAGTCGGCATTCGCTACCCATATAGCGCATGTAGGTTGACATCATCTTGTTGCATCACCCGCACACAAAGCTCCTGCGCCATGCCAGCAAGCCAGTTTGTCTCTTGCACCGCCTTCCGACAATGTACCATACCAAAATCACGGGGCAAGGCTAAGCAACCTGTCACAGTCAGCTACACAGCCTAGTCATCCCACGATGTCGATGTTGCAAATGTTGTCTGAGCTTGGCAACCCCCTTTGAGCTTGCCCTCGCACAAACCATGGCACCACCATCATAACTTCGGTCGCCTCTTATGAGTTTGGCAACCCCCTTTGAGCTTGCCCTCGCACCAAGTCTTTGCCACGCCACCATGCCTCCCATGTCAAACGGCTGCATCGGCAAAGCCTTATGCCCAGATGGGTCTATATAGCGACGCCTGAGGTGACAACGTCAATGATGTCGCTGTCGCTCAAGATGACACCCAACGGGAGAACGATACCCTGGTGGCACAGCCCCGTGCCATTTTTCTCTCCCCCTCTATAATTGCGAAGGTGTTTCAGGTTCTGTGCATCTCATGGCTTTGGTTTGGTTTGGTTAGGCTTCTTTAGGGTGCACCATGACTCCGTTTTGGTCAAAAGACTTCTTTAGAGCATGCAAAGTCAATGCAAAATAAATAGGTATTTTATAAAAGCAAATGAAATTATAAAATGAGGACTAATGATCAAATCATGTCTAGGAACACACCACGCGCGTCAGTCATGTCTAACCACACATAAAAGCAAAAAAAATATATTTGAAGACTTGAAGTATCTCACATTGTCACATATGCATACTATCAAATATTGTTGTGTTTACTTTTGCGAGTAACTCGATGGGCACCTGCCGGTAAGACTTCTTACCCGCTCTATTCCCACAGGTGAAAATTCAGGCCCGCACGCATGCCCCGTGTGTAATAATTGGTGCCCATACTCTCGCCCATCGGGAACAAAACCCACACTCGCGGGTAAAATTGCCATCCATTGTCCTATGTTTATGAAATGTAAAAGTACGATAGAAATTTGAAATATTGTTCCATAATACGTTAAAATAGTACATGCCTATTTGTGTAACACTTGGATTAATAGTCAATATAATTATAATTAGCCTAATAAATTTGTAAGGTGATGTCACTTAAAAATAGTACGATAGTGGTTTAAGTATAGAACAAGAGTAAAATGCATTGGGGATCCATAATTTGTAAGGTGATGTCACTTAAATCTATAACTCCGAAAGTGCATGTTTAGATGCACGAATTTGTTAAGTCATTCGCTGCATATCCATGACGTCATAACGGTCCTGTGTGCCTCTAGCACTGACAATGGCATGTCAGACATCCTCCTAAACATGAGGGATGAGATATGGTGACTGCCGGTAGCATTTCACTCGGGAGTATTCTAAGGTATTATTATTTATTTTATCACAAATGATGACCAACAAAAGATTGCAAGATAGGAATGCTTGAGGGGAGACAAGAAGAGTGAAACGGTAGCAGAGGCATGCCTGGCAGTTTGCAAGTGCGGAACACAAAAGGTAATGAATGGATAAGGTTGATTGGTAGCTACTTACACTGAAGCTTAGTAACGAGACTTTGTGGGCTGCTAGCCACGTAGATATATGGATGCGTAATTGCATGTGTGCACTTAATTAGGACTTCTTCAGTTAATCCCTACCCAAAGGCATCGAGGGGAGTTTTGACTTGTAGGGAATTTAATCCCTCCCAATTCTCTAAAACCCTCTCTAATCCTCTTCTAACAGAATAAACCTTACAGACGAAATGACGTGGAATGGGGATGGAGAACAGTTAGCTATCCCTGTCCATGTAGAGCCGACGAGGCTTTTGTTCCACCATTTAATTCAATTCAAGTGGGGATAAATTGATCAAATTTTCGTCCCTGAATTCCCAGTGGGGAATCGGAGGCCATTTCCATCCTAACTGGGGCGAGGAACAACTAAGAGAAAATATGAGGCGAGAGAGAAAAAAATATTAGAGAGAAAAAGTTAAAGGAAGAAAAAGAAATAAGAAGCAAAGAGTGAAGAAAACTAAGAACAAAAAGAAGAGAGTATTATGGACTTATATCACTTCTAGCCATTCTAAAAACTAAAAAGGTCATTCGGCCAAACATTTAGTTTAATTAGACAAGAGAAGAAAAAACCGGAGCCAAAGCACTTTGAGATGAATTGAGGCCATCCTAAATTTAAGTTAATTGGTATTTCTGCTCTAAATAGAAAAGGGTCTAATCCTAAGTGGACTTTGGTTAGGTGAGAGGATCTTGTAGATGCCTAGAGGGGGTGAATAGATGTACCTAATAAAATCTGAAAATTCTTAACTGGATGATCCAAGAAACACTAGGAGGATCCGATGGTCGGATGATCCGAGTAACTCTAGGATGATCCGATGTTACAGAACAGTTATGCTCGAGATTCAAAAACTAACAACTTAATCACAAATCCACCTGAATAGAAAGTTCACAGAGGTACTCTAAGAGCCATATATCAGGACCAAATACAACGGAAACAAGTATAGAGATAGATCGATCAATATATAGCAAATATGAGTAAAGGTAAAGTAAATGACACAAAAAGACACGAGATTTGTTCCCAGAGTTCACTCCAAGGGAGCTATGTCTCCGTTGAGGCACCCACAAGGGTAGAGTCTGTTTCAGCTTGTTTCCTCCCTCAACCGACCCACATAGATCAAAGTTGAGTCACTTACTAGATGGTTCCACACAAGGAATGGGTGATGCAAACCTCCAAGGCGCTCCCACAAGCTAGGTGTTGTACTTGGCGACTTCTAACTATCTAGGAGCAAGCTCCAAGAGTAACAAACGCGAATCACAAGCCAAGAATGCTTCAAGTGCTTATTGAGATGAACAATTGCTTATCCTCACTCAAAGTCAACACCCAATCCTTAAATCTCTTCTCTCAACCAATCCCCAAGTAAATCTTAGCTAGGGCAAGGTTTGGAGGGGAGTGGAGTGAAGGAGAGAGAGCTAGAGATGTGTTTTTCTGTTGTGTTGGGCGAGGAAGGTGAAAGGAGTGAGTGAGGGGGTATTTATAGAGAACCCCGAAATCTGACCGTTATGTTCAAAATCGGACAAACCGGATCATCTGGCTCGGATCCGGATCATCCGGATGGGTCAGATTAGCTGTGAAAAAGCTAAGAGTCCTGCCAAACTGGGTCATCCGATTCACAAAACTAGATCATCCGATTTTGCACAATTTTACTCAGTACCGCGAACCGGGTCATCCGATTCACAAAATCGGATCATCCGTTTTTTCCTGAAAATGTGAGTTTTGCCGTGTCTCTCAAAGTTAGTTTTCATCTCAATATAGCACTTTGACATCCTTGATTCATCAAGCACATCCCCCTTGATAGTACGGTGTTTTCTATACTCAAATTCAAAGAATAAATTTAATTTAAATCATCAATTGAGCTTCATACCATATTAATTTGAATAGGGGACCTCCTCTATATCTCTCTTCATATCTTTTTCATTTCATTCCTACACATATCTCGATAAAAGTAGGAAACCTCCAAATTATGGTTGTTATCAACATCAAAACCACTAGGGGGCTAAATGCACTTTCATTAGGGTACACCAACCCAACACACATTTGTGTTATAATAACAAATTTATTCCCTGAGAGGAATATGCATTTCTTCGTAAGATCCAAATGTATTACGACAATGAAGGGTCATTTGTTTAAACGACAACTATTAATTTAAACCACCAAAGATATGAGATATTTATATATATTGGGTCATTAGTGTAATATATCCATGATATTTTCTCTCGTAAACATAGGCATATTTGCTACTTGAGAAATAAAAAACACACCAAAAGATTAAAACTTAGAATTAAAAGTATATGGAAATTTTAAGATTGAGTGCACATGAGAAAATAAATGTTTTATTAGGTAACATTTAACGGTAGATAACTGAAAAATGAACGGTAATGAAAAAAAAAGGTTTTAAATAGACGGCAACATCAAATACTAAAAAAATTGAGGGACAAATAAAAAACCATTTTTTTCTCTTTTGATCTTCAACAAAAATAAACTTTTTTTCTGGCCCTCGTCGTGTCCCAGGCGCTCCTCCCGTGCGGCGGTGCCCCTCCTTTCCCGTCGCCTACTCGCCTCCCTGGCGCCGACGCGCCGCCTCCCCCTCCGCACGCCGTCCCTCCCCTTCACCTCGCTGCCGCCGCCGTCCTTACCTTCCTCCCTCTCACTCTCGCACTCCCGTCGCCTCCCCTACCGCACGCCGTCCCTCCCTTCCACCTCGCCCTCGCCGTCGCCGCCGTCCCTCCCGGCCAAGACTAAGCGAGCAGTACTGGAGCGGCCGATCCGCGACGCCTTCACCGTGCCTGAGCACCCACGAGGTATACCCGAACCTTCTCTTTCCCTTCCTGCTGTGTGAAACGAAGAACCCCAAACCCTAATGTAAGATGTATTTGTATCTTACCTAGTTATAAAATTTACTTGCTAACTTCGATTTGTTTGCAAAAAAATTATTGGGTGTACATATGTACACCCATGTCCAATGCTGGGTCCGCCCCTGATTATTAGGGTTAGAACTTCAGCTATTGAATTAACCCGAGCCTAGGCTTATTTTTTAGTTGCTTGTGCTTACCAATCTGACTGGTTTAATGAACAATGTATTACTAAATAGTTTACACTCACAGTCTACTTGGAGATTCAGTCTTATACCATCCTCTGTACTGCTTAGTTTCTTGTACTTTATTTCAGTCAAGATACTAATTGTACTTGGCACTGCTATATGTCAACTTCAATTGTCTAATAATGCTCACAGAAACTATTTCGGAGATATATAACATTCATGGGGCTGTCAGAACCCACAATGCCTTGATGAGTTTCAGTTAAATCACAAGTGCCCACACATCGCAGGACTGCTTCTGCAAGTTATGGAATTTACTTTTTATAGAGCATGTCCTTAACTGCAATGATGCTAAAGATAATTAACATATATTATTAGATTTCCATAGCTATATATGAACATACATGAATTATTCTTAGCAGTATCATTTTTACTTTCTGTTTAATTTGCAGTGTGTAAGGAGCTTTTTTTATGCTTTAAATGTTACTGGTGTGATCCATGATCTCTTATTAATTATCTGTGCGAACACTGCAGGTGCAAGCAACGTGTGATCCATTTCCACAGTAGGCTTATGGAGTCTCTAATTTCAAGTTTAAACAACATAGTAAGTTAAATTTGTATTTTATATATTGTACAGCGGTGCCATATCATCATGAAAATTTCATACAACTGATTATGTGGTTTATAGACGATGGAAACCAGTCAAGCACCAGAATCGGCAATTCAACAGAAGCCAGGACCAGAGGTCAATCAAAATCCTGTGGAAAATGATGTTAACCCCGAAAAGGAAACTGATGAGCTTCCAGGATCTGAAGCCAATCCAGAGCCAGTGGAAAAATGTCAGGAAACTGTTACCATCCCGGACAAGCAAGCTGATCCAGAGGCAGGATTTGAGGTTAATCAAAAGCCTTCAGAAACATGCCAGGAGACATCTGCAGAATCTGATGTTAACACAGAAAAGCAAACTTATGATCCAGGTGTTATCTACCGCTGCAAAAAATGTCGGAGAATGCTCGCAACTCAAGAATTTGTTGTTACCCATGAAGTAGGTGCAGGTGGCAAGTGCTTCAACAGAGGCAAACGTTCAGATGATGATGACAAAAAACCCTGAATGTCCCGCCATCTTTGTGGAGCCGATGAAGTGGATGCAAACTGGTCAGTTCCCATTTATGATGGTTTTATCTCTGTTTTCTTAAGTATTCACTGTAATCCTCTAATATTTGCATGTATCATTTGCAGTGGAAGAAGGATATGTTGCAAATAAGCTCTTTTGCATGGGGTGCAAAGCTCGTCTGGGACAATTCAACTGGGCTGGTATGCAGTGCTGCTGTGGAGCCTGGGTGATTCCAGCGTTTCAGCTGACCAAAAGCAAGATCGACGAGTGCTCTATGTAAGCAATCAAGTGAAGTTTTGATCCCGTAGCAGTGATGGCAGAACATATATATGTATGTAGGAAACAGTATCAGCTAGACTAATATAGGCACTCTGGTTAAGTGGTTATCAGCAGTAAAAAAAATGCTGATCTCATCCAGAACTCAGCGCTTTGGTTTCTCAAAGTGGCAACAACTAAACAAACCGGGAAACATTAGTTATGGTATGGTATGGTTTTGCTAGTCCAGTGGAGTACTTCCGTGAACTCCCCCTCTTTTGGGTATGGTATGGGTATGGTTTATTTCATGAGGGGATGAATACCACAATCCTAATCTACTGGTAACTGGATAGACGACGTCTTTTATGATGTTGCAACTTTTTAGCGAATTGCCAGCATATATACGTGCTATGCTGTTGTTAGTTTGTTCTGCATAAATATATGGGTTCTGACTTGAAAGGGGTGATATGAATGCCTGATATCATTGAAACAAGGCTGTTTGTTTCTATATATGCTTGCCTACTTAGCTATGTATATGTTTGAATTCTGTTGGAGTCAGTTTTATGTCTGAATGCAACAGGACATAATTTGATTCGACAGTCTTGCGTGCCAAAGTTCATTTTCGATTCCGTTGAAAAACAATGCCAAAGAATATTACTGAAGCACGGGTACAATACAGAGATGTACAGGCATACTATATGACTATATACACTAAAAACAATCGTTGCACGTACTAGGAAACGATTTGTACTTTCAGAAATGTTTCCGCCAAAGCCACTCGCGATCAACAAGTGAAAAAATCGCTGTAATAGCCACCATGCCCACACTGTGCGCTCTGGCTGGCGCTTCCCGTAAAACAACACGTCCGAGAAGTCCGCGACGCCGTACGTCTCATCCACCTCCAGGCACGGCGGCGCGATGCGGCCGTCACCGACGAGGGCCTCGTGCGCCGCCGGTGGCGGCGACACGTGGTGGCATCCCGTTGGTCCGGCAGCGGTTGCGCTCCTCCCGGAGTCGCCGGAGTAACACGAGCGCGGGCGCGGCCTGTGCGGCGCGCCGGTGGCTGGAGCGGGGACGGTGGGGGACCTGCCGGTGAGGCGCTGCACGAGGTCCTTGAAGCCGGCGACGTCGGAGGTGACGAAGCTCGTCTCGATGTAGGTGACCTTCACGCCGTCCATGCTGCTGCTGCTGCTCCTAGCTTCTTCCTTGCTTAACTGTTTGGTGCTTGCTCGGCGTGTCTCTGCTGCTCTGCCGCTGTCGTGGTCGTGGCAGCGTGCGTGCTTCACCTCGCGACTTGGCTAGTTGGCTTGGCTGGCGTGGTCGCGTGGAGAACAAGGCTGGCTGAGAACTTGAGAGGTGAGAGATGAGTAGGCCATGTATTTATAGGCTTGTGAATTTCTGAAAAGGGTTGCAAGTTGGCGGCGCCCAACTAGCTGTCAGACAGTGTGGCATGTGGGGCCAAGAGGTGATGGGCCAGCATGTCGGTGACAGAGAGAGAAGGGGTGGGGCTTGGTCATGCATGCGCCCGTGCCGATGTGGCGTATTGAGTGGTACAGGGAGCAAGTTGAGGCGTTTGACCGGTCGTCACACCATGGTGAAGGGTGTGAGGGAGGAGTCAACAGTGGCAGGGCAGGGGAGAGAAGCCGGCAACGGTCAACTGGATTGGATAGGTTGGTGGTCGTTAAAGCGCTCGTGCGGCGGAATGTCACTGTACGGCGTCGGAGAAAACGATGACGAAGATCCTCCGAAACCGAGATGTGAACAAGCTACTCAGAGACTGGCATGATCTGGGCGCGTATTCTCGGTTGTGTAAGAAAAGTGTACCGCACATTCTTGACATTGCAAAAAGTTTTATTTAGCGATCATTATACGACACAACATATGGCCTTTGGTTGGAAGACAATCGCTAACGGTATCAGATGAGGCTGGGACTTGATACAGTGTAAAAGAAAACATGCATTCTTTGGTTTGTATCAGTAACGAAATCGAATACATGCTCTGGACGCTGAACGATTAACAAGACTGTATGGTACTCTGGTGCGGTGAGTGCGCCGGAGCATGGTTATGATTGATATCTGATTACGGAGCCCGGGGCAGTAACGAATTCACACACGTATTTGATTACGTGTTGTTGATGGCAAAAAATGACGTGTATCAGATTACGGACGGACGGAAGCAAACGAGATCCAACGTAAGTACATACCACTGAAGTCAGATCGCGTTACATGGATGCGAACCAGACATCACCTACTGTTATGTTATTATATAGTAAGAGATATATAATGTCCACGTAACAACACAAACTACTTTCTCCTCGTCTGAACAAACTAAGATAGATGGAGATGATTACCCTTCCTCTGTTCCAAATATAAATTATTTTAGTTTTGTTTTAAATCATATTTTTAAACCTTTTCTTCATAAAAAAGATTCTATAAGAAAATCAATTTAAATGTCTAAAATATGAGCTCTTTTTACGATGTACCTGCCTGTACTTGTAGATATTTTATTACTTTTGCTGGTACTTAGTGGTATATTTAGATAAATTTTAAAAATAAATGAATAATAAGAAATATATTGTAGTAATTTCATCCCCCCTGATTAATGAGTATACTCATCCAACAACAGTTACAAGTGGCCCATCAAATCCTAAACAATGTGAAATGACATATATATTATATGTTAGGCCTATTTATCTGGTACTTGGTCCTACAGTTTTTGGTACTTTTGGGATACTTTTACATGGATACTTTAGGTATTTGATATATATCCTAGTATACTAAAAATATCATGGTACTTGCCAATAATTGTAAAAAGAGCTCTAAAATATTAGTCTAATTTTTTTTATATAAACTCGATCCAAGTTAGAAAAGATATAAAATGACAAAGCTAAATAATTTTTTTTTACATTGTTGAAACATTAATGCTTTTAATAAAAGTTGTGTGAAATGACACTTCAATACACCCTTTGGTTGCTCATCCTTGACTACATAACATCTTTATCTGAATTTCGCTTTGCTAGACGTGAAGAAGCTACAGTGCTATTTGGGGTGGATGGGATGGAGCCATTGCCCCCCCCATGGTTCTATTATTTCCATAAAAAAAGTTTTACATAAGCAGAATTTAACCTATAATTTACCTTAGTTGAACCCCAATTCTACAATTGTAGCTTTGCACCTAACATGAAGATTGTTAGAGTCACATGTGTAGACGACTATGGTCGGCTTCATGTCTCCCAATAAATTATCTAATCGTATAAACAATGACCACAATGCATATATAATAACTCAAAAAAGTAAATAAAAAACATACTAGGGTTTACTGGATTTGGTTCCACATTCACTATTTTTGTAAGGAATCTTCTGAAATTTTTATTCAGACTACTTGGATACAATATTTAGAATTTTCTCCTCTAGAATGAAACAATTCGAGTTCCATAATAAGTGTATTTCTAGAGTCAAAACTTGTCCCGAAATAAGTGGACACACACACAGATATATATGAGACAAACTAAAACTAGTTGTCTCTCTTTTCTATTTTTTTCTATTCTCAAAATGCAATGATTATAACTTTATAGGGCCGTAACATTGATCCCTCCACTTTAAATCTCGAACTGTTGGACCGCCTTGTCGACTTTTGTTCAAGCCGTTGAAGATTCTAGAGTTCTAGAAGTTGCATTGTTGTACGAGACTCGTGGCCATCTAAGGCCTGTTAGTCGACTAAGGATGGACTCCATAACAAAACAAGCAACAAGGCCAGCTCGTTAATAGCTTGAGCTTGCTCATTAATTAGACTCATGTGTCATAGTGCCACCTTAGCATGGAAAATAGAAAAAAACAGAAAGATATTGGAACAATAAAGTTCGAATTAAACATTCAAAAACCACAATACGTGGATCATGCACCACTAAACCGGCCACAACCACAACTGATCAATGACACGGTGACATGATACCAAACACATAAAACATGAGCCAGTGCACAACATGCACAAGAGTTTTAGCTTGGCCATATAAGTACAGCAGTAGCTCCATGCATATTTGAGGGGGAAAAAAAAAAGAAACATCTAAAAACTAATGGTCTAGCTAGTTTCTTTATTTTTACCCTTGCTCAGTTTGACTCGGGTGCTGGCGAGCTAATTCGACCAAGCTCATTAACAAAACGAGAAAAGTAACTTGTCAGCTTGTTACAAACTCCATCAAAACTGATCGAGCTAAGCCAGCTCGCGAGTTTCACATTGTTGATTCAGCCTCCAGAGGTCTTAGGGAAATGATAAATTTCTGTATCTTTGTCAATGATAAAAATACGTACTATATATATGCTCAAGCGAAATGAAATCAGCGTGTAGTGTTTTGAAGTAACTGGTTGGGCAGCCGAGCTATCATAGCAAGTGATGCTGTTTGCATGCACGTGTTGAATCAAACATTGGACATTGAGGCAGCCGAGTTTCAGGGGACAAACATTTAATTTCTTCAGAGCCATCACTATCTTTTGCTTTCAATCTTTGCAATGTACACTGACAATGGTACAAATTTAAATGCAACGGTACTGTATAATAATGAACAAATGAATTGAATGGTTATACTAGTTTGTACATAAATTCACTGTCACCAAGCCAATCTCCGTCTCAAAGGATGGGGGAAGATAACAAACACAAATCCAATAATATCGATCGTCGTAGGTCGATCAATAATAGGAATTCGCTGTATCCACCATTGCATGCAATGACCCCGCTGTTCACCGCCCAGGCGCCGACGTAGAACAGGTCAGAGAAGAAGTCCGCGCCGACGAGCAGGTCCTCCTGGCACGGCGGCGCGCGGCTGGCGACGGACGGCCGGCCCACCTCGCCCGCCGCCTGCCGGTAATAATGACAGCTCATCTCCGCCCACAGCTCCGGGCGGCGGTGGTCGTCGTCGTCCTTGCCCCGCCTGCGTGGAACGGCACTGTGGCCTGGTGCGGCGTTGTTCGGCTTTGCTCGGCCGGCCGCCGTGCGGACACTTTGCCGGTGAGCGCTGCACGAGGTCCTTGAGCGGCGGGCGTCGGAGGTGACGAAGCTCTGTTCGAGTAGGTGACCTTGACGCGCCGCCGACGCGCTGCTGCTTTCCGTCCATGGCACTAGCTTGTCTTGCGCCTGCTCGACGTTGTCGGCTGTGCCTCGCCTTGTGGTGTGTATTGTGTAAGCTGTGTGCCTGGGCTTCTCTGAGAGGAGGGGAGAGCGTCCCTGATAGGATGGGAGCCAAGAGCTGTGTGGTGGTGGCTGGCTGTGGTGCTTAGCTCGCCTTCTGGCCGTATTAAGGATGGATTCATAGTTTCCGACAGGTTTGGGATCTGCAGGCCGAGAAGTATTGTGTCCAAAAATATGACACGTTGGCCAAAGGTGTAGTGGCCGGTGGCAGTGAGAAGAGGGCCTGGTTCGTACACGTACCGATGAAGTGTGGACTGAGCACGTGAGTCTGGCGAGGTAAGCGTGAAGTAGCAAGCAGGTTGCGGAGGAGGGGTTGACTGGTTCGCCAGTCGGGGGACGTCAGTGACGGTAGAGAGAGGAGAGAAAGAAACGAGCAAACGGTCAGCTTTTGGGAACGGGTGTGTTCGTGTGTCGGGA
>JACEFO010000881.1:0-33687 GCA_015342445.1 Digitaria exilis
GAAAGTTTTTTCCTTTTTCTTGCAGGTTGGAAACCAACCATGCATGAATTCAGCGTAATTCTTGTTGAAGTCATTAAGCTCGATGACAAGGGGTTTCTAATATTTGATCAAGATGATAATCAGGAAGAAAAGGAGTTCAGCGCTTCGTGTAAACCGACCTACGAATGTGGATCTCATGTGGCACACTCATCAGCTTCATCCTGCTAGGTACTGCAAAGATTATGTTGAAGCTTCTTGGGAAAGTTCTGGAGCATGATGACACTGACGTCGATAGATCTGAAGGGAAAGAAAGCTTGATGTCGGATTCACACGAGAGACTACCTGAACAGTTTGAAAGGTACCTTTGTGTATAGAATATTGGATAGGCTGGATGTATGTACCGTGCAACACCCATCTCCTGTGACATCCACTCCTCATTATATTCATGCTGTGGGTGTTAATGGGTCTGACACCTATAAAGTCCAGAAGGGTCTAATGTTCTTAATATACATTTGTAGAGGTATGTACTCTATCTTTAAGTAGCATTAGTACAAAGTAAATCAATTTTAGCTCAAAAAGTTAAAAAATGTCTGATCTGCACAAACAATTCAAAATTATGCATGTTATACTAGCAACACCAGTTTCTGAACAGATAATTGATATGATAATGAAGCTACCGATTCCTCTGCTAAGATGTTTGCTACTAAATTTATCATGGACTTGAACATCCCTTTTGTGCAGTTATATTTGCAAATTGTGGATATCAAGAATTTGCCATCTGCAATCCCATGTAAGTGAAAACGTATATGTATGGTTCACCAAGAATCAATCAGATATGTTATTTGTGATGGCGGCAGGTTGATATTTTTCAAACAGTTAACAGGGAAGACTGGAGCTGTTTTAAGCATGAAACCTACTGGAGAACTCATTCTAACAGTAATGTTGATCAGGCATCTAAGAAACCAGAACCAATTGGTAAATTTTCAATCCCATTGCAGCGATCTGACAGGACCGGACTCCAAAGCTGTCCTTTAAAGGTGGTTTTGAACTGAAAGCCATGGTGGGCATGCCACTTCCCCTCCTGTTAGTCTCCGTGTTGCAGCCCTCTGCTACTGTCCCATCTAGTGCTCAAAAGGTGTTTAGAATGGTCACGACAGAGCCTTTCTCTCTCAAGTCATGTCTTTTGCCGCATTCAATCAAGGATCAGAAGATGGGCAGCTGGACACGTTTCGTGTATGATTGTGGAACCGAGGTTATCCGTCTTCAAATAAGGTAATTTTCTTGGAATTCTTTGTCTGCTATAACAGATTTTGTGGAACTGTATGCGAAGAAATGCATTTGATGCTGAGGCACCACTATACTGCCACATAGTAATGTTGTTTTCCTTTCTGCTTAGTTTCATATGGCTTTGCTGTCTATTCATGACATCTTCTTGATGAGGTAAGTATGCAAAGTTTACAAAGTGTAGTTGCAGTAGGATCTTATTGTCAGCTTATGAATAAATCATAACTATTCATTCAGATCAGATCTACAATTGATTTTGTTAGGAGTCTGGAAGGACTTCAGTAGGTAATATGTTCAAATTGATTATAGAACAGTATGTCAAGTGTTAATAATGTGTTCTTGGTAATGGGGACTGAGACTTGAAACAAGTTCCAGATGCCTACCCTGTTTATCAAATCCCAGATCAAGCAGTGTAAAAGGCAAACTCTTTCCTATAAAAAGAACAGTTTGTCAATTTACTAGTAATCAGAATCATACTAACAAATGAGGCTAATGAGTAAATTGTAATGACCTATATCTCAGAGAGCACAAGGTAAAGAAGGCTATGGCTTGCAATCGGGAACTGATTGGAGTATTGAAGTCACCAAAAGAGCAACTTCAGCTAGCAGAGTTCAAAGAAAACAAGTGGACACTGAAAATTTCAAACTTGTCGATCAGTGATAGCACCGATGGCAGTATGCTTGACTGTAAAGATGACAACCAACTGGTAAAGCATATTTCAAGCTCAATTCACGGATGAAACTATCTAGTATTCATGTAGTGAACTTAAACTTTTTATTTGTTGAACAAATCAGATCAAGCTCTACCGGAAGGAAACTTGAATACGAACGCAATTGCTGCAAATGTCACTCCGAGGATGACTCAGCTGTCACCGCTGTTAAGTTCTGTGCTGAGTACCCATATGGCAAAGCTGTGGCATTGCTGGACAAAGAATCTAAGTTGATCACGGTAAACTTATTTTTTAGTATCATTTCAGGAGCCTGAAATTTTCTTTCTTCCTTCTAACATAAGCATGTTTGTCATCTTAGGTGTGAACGAGGATGGGTTCCTACTTCCATGGATCACGATATCATTCCTGTGCATGAAGCCGACGGCGAAGATGATGTGAAATTCATCAGTGGTGC
Source organism: Digitaria exilis (assembly GCA_015342445.1). Lineage (NCBI taxonomy): Eukaryota > Viridiplantae > Streptophyta > Magnoliopsida > Poales > Poaceae > Digitaria > Digitaria exilis. The sequence goes on from JACEFO010000881.1 coordinate 2,388, forward strand.
AATGGATCAAAAGGTTGCAGAGTCTGAATCTGACACAGCCATGGTTTCAGAGACAGAGACCCTTGAAGTAGGGAGTGCAGCAGTAGTACCTGCGCAATGTGGCACTTGCAGCACAGCGTTCGATGGTGAAAAGGTCATGGCGGCAGGATGCAAGTCTGACCATGATAGTTCTGAAGCTTGCCAAGTGGCCATTGCAAGTTGTGAGAATGGCCATGCCGACTCTGCTGGTGTTGGGGCTGGCTACGGCGGCAGCGTGGACCAGTGGTGGTTGAAGAGTTCAAGGTCGACAATGCTAAATCCGGAGGTTGTGGTTCGGGATGTGGTGGTGGCTGCAGTGGTGGGAGAGTCAGTGACACCTTGGTCAGAGCAAGCACCACGGCTGGTGAGGTCAGGCTAAGTCAGCTGGCTGTGGCTCAGGTTGTGGCGGTGGCTGCGGTAGCGGTATGGTCATTGGAGGATCCAAGACGAGCCATGCCAAGTCTAGTGGGTGCGGTTCCGGGTGTGGTGGTGGTTGTGGTGGCGGCATGGTCATTGAGGGCTCCAAGACAAGCCATGCCAATGCGTGGTGCGGTTCCGGCTGCGGTGGTGGCTGTGGCAGCGGCATGGTCATTGAGGGCTCCAAGACAGGCCAGGCCAAGGCTGGTGGGTGCGGTTCCGGCTGCCGGTGGTGGCTGTGGTGGCGGCATGGTCATCGAGGGCTCCAAGACAAGCCATGCCAAGTCTGGCGGGTGCGGTTCTGGCTGCGGTGGTGGTTGCGGAGGAGGCAGTGGCTTAGGCACCCTGCTGAACTCCAGCACTACGGCTGACCAGGGCCTGACGAAGTCAGGTGGCTGTGGTTCTGGGTGTGGTGGTGGCTGCGGTAGCGGCATGGCTGTCGAAGGCTCCAAACTACGGAAGCCAAATCTGGTGGCTGTGGTTCTGGGTGCGGTGGTGTGTGGATGCGGCACCATGGTCATTGAAGGGTCCAAGACGAACCATGCCAAGTCCAGCGGATGTGGTTCTGGCTGCGGCGGCGGTTGCGGAGGCAGCGGCGGTGGCTTCGGCACGCTATCAACTCTAGCACTGCGGTCGGTGAAGCCAAATCCGGTGGCTGTGGCTCTGGCTGTGGCAGTGGAGGCTGCGGCGGCGGCATCATGGTCATTGAAGGTTCCAAGAGCGGCTATGCAAGGTCTGGAGGCTGTGGCTCTGGCTGCGGTGGTGGGTGTGGCAATGGCATCATATTGAACGCGAGCACCATGGCCTGGCGGTGAGGGCCACTCTAAGTCAGGCGGCTGCGGTTCAGGCTGCGGCGGCGGTTGCGGTGGTGGCATCATGGTCATTGAAGGCTCTAAGAGCAGCTATGCCAAGTCTGGAGGCTGTGGCTCCCGGCTGCGGTGGTGGGTGGCGGCAATGGCATCATATTCAACTCGAGCACCAAGGCTGGCGCCGAGGGCAGCCGCTCCAAGTCAGGCGGCTGTGGTTCAGGAGCGCGGCGGTGGAGGCTGTGGTGGCGGTTGCGGTACTTCAATGCGTGATTCAATCTGCACTGCCGGCCTGCGGCACTCTCAGTGGATGGCTGCTGGGTAGTCGCCGATGAGGGCCTTGGTAGCTCCTCCGTGGGCTCACCGACGGAGTGAACTCCCAAGGATAATAGCGTTACGGCATGGGTTGGGTGTGTGTTTGAGAATTGAGTGTATATCTTGAGCTTGTGTAATGTAAGATAAATAACCAACTGAAGAATGAAACAAACAACGGATCGGCCTCTCGGTTGACGTGGTGTTTGTGCGAAAGGAACAACTCTGTCCTGGTGAGATCATGGCGCTCTGGTGTTTACTGATGAGCACCATGGCAATTACTTGTAATGGTGGATGAATTTACAAAGAATAAACAGCAGTCTTGGCAGCACATGGCGGGGGACTGTGTTGTTTGTGGTTAATTGCAGAACCAAAGCAGGCGTTAAAAAAATTGCATCCAGGTATTTTATAAAGGGAAAATGGGAAATTGGGTTATTTTCTTTTTTCGATTTACTCACTTTATTATGTTATATAATAAGTATTTGTTTCCTTCTTTGATGTAATTACTTTGGTGATGAATTATTATAGAGCTATTTCTAATCATTCCAACATTCTTGAGTTGTTCAAGGTACCTGTAAGATTGATTTAGCAGAGTTAAACCAATCACAGTAAGAGATCGATGGTAGTTCTTTTTTTCATTAGCACGTGGCTGTGAAAAACTACTGGTTCCTGTTAGCGTAATTATAATTGTGTCTGACATCTTTGATGATGTTCTGACTCAAAAGAGAAACACGCTTAAGGCTCAGTAATGCTCCAAATTCATGCTTGGACAGCTTGGTACAGACACTTAAGCCTGGTTGGTTGTGCATCTTCAACCATCCAGGCTCGTAGGATGCAGGATAGCGTGATTGGTTAGCTGCAGGTGCTGTTGAGCCTGGCTTGGCAGGTGCAAAATCAGCAGCGCAGCCTGGCTCCTGGGATGCGACTTTTTTCCTCGTTTCTGGAGAGCCTGGTTGGGATGGTGCAGGCTGACAGAGATGGACAACTGCGCAGTGACACAACAGGGTACAGAAGCACCAACAGCTGGGCCTGGCTGCGCGGGAGCCGAAACCAAACAAAGCGTTAGTGCATGTGGGTCGCCTGGCTGGCCACAGTTATACATGTTCAGCGGACCGTGCCGCAGCCGGCCGTGCCACCACCGTGCCCTCGTGCCACGGCCTCGGCCCACGGCACGGCCCATGGTCCGATTTACCGTGCCGTGTCGCCCGTTGGCATGACGGGCCGTGTGCTGGCCCAAGGCTCATGAGCCCTGTTGAACACTTAATTTTCATCTTTTTCAACATTCCTTGCTCTCTGTTTCAATATTTTATTTTTCTTATTTTAAACATTTTTAAACATTAACAGTTGAACATATTTAGGTAAATGCTGAACATGTTTAAACGAAATATTAAACTTGTTTACTCGCAATGTTGAACCTGATTAAATGAAATATTGAACTTGTTTAATTGAAATGTTAAAATATTTTTACCGGGCCGTGCCCGTGCCGTGCCAGGGTGGCGGCCCACGGCCCGCATGGTGCGCCGTGCCGTGGGCTGTACCACCGGGCCTCATGCTACATAGCCATGTATAGCCACAGCATGCACCGACGAAACGAGCGAGGCCGCCTGGGGCAGAGAACCAATCACACCTTTAAAGGTTCCACACTTTCGTGAGTGAAGTGGTCTAAAGGGGGTCAGGTTTCACACAGATGAAGGATGCCGATGCTGTGTTTAGATATGACGGAAAAAGAGAGTAATTTTTTGGAAAACGTGTTATGTGAGAAGATGCATAGTAAATATAGAAAATAATTTCTTTTGAAAAACAGGTTACTCCGTATGTGAGAGCGAAAGAGACACAGCCCGAGCTTTTCTTTACGCGGCGGCACGTACGGTGACAAGAGCTTCCTGCTGATCTTGGGACGCAGGGAGTTGCAGTCTGCAGACCTGCCAGTGCACGAAACGACAGCGACACTGACTTCTGAATCCCATGATCCATCTCTTCGACATCGATCGGCGCCTGCATGCATGGACTAGTCACACTTTGCACATGCTGCCATGCGTTCATCAAAGTACAGAGGACAGGACAGCACAGCACGGCACAGCATGCTGCTGCACACGTTGCCGACGGCCCCTCCTTAATATAGGAACAATAATAATAATCCCTTATTAATAGCTGTGTACGTGTTGTGCACATGCATGGGCACGTGGTTGTAAGTGGTAACCGAAGGTCTGCACCCTGCAGCATCTGAATGAGAAAGAAAGGGTCAGAGATGTGGTTGAACGGTGTTTGTTTGCTCGTCGAAAAAAAAAGCCCGTATAAGCGGACCTAATCGTATGAATACTGATAAGATGAAGTGGGATTAGTGGAGGCTAGTCGAATCTAGTCCATTGTATAATTGTTTGATCTAAATACTTTAGCACTACTCTTATGATCTACTGTGTATTAGTATATGCAATGTTCAATTGGACATTACAACAAATAATAAATAGACAAGCAATAAATAATTAAGATTCAGTAATCATTTTTTTGCGGAAAAGATTCGATAATCATGATTGGCTAATCAAGCACATAAAATGGCCCACTGAAATGAATAAGTATCTCTAAGCGAATTGTCAAATGTCAAGCTCTAGTGTATGAGAGATTATATCAGTACAATGTATTACAAACTTGGAGTAGTACTACGTATATTACGAGTCGGATATTGGTTGTCCTACGTCTAATTCTGGCGGTCAGTGGATGGTTAATTGGATGGTTAGCAATCTAGTGGAGCTAGTTGAGTTGGTGTAGAATCAGTACCAAGGAACCCATAAGGCGATTAGTTGTGACTAGTTGCTATTACTCTGATGACACGTTGCTCGTGCGATGCTGTGGCGAGGACACGGTGGCAGGCAGCGCAGCGCAGGCGGCCTCTGACTCTGGTCCGCTCTGTGCCCGCCGCTGTGGCTTGGTCGTTGGGAGGCGGTGCACGCGACAACACACAAGTGGACAGGGCAGGGCTGTGGAGATCCCGAGCAGAGCACGCAGCGCAAGGAAGAGGGCAGGCAGGCAGCAGCAGCAGCATCCATCGATTGGTCGTCCTCCTCTGCTCTCACTGTCCGATGTGTAATCCGGAGCGCCATCATCACCCCGGAAAAAGGCAGAGCAGAGCATCCATCGTCACCATCATCACTCTGCTCATCCTCCGCGTACGTACGTTCGTTACCGAATCTCCCCTCTCCGCTTTCTGATCCATCCCGCCCACGTCCCCCATGATAAACTAATCATCATCATCAATTCATCATCGTCGCCTCACTCCTCTCCCCTCCCCTCCTCCCCCTCTACTCTGCCGCAGCTCCGAATTAAATCGATCCCCGCGCCGCCGCCCCTTGATCACAGCCGCCGCGCCGCGATCTTTATCCCCCTCCCTTTTCTTTTCCGTCCTTCAATCAATTCGCTCCACCCCCCGAGGCAGTGCGACCCGCCCGCGCCACACAAAAGTCAACGCCTCTCCCTCCTCTGATCCGCCGGAGGCGACCAAAGGCGGCATCGACAGCCGACCACCGCCTCGCCGCCGGCGGAAGTCCGATGGGCTCCTTCAAGGGCCACGTGCTCCCGGCACCCTCTTCCTCCTGGTCGGCCTATGGCGAGTCTGGTCCTCCCTCGCCCGCTACGCTGCCTCCCCCTCCACCTTCAAGGTCCGCGCATGGAACCCCCTCTCGTTGGCGCCGCCACATCTCCGGCTCCTCGAGCTCTACGTCGTCGCCGGCGGCGCCTTCGCCGACATGTGCGTGGAGGTGCTCTACTCGACGCACCTCCGCATCTTCGTCGACGGCGGGGAGATCAACCCCGCCCACCTCAACGATCTCGAGCACGGCGGGATGTTGCTCATGTTCTTCCTGTTCGGTGCTCTCGCCCTCGCATCACAGCTCTTCCCCAGGTCAGCCTCAGGAGCATCTTCCCCATCGATTTCCTCTTCTACGGTCTAGTAGTAGTCTGCACATGATCGATCAAGATCCTGTTTTTATGACTACGAATTCAATTTTTTGTTACTTCGTTTGATTGAATCTAGTAAGGATCCGATGAACCAGAATTGCAACTTTTGATCGAGACACAGCAAGACTAGGAGTTGGGATGAACCAAAATTGCAACTTTTGATTGGCCGGATAAAGCCAACTGCCACGAGACATCGTACATGTGAACGAATTCAAAGGGAGGAAAAGTTGGTTGGTTGAGGGTTAGTTGGGTGGCGTCGGAATCTTCCTCGCCGGCCGTAGCAGCTGGTTTTTGACCATGGCGGCGTCCGCATCTGGGAGCCCTGACAGGAACGATTGCACGGGTGAGCCAATATGGTCCAGCTGGTCCAACATGGCTACCAAATGGGCACCAAGTACCTGCTGCACTGTGTGCTGGTAGTTTCGTTTCGTTTCGTGTCGTGCCAGTACCACCTTTTTTCTGCGCAAGAAATTTCCTCAGTGTTGTGATGTGCTGTACCTTTTTGAATGCACATGTAGTGCCTGCCTGCCTTTCTTCAGGTAACCAATAGCCAGCCAGCCAAAGTTCGCCAGAGAATGGAAGGTATTTAGGCACGTGGTTGGCGCTACTAACAGCGTGTGATTACTACATTAGTGGTTGGTAGTTAACTCATGGCAGTGCGCAGACTTTTCAGTCTATTTGTGCTGACGCATCAATGCCCTCTGATCAGTGGAGACATTGGCGGAGCTGGTGAATCCGGACGCCTAGGGCCACACCTAAATGCTTAGACCAGCCAAACAAACCCGCACAACAATAGCCACAATATCAAAAGCGTAAAATGTGTGATTTCGTGTATATCTCAGTTAATGTTTTATGTACGTCTAATTGTACAACAAATTTGATAAAATCATAAAGATGTACGAAAGATTTTTTGTCGATCATGAATGGAGATTTAGCAATTGGATTCCCTCGTAACATAAATATTTCCATCCATATTATTTGGGGTCGATGCTTGTATTAGCTTAGCAGACGGAAGAACCGCTCATAATGTAATAATGGGATGTAGCTGCTAGCTTCTTTTGAAGTAAAGGCCGGCACTTTTTTCTCTATTATTTAAATAGTATGTGGACATGAACCTACACGTATAAGTCAAATATTTTCAAAATCCCAAGTATGATTTAACGTGCAACAAAATTTCCTTCTGTTTTTCTATTATTCTATATGCCGATCATTTGCATTGGTAACTCCTGTCCCTGTTGTTTCTGACTCCACAAGCCTCACCAAGTCAGCTTGGACAGAGGACGAGCGAGAGGCCAGCACTCACATCCAGGCAGGCCTACGTGCGCACATTTTTGCCACTACTGGCTCTGTTGGGCTGCGACGGAAGAGAGGATCACATATGCCAGCTGGGCCTTTAATTTGCCCCTGATGGGCTGCTTGCTGTGCTGTGCGAATATTAGCTGGGCCATAGAAAGTTGAAGGGAATATAAAGAGCTATTTGGGCTACGCCTAGGGCCACGGCCCTAGTGGCCCTAGGCCCAAATCCGCCTCTGAGTGGAGAATCTGAATCGTGATCACTACATTAGTTGGGTGAATTGGATCTGACAAAAAGGAGAATCTAGTTCTTGTTCTTGTACCTCTGAAAGTGGGAGGTGGGGCCAGAGTGTCACATTGAGCAAACACAGTAGCAAGTGCAGTGTGACTCTGTCTTGCATTTTATTTATGTTTGGGGGACCCCCTGTTTGATCTCGGTGGAATGACTCCCTGCTTAACCCTTTTTTCCCTGCAATCATACTGTCAGTGGAATGGAAGCTCTGCTAAGACTTTTCTTTTTCGGCGGCAATCATTTTGCCATTTTGTTTTATCTTGCTATGTGTCCCTGCAAACATTGTTAACAAAGGGAGTGGAAGGGAGTGATGATTCTTCCTGTTGCAAAGTAGTACTATGGTACCCATCAATCATAAACACCTCATTACCGGTCCGAGGACAATCAGTGTGACCATCAAGAAATTTCCTCAGTGTTGTGCTGTCCTGTGCCTTTTTTTACATGCACATGTAGTGCCTGCCTTTCTTCAGGTAACCAATAGCCAGCCAGCCAAAGTTTTCTAGAGACAGGAAGGAAGATGTTTGGGCTTATTGTTAGTGCTACTAACAGCATGTGATTACTACATTAGTAGTTGTTAACTCACAGTGACAGTGCGTAGTCTTTTCAGTGCTTACTAGTCTTGGGCTCGCATCGGTGAAGAATCTGAATTGGTATGGGTGAACGGCCATCTCATCTTGCATCCTTGAGCTGGACAAAAAGACAATCTACTCCCTTTTGTTTTACCTCTGAAAGTGGGAGGTGGGCCAGGGTGCCACATCGTGCAAACACAAGTAGCAAGTGCAGCCTGACTCTGTTTTGCATTTGATTTTGTTTTGGGGGTCCCCCTGTTTGATCTCAGTGGAATGAGTAACCTTTTCCCCTGCAATCATACTGTCAGTGGAATAGAAGCTCTGCTAAACCTTTTCTTTTTCAACAGCAATCATTTGGCCATTTTGTTTTATCTTTGCTCTGCTGTCCCAGTGTCCCTGCAACCATTGTTACCAAAAAGGGGCAGTCATGATGCTTCTCGTTGCAAATTAGTACTATGGTACACAGCAATCATAAACACCTCATTACCCTGTGCCGGACAATGTGTCCATCAACTGGTTTTATCGCTTGGAAGTTGGAACCTCTTTTAGGGGTTAGATTTCAGTGCAAGTAACCAAGTACTGAGCTGTCAGGTTTCAGTGCAAGTAACCAGGTTTCAGTGCAACTAGGAATTTTAAAGGAGACAATAATGCCCTATCCCAAGATATCTAGTAAAATCCTTGCCTGTTGAAGTACAAAGTGCTTAAGTGCATGACAGTAGGTTGGAAAATGTGTGACTTGTTTGCAAATTCGGTTCAAATATGCATAATTTTCCCTTCACCTGCTACTCTTTCAGTTAAATGAACGAAACTGCACATCACTTCTCTAACTGCCATTTCCACTACTGACAATCAGCTAAACAAAAGAGATACCCCATACAGAGCTAACAACAATTGTGAACGTCTGCAGGTACTTACCATTGACCGATGGCGTGCTCTGCCTGGTGGCGGCGACGGCGTTCACCGCGGAGTTCGTGCTCTTCTTCTTCCACTCGACGACTCACATGGGTCTAGAAGGCTACTACCACTACCTCCTCGTCATCCTCATCGGCCTCTGCATCATCGCCACCGTCCTCGGCGCTCTCCTCCCCGAGAGCTTCCCCGTCGACCTCGCCTCCGGCGTACTCATCGCCCTGCAAGGTCTCTGGTTCTACCAGACGGCGTTCACGCTGTACGGTCCCATGCTCCCCAAGGGCTGTGCCCGTGACGTGGACGGCCACATCGACTGCCACTTCCGCGCCGCGCAAGAACGCGCCGAGCAGCTGGCTAACTTCCAGCTGTTTGGGCTCGTGTTCTTGGCCTTCGTCTATGTGCTCGTGTGCTATGCTGTTGCTGCGGCGAGGTATGGGCATCCGGACCTGAAGGTGATGCATGACGAGCACGTTGCTGCCATGGAGTGCCAAGGTGATGCCAGCACCGACGTCCGGGAGGAGGGCGTGATGTAGTAGCTGGTGGCTTGGTGATGGTGTTTCTGGGATTCTTTGGATTTGGTATAGGAGTGGGAAATGAGTACAAGAGCAGAGATGGATGGGAAGTTCAGAGTTTTTCAGAATTGTGTTCGGCATACGAGTAGGGAGTGTACATTTTTTGGGATTAGTTAAAGTGAAATTACCAGAGGGTTTTGTCCTGGAATTTACAGAAGGTTTCATGAGCTGCTTAACATTTGTAACAGTCACTGATTTTTGTATGTTAGTTACATGAGCAATAGAATAAGAGAGGCAGAGTAGTGGTTGATTGCCAAGCAGTTCCTGTCATACAGTGAAAAGACAGATAGTGCCTCGGCTTGTCTGTCTGCAAAGCCGGGAAGATTAAGTACTGTAAATTTGAATCAGTGCGTTAATTATGAGCAAATAAATATGGTAAAAAAATGAACGTGCGAAACAGATAGTATTGAAGATTTGTCTCGCTATACAGTGAAAGCACATGATTTTCTTCGTCATTAGTCATACACAATTCCCTGCAAATATCTCGCATGTCCCTGTACATGGATCCTATCTTATCCCATCGTGCCCATCATGCAGTGAGTCTTCGTCCTGTTCCAAGTCACTGGTCATCGTCAGCGGTTGCGGCTGCGAGTAACGAGTTTGTGTGGCTGCAGGAACTTCCGCTCAAGAGGCCATTATAAGCTGGCACTCAATTGCCACCAACGTTCCATCCTTCTCGTGGGTGAGCATCGCAGTTTTGAAGCCAGCGACCGGCGGCGACGAGCTGTGTCGCGATTGGCAAGCGACGGCAATCCGTAAGTCGTCCTAGCTTGGGCGGTGGCGCAAGAGACGGCTCAACTCACTAGTTCGCATTCCGCAACCAAGCAACAAGCTATTTGTTCTAATAAGGTAATTAGCAAATTCACATTGTAATTGGATTTATTATTGCAGAATTTAGAATTGTTTTGTGGTCCTTTTTTAATGTTTAAATATTTCAGTAGTATAAAATTTCCCTCATGGACCACCCTTGCTAAAATTGCTTCAAATCATAGATTGGCCACAAGGCCTGGTTCTCCACAACTTGTCCCTGAGGAGAAATACTAGCCTAAGCAACACCATTCAACCCCCACATACCACTGCTGCTCACACATACACACACCAATTTGTACTTTTGTTGCGTACAGAGGAAGACCATCCTGACATGGAGATCATCACGGGAGCATTACCAAGTGTCATCACCAAGCTCACCGATCTGGCCACCGGCGAGTACAATCTGCAGAAGGGGCTCAAGAATGACATCAAGTTCCTCCAAGAAGAGCTCATGGCTATGAAGGGTGCGCTTGAGGATATCTCCAAGGTTCCACCTCACCAGCTTCCTAATGGAGATGATATTTGGGCGACGAACGTGAGAGATCTGTCCTACGACATAGAGGATAGTATTGTCGAATTCATGGTGCAATTCGATGTCAGAAAACTGGACAACCAGCATGGGCTCAAAGATGTCATTGATAGGAGCCTCGATTGGTCGATGCAGCTCAAGATTCGCCACAAAATCGCTACTGAAATCAAAGAGATCAAGAGCCGTGTCCTAGAGGTACATGAACGGCACCGTAGGTATGAGGTCAACCAGGGTATTAATAAGCCTATTACAGCTACTGTGGATCCTCGTTTATTCTGTCAGTACACAAAGATGACAGAGCTCGTTGGTATTGATGAGGCAAGAGATGATCTCATCAACACTATGATGGAAGGAAATGAAGTGCCAATGCAGAAAGCCAAGATAGTTTCCATTGTTGGATTTGGAGGATTAGGGAAGACAACTCTTGCTAATGCAGTGTATCAAAAGCTTAGAGTACAATTCGATTGCTGGGCTTTTGTTCCAGTTTCTCAAACTCCTGACTTGAAGAAAATATTCAAGGGCTTGCTCTATCATCTTGGAAAGAATTATATCAATGACGAAGCATTGGACGAAGGGTGGCTCATCGAGGTACTCAGGGAATCTCTTCAAGAGAAAAGGTATGAAATTTACGGTGCCTTATACTAGGGCATACTACCATCTAAAAAGGACTAGTATGAAAGCATCCATCGGTCTAGAATAATTGTATACTCTTAGAAACTTGACTGGTAGTATAGGTAGTATGGACAACTAAGTATGGGTAGTATAAGGGTATCATGGACCAAAAATTATAATGGCAATTATTATAATATTTTAGTAACATTACTAGTCTTTTCCTCTCTCTCCGGTTTATTCATCAGTCTTTTGCTCTCCTCTCCCATTCATCAGTGGTCCGTTCATGGCAACAGGGGGCTGGCGGCCGGCGGCCACCCATGACGGCCAGCTCCGGCGAGCCTCGCTGCATCATTGTCCTCCTCGATTTGGAGCCGACGCTGCGTGCGTTCCTGGTAGTGCTTAGCCGAGAATCGATGGTGGACGTGAGAGGCGCTGTGTCGCAGCCCCAAGAGCAGGTGGCGCAATTGAGGGTCTAGCACAACACTATTCTGTTTGTTTGCCAACCTCCATTGATGGTCTTGCGAATCCAAGTGCTACGTACAGGTGCCCGTGGCAGCACCTTGAAGAGTTCTTAGACGCGCCGCCGCAGCCAACCACACGTCCTGACTGCCTTTGGTTGCTTCTCCTCCACATGTATCCCCCATGTGCTCTCGCCTCGGTTCGTGCTCTTGGGCTCTGCGTGCGGACGGATCTTGACCGTGGACGGCTGCAGCGAGATGCTAGTCACCGGCGGGCCAGCCTGCTTCCGCTCGTTGCACGCGTGGGAGGCGCGGTGCTGGGGCAGCGCTGGGGCACATGCAACGCGGGAGGCCGAGCTCTCCGTTCCTGCCGGTGGCTACGGCAAAACTAGATGACCTGCGTACCCTGAGAAAAAAATAGGAAGAAATTGGTTCCAGTCGTTGGATCGTGTCACAGTGTGCCGTGGCGATCGAAGGCATGTCACCCATTCTGAGTCCCAGCAAGGGGAGGAGGGTTAGGCCACAGGTGGGCCTCTGCTGAAATATTACAAAACTACCCTAATTAATGGATAGTTAGATTTGATCTATACTCCGTACTACTGGATGGTAGTATAAGACACTGTAAAAGAGCTCGGAATTAAAGCATTGCTTCTATCAATGTTGTTCTTTCCCCACTTGTAAGTTACGCCCTCCATTTAATAATACTTAGGCTAATCTTGATGGGAGGTTTCTTGCTGTGCTTCCAAGAATGGCATATAACAATATATGCATTTGACTGATAGGGGAAATAGTGCACTGCAATATTTTGCTTTGTTATTTCATAGATAACATATGCAAGAGGGTAAATGTATTCGAAAGAGTGCCTATGTGGTTTTACCTATATGAACCTCTCTATTCTGTATCTTTATTATTTTTTCGTTACATCATCACAAATTTTGTCATAGAACAATAGTTAATGAGAATAATAATAAACGCTGATTCATGTCCTTTTTAAATGAAGACTACTGCAGACTCTCAAGCTTTTTTTTTGAACATTACTCTCAAGCTTGATCACATCATTATTATCTGCAATTAATATAGCAGTCTTTTTTAATCCTGATGAGACTTCTTTTTATTTTACAATGATTTTGAATGAATTTATTGGCTAATCTAGCTATAAATTTTTTATCTTTTTTTTTTGCTGGAAATGCTAGTTTTTTTCCGTTGCTAACTCGCCCTACATGCAGGTATTTTTTTGTTATTGATGACATATGGGATATCGAAGTGTGGAAAGTGATCAAATGTGCATTGCCCCATAATGATGTTGGATCCATGATTATTACAACGACCCGTAATCGTGATGTTGCTGAACAAGTTGGTGGTGCTTACCAGATGAAACCCCTTTCCCTAAAAAACTCACAAAAGCTATTGTATGGACGGATATTTGGCAATGGATACAAAGACAACAATGAAGACACAGACAAACAGGAAGACGACCTGGCTGAAGTATCTAATCAAATACTAATGAATGTGCTGGTGTACCCTTAGCTATCAGTACAATAGCTAGTCTATTGGCTAGCAAAGGAAGAAACAAAATGGATTGGTATGAGGTGTACAACTCTATCGGTACTGGTCTCCACAACAACTTTGATGTAGGGAATATGAGAAAGATTTTGTTACTGAGCTACTATGATCTACCATCCCATCTAAAGACTTGCTTATTATATTTAAGTGTGTTTCCAGAAGATTTTAAAATAGAAAGGGATCGCTTGATATGGATGTGGGTAGCTGAAGGTTTCATCCAATGCACGAGAGAAGGGGAAAGCTTATTGGAACTCGGAGAGAGTTACTTCAATGAGCTCATAAACAGAAGTATGATCCAGCTTGTAAATCATGAGTACCATCGTGCCAGTGAGTATTGTTGTGTACATGATATGGTGCTCGAACTTATCCGTATCTTATCAAATAAAGAAAACTTCGTCACAATACTGCATGATCATACGTCTCCAACAAGTACAGTTCGGAGGCTATCACTTCAGAATTGCATGGTGGATCATGCTTGGATACGGGATAAAACCAGCAAGAAGAAAATAAGGTCAGTAATTGTCTTTTTACCTGACAATGATCCAAAGCTGAACCTTGGGGCCTTTGGAGTTTTACGTGTCCTGGATTTGGAGTGTTGTCGTCTTTCAAATGTTCATTGCCTAGAGAATGTTGGGAAGCTAATCCACTTGAGGTATCTGGGACTAAGAAGTACACTTCTCAGACAGCTTCCTAATGTAGAAATAGGAAAACTGCGATTTCTACAGACCGTAGACATAAGGGACACTGTGACTAGGAATTACAACTTCCCCTCAGCTATTTTTCAACTGAAACATCTGAGGTGCCTACACATTAAAAGCTCTGGTGGTGTGCCAGAAGGGATTAGTAACCTAACATCACTTGAAGTGTTGTCAGTTGGTTGGATCTGTGACGACACAACCATTATAGAACTGGGCCATCTTACGGAGCTGAGGATGCTGAAAATTATCTTGGACACTGACTTCATCACTGAACAACTGGACCATCCAATGGGGCTGAAACCTCTGGAGGAATCTCTGGTGGCGTGCCTGCACAAGCTGAAGAAAATCCGGAGTGTAGATATCAGCGGCATGGCTCGTCTAAGCAAACATACAATCGGTCGATTGGATGCCTGGCACGCCCTTCCCCATCTCCGTAGAATTCAACTGAGTAATAAATTCGGGTTCTATGTGCGACCAGATTGGATGAATCCCTCATATCTTCCGCACCTCACCTACTTATGCGTTACCGTGCTGCAGCTACAACAGGAGGACCTCGATATCATTGGGAGTTTGCCAGCTCTCCGCGATCTAGATCTATCTGTGCACTCTGGGCTGAGTATCACCATCGATGGTTCTTTGTTCCCAAACTTGGTACGGTGCAAGTTGCTAAACTTCATGCCACCGGTGGTATTTCGTCAGGGAGCAATGCCAAGACTGATAGATCTTGAGTTCACATTCAATGTGCGGCAGACGAGACGAGTCGCTGGCAGCATCGACAATCTCGAATTCGGCTTGGAGAACCTGAGAGTGCTCCAGAACATCTTAGTCCGCTTCACAGGTAGAAGCGACACGAAGAAGGAAAGGGAGGAAGCAATGGACGTGCTGAGGCATGCAGTCGAAATCCACCCGAATCGTCCGAAGCTTAGGACGGAGGACTGGTGAAGATGAATGTGAGTCTAGTCTAGCTTCATTGTTCCTCCTCTGCCTCTGTCTCGTCCCTATCGTAACTTGTTTTGCTCCTTTCTCGGTTTCAGGTAAATGATGGAACCGAGAGTAGACTTGAAACCTGAGGCAGATTGCCACGTTTGCAGAAAATAAAAGTGCATGTGCTTTTCCGACGGACAGCAGCATCCAGCCACATTTGCAGAAAACACATAGCTGAACTTTCCATTAGTTAAAAGAAAAACACATAGCTGAAATGCCGAATACTGTTGGTTGTCACGGATGGGAGTGTTCCTGTTGAGTGCAATGGTTTGTTTACTCATGTGTCAAAAAGAAAGAAAAAACACTTTATTAATGTTTACATTGTATATTTGTATTTATTGTACCACTAGTTCTTACTAATATTTAGAAGTAGTACTGCATAAGAACTTAAACAGGGTTCTATTTGTAACATTATGGAGTGGGTACTGCATACTCTTGTACCACAATTATTGGTCCTGATCCAAAACAGGGAACTTTTTGAATTTTTCAGGTCAAATCTTCCGACCAGCCACAGGTAGCCGGCAAGGTCATTCCGCAGGCGACCTCCTGCGTGTTCCTAGCCAGTTCCATTGGCGGTGGTTCGCCACGTTCCGGCCAGTTCCATTGCCCGTGGAAGCCAACGTGTTTTGCGACCGCTATGGAAGCCTATCTACAACTGCAACTCATTTACCTGCTGCAACTGTCAGCTCTGATCAGATATTAGATTGTTCTGAAGATTGTCCCCTGAAATGGCGCGGAAGTTTCTTCACTGAACATAGTCGATGAGCCATTGAATACAATCGGAGCAGGCAACAACGTTGTCCCGCAGTGAAGACTTCACTGTTCTATGAAGAAAGCAGTGTGTTTTGATTTGCAGAAGGGAGAAATGACAAAAGGATGTACCATTTCAGTCTTCAGAAAAGCAGCAGTCCGTGAGAGCGAACAGCCTGAGTTGCAGGATTCTGATTTTGTGGAAAACTGTACATTATACATTGACGGCCAGAAATACACGATGAACCTGAAACATATTTGTGACATCAATGTTTTTTTGTTCTGCTACACTAATTTTGCTCTGAACCACGTTTCAATTCTTCGATCTCTGCTTCCCTTACCAGATACTTTTGGTTTGATCTCGGTGGAATGAGTCCCTGCTTAACTTTCCCCAGCAATCATACTGTCAATGAAATGTAACCCCTGCTAAACCTTTTCTTTTCTTTTTTATGTCCAAAAAAAGACTTTTTTTTGGCGGCAATCATTTTGCCATTTTCTTTTATCTTTGCTAAGTATGCAGTCCCTGCAACCATTGTTAACAAAAAGGGGCAGTGATGATGCTTCTCGTTGCAAATTAGTACTATGGTACACAGCAATCATGTACTCCTCATTACCTGCAACCATCAACTGGGTTCAGTGCTTGGAACCTCTTTTAGAGGTTAGGTTTCAGTGCCGGGATTTTGCAGGTTGCAAGTATTGAGCTGGTTGCATAATCAGTTGAAATATGCAGTATTTTCCTTCACCTGCTATTCTTTCAGTTAAAGGAATGAAACTGCACAATGCAGCATTTTTTCCTTCACCTGCTACTGTTTCAGTTAAATGGACGAAATTGCACATTATGTCTCCAATTGCCAATTCCAACGCTCCAATTGCACATTATGTCTCCAATTGCACATTTCAGTGCAGGGATCTAAGCAACGATATGGAACAATTCATGTGCATCATGAAAAAAATTAAAAAATGTTATGAAACATCCCATGAATGCTATGAGTACAATTAAAGCAAAGCCATAAAATTTCATTAATATTGTGGGAACAATCCAATAAAATACATGACTAGTGTAGAAATGATACAAACATCACAATAAAATATCTCATCTTCGCCATGAGCCATGATGTGTAAATTGTAGTGGGGCACTGATGACCGAGGCCAACACGCAAGTATCACTGCCACGGGTTTGGCACAAGCGACCTTGGGATATTTCGTAAATGTTCCCGGCAGTGAACATGAATAAAATCATTTGATTGCACCATCAAACACACGTATATATTACGCGGGTATTGTAGTGTCACTATTGTGTCCATTTACACGTTCTCTGGTATTATCCATATTTCGTCAACTACCGCCGCAGTTTCTTATGTTAATTGCTCCGTCACATGCTACACTGATCACGAAAGGACATGCAAATTAACAAGAATGAGATGACGAAACATTGGAGATAAGCAGCTGCTTGATTTTGGAGATGATGGCAAGGTCCTTTGCTGGCCGTGCCTGCCAGCAGAGATGAATCTGCTCGAGCCTGGTTAGGTTTTAGCCATGGCCAGACCGAATCAGGTTGCATTAGTACATGGACTTGTTGTTTGGTTCGTTGACTTATGTTAGCCTGTTCTTTAAAGCACAAGTTTGATTAGCTGGTCAGTACTGTATTGCCTCTGGTCACCTTCATCCTGCTTGTGGTTAGAGTAACCCGGACACCTCTGCGGCCCTTCCATGCTCACGGCTCGCCGTTCCCTACCAGCAACTGCTCGATCCTCTGTTTGCACCTTCAAATTTTTCCTCCCTCATCCAATTTCCCAAGTACAATTACTTGTGAATTTTATGGTCCAATTTCATCCATCAAATTTTCAAATCTACCTTCATTTGTCTAGTATAAAAATTATTCTCATTCTTCTTCACTGTGTGTGAGTAGGGCGTTGGGCCCCACCCCTTCTCGTCCTCTGTGTCATTCTCGTCCCATGCGATTGACCGGCTGCAGTACCACGCTAATACCACCCCGGTGCGGCTCAGGTTGTGTGTTGCGCGTCGAGAAGAAGATGATGCAACAAGACATATAAATGAGGGTTGCTTATCTTGGAGTACATTTCTGTAAAACATTTGAAAATCTATTGTTTTCCTCCTTGTGACGCGCAGCAAGACTCGGCAAGGGTGTTTCAATTTTGTTCGATTTATTTTACGAATTAACAGGCTATATGTACCTTCAATGATAGAGGATGTACCTATTGACTTTTAACAATCTTAAGATCCTCTGGTTTCAGTCTCCCGTATGGGTCTTTAATATAGTATACTTATTCTGTAAAAAAAAGGCATCCGATCGAGGTGGAAGATTTTTTTTAGTTGTACCGGCGTCATTACCTGAGCTAGCCAACGCGCATAGAATTTTGGCCAGAAATATTTTTGTCTGCAAGTCATAAGAGCCATCAGGCTAATCACTAGCTTAAGCAACGCCGTTGGACCCCCACATATATATACAACTGCTGCTCACAGCTCACACATACACACATCAAGTTTTCTCTGTTGCATCCCGAGGAAGAAGAACCCGCCATGGAGGTCGTCACGGGAGCATTGCCAAGCATCATCACCAAGCTCACCATTCTTGTCACTGGCGAGTACAATCTGCAGAAGGGGCTGAAGGGCGAAATCAAGTTCCTCCAAGAAGAGCTCACAGCTATGAAGGGTGCGCTCGAGGATGTCGCCAAGGTTCCAGCAGAGAAACTTCCTAATGGAGACGAGATTTGGGCGAGGAATGTGAGAGAGCTGTCCTACGACATAGAGGATAGTATTGACAAAGTCATGGTGAAATTCGAGGGTAGAAAACTGGACAACTTGCATGGGTTCAGAAAGTTCACTGGTAGCAACCTCGATTGGTTGATGCAGCCCATGGTTCGTCACAAAATTGCTACTGAAATCAAAGAGATCAAGAGTCGCCTCCAAGAGGTACATGATCGGCACCGTAGGTATGAGGTCAACCATAAGAAGCCTGTTACAGTTGCAGATACTGTGGATCCTCGTTTATTGCTTCAGCACATGAGGATGACAGAGCTTGTTGGTATTGATGAGGCAAGAGATGAGCTCATTAATACTATGATGGAAGGAAATGAAGTGCCAATGAACAAAGTCAACATAGTTTCTATTGTTGGATTTGGAGGACTGGGGAAGACAACTCTTGCGAATGCAGTTTATCAAAAGCTTAGAGCACAATACGATTGTTGGGCTTTTGTCGCAGTTTCTCAAACTCCTAACTTGATGACAATATTCAAGTGCTTGCTTGAAGATCTGGGCAAGAAGATCAATGATGACGCATTGGACGAACGTTGGCTCATCGAGGTAATCAGGGAATCACTTCAAGGGAAAAGGTATGAAAGCATTGCTTCTATCAAAGTAGTTCTTCCGCACTTGTAAGTTATGCCCTCCATTTCATAACAGTTAAGCTAATCTTGATGGGAGGTTTGTCGATGTGCTTCCAAGAAAGGCGTATAATAAGATATACAATTGATTGATAGTGGATCTAGCAAACTGCAATATTTTGTTTCGTTATATATCCCATATGCAAGAGGTTTCTCGTCGTTGTGCTTCCAAGAATGGCATATAATAAGATATACACTTGATTGATAGTGGATATAGCAAACTGCAATATTTTGTTTCGTTATGTCATATATATCGCATATGCAAGAGGGTAAATGTATTGGAAAGAGTGCCTATGTGGTTTAATTTATATGAAACCTATCTATTCTGTACCTTCATTATTTTTTCGTTACATCATCACAAATGTTGTCATGGAGCAGTAGTTTATGAAAATGAGTATTGGAGTAGAGTAAGTCTGCACAATATTGTTAAAAAATGTTCCTTTTTAAATGACAAGATACAGACTCTTAAGCTTTATCACACCATTATTATCTGCAATGAATATAGCAATCCTTTTATCGTGGTAAGACTTATTTTTTTTATTTTACAATGATTTTGAATTGTTTTATTTTGTGTACAGGTTGGCTAATCTAGCTATTTTATTTTAATAATAGGCCATTAATAGACTCCAGTAATATAATTTGCATACTGCTGTATATGAGCAATTCTAGCCCTCTCAATTTTGCTGGAAATGTTAGATTTTTTCCGTTTGCTAATAACTTGTCCTACATGCAGGTATTTTATTGTTATTGATGACATATGGGATATCAATCTGTGGAAAATTATTAAAAATGCATTGCTTGATAATGATGTTGGATCCAGGATTGTTGTAACAACCCGTAATCGTGACGTTGCTGAACAAGTTGGTGGTGCTTACCAAATGAAACCCCTTTCTCTAAGCAAGTCCCAAAAGTTACTGTATGCAAGAATATTTGGTACCAGAAACAAAAACATCAACGAAGACATGGAAAAATGTCTGGATGAGGAGCTAGCTGAAGTATCTAATAGAATACTAAAGAAATGTGCTGGTGTACCCTTAGCTATCATTACGATAGGCAGTCTATTGGCCAGCAAAGGAGCAAACAAAATGGACTGGGATGAGGTGTATAACTCTATGGGTACTGGCCTCCATAACAACTTTGATGTAGGGACTATGAGAAAGATTTTGTTACTGAGCTACTATGATCTGCCATCCCATCTGAAGACTTGCTTATTATATTTAAGTGTGTTTCCGGAAGATTTTAAAATAGAAAGGGATCGCTTGATATGGATGTGGGTAGCTGAAGATTTCATCCAATGTACGAGGGAAGGGAAAAGCTTATCAGAAATCGGAGAGAGTTACTTCAACGAGCTCATAAACAGAAGTATGATCCAGCTTGTAAATTATGAGTATGACCTTGAGAATAATGAGTATTGCTGTGTACATGATATGGTGCTCGAACTTATCCGCATCTTATCAAGTAAAGAAAACTTTGTCACTATACTGCATGGCCATAAGGATGATACATCTCCAACAAATACAGTTCGGAGGTTATCGCTTCAAAATTGGAAGGTGGATCATGCTAGGATTGGGGGTAAAACCAAGAAGCAGAAAATAAGGTCAGTAGTTGTCTTTTCACCTCTCAACCCAGAGCCAAAACTTTGGACCTTTGGAATTTTACGTGTCCTGGATTTGGAGTCTTGTCGTCTTTATAAAGTTCACTTCTGCCTAAAGCATCTTGGGAAGCTAACACACTTGAGGTATCTGGGACTGAGAACTACATTTATCGAACACATTCCTAATGAAGAAATAAGAAAACTACGATTTCTACAGACCTTAGATATAAGACACACTCTGACTATGATTGGCAACTTTTCCTTGGCTGTTTATCAGCTAAAACATCTAAGGTGCCTACACATTCAAAACTATGGTGGAGTGCCGAGAGGGATTAGTAACCTAACATCCCTCGAAGTGTTGTCAATTATGTTGGTTGGTGACTCCACGACCATTATAGAACTGGGCCATCTTACAGAGCTGAGGGTGCTGAAAATTAGTTTAAACAGTGGCTACACAGTCGGCTTGGAGAACTCACTGGTAGAGTGTCTGCAGAAGCTCAAGAAAATAAACACTGTAGATATCAGAGGCACTGATCTTCTAGACAGAATTGGTCTATTGGATGCCTGGCAAGCCCCTCCCCATCTCCGTAGAATTCAACTGAGTAAATGCTGGTTCTCTGTGCGACCAGATTGGATGAATCCCTCGCATCTTCGACGCCTCACCTTCTTAGCTGTGTCCGTGCTGCGGCTACAGCAGGAGGACCTCGCAATCATCGGGAGGTTGCCAGCTCTCCGAGATCTATGTCTGTGTGTGGACTATGGGCTGGGCATCGTTGTCAATGGTTCATTGTTCCCAAACCTGATACGGTGCAAGTTGCTGAACTTCATGCCACCTGTGGTATTTCATCAGGGAGCCATGCCGATGCTCACAGATCTTGAGTTCACGTTCGATTTACGGAAGACGAGAAGAATCACTGGCAGCATTGATAGTCTCGAATTCGGCTTGGAGAACCTGAGGGCGCTTCAGAATATCGTAGTTCGCTTCGGAGATGAAAGCGACAGGGAGCATGACACGGAGGAAGCAATGGCTGTGCTGAGGAATGCAGTCGAAATCCACCCGAATCGTCCGAAGCTTGAGCGCGATGACCGGGGTTTAAAACATTTATATGAATGTGAGTCTAGCTTCCTAGATCCTCCTCCGCTCAGTTTCTAAAAAAACTCGACCTGCGGGGGGTAAGACCACCCCCGAAGCGTTTCATTACTAGAAGAAGACCTTCTCACACAGGCTGAGAAACCCCCGAACCCCTCTCCGTCCCTTACACGAGGGCCACACGTTCCCTGTGAGAGTCGGGCCGGCGCTTAGCACCGTTACCTGCGACTGGGCTGGGCCTTAACCCGTGCTTTGGGATTACGGAGAGACGAGGGGATTTTTTAACCCAGGCCATAATTCGTTCCCACTGGGAATCGAACTTGGGACCTAGGAGGTGCAGCCGGATCTCCTAACCACTAGGCTAGAAGTCCATTTGCCTCCGCTCAGTTTCTTGACTACCCTAACTTATTTTGCTCCTTTCTCGGTTTCAGATAAATGATGATGGAATGGGGAGGAGGCTTCTTGCCTGAAACAGATCAACAAAAAGTGCATGTGTTTGCCGGTGGACAAGCAGCATCCAGCCATATTTGCAGGAAACACAGCTGAAGTTTCCGTTAGTTAAAAGAAAAAAAAAACTGAAGTGCTGAACATCGTTGGTCGTCGCACATAGGAGTGTTCCTGTTGAGTGCAATGGTTTGTTTACTCATGTATCAAATAGGAAAAAAACAATTGATTAGCTTTTACATTGTATATTTGTATTTCTCGTACCACTAGTTCTTATGGATCTTCAAAAGTAGTACTGCATAAGCACTTAAGCAGAGTTCTGTTTGTAACATTATGGACCTTAAACAGGGGGTATTTGCATACTCTTGTCTTGTATCCTAATTATTAAACATTATGCTTTTTGAACTTTTCAAGAGGGCCTTGAGTAAATCTTCCAGCTGGCCACAGGTAACCGGCGAGGTCACACCGCCAGCGACCTCTCGCACAAACCCCTGTCCACTCACAGGTCCTGATGAGGCCGGCGGTGCTTTGCCACTCACGTGTTTGGTTACCGGTGGGGAGGCCGGCCTGCCCCATCGGAATGGTTAAAGAGAGCAGAGATTCACCCCTTCCTTTTGCAGGCCACGTCGCCCCAAATTGGCGTGGCCGAAAATGGGAAGGCCACGTCTTCCCATGCGGACGTGAAAATTTTATTCACCGCAGTTCAGTTGCTTCGCATCCGCTCCTTTCACCCGATGCCCATCTCCCGTGCGACCCAAACCCTACCTCGTGGCGTGCTCTCTCTCTCCCTGCCGCCGCCGCCCCCTCTCACGGTCTCACCTCCTCACTCTCCACCTGCCTCCACCCGCCTGCTGCTCCGCCGTCGTCTTCTCCGCGCTGGCGCAAGAGGGGCTGGGGCTCACCTGTTGGCGCTCTAGGCACACCTCGAAAGCTAGTAGCATCGGCGGGCAAGCCTCCTCTCCTGCTCGCCTCAGCTCGACGCCGACTTCGGCTCCACTGTTGCTCGATCATGGGAAGCCACATGAACTCAGCGTTGTGGGAGATCTATGTACGCTACCATTGCGAGCTCCGATTGCATTGGCGCTCTCATCCCGTCTCTCCTCTCTCCTGCCTTGATTCGATCCCTTCTGATCTACTCGCTGCATCACAAGGCGCACTGATGGCGATGGCACCAGCGTCGGCGAAGGCCGGACCATATCTTCCCCACAGGTCGGAGCATATGCATATCCACCTGCCTTTTTTCCCAGCCTTGTTTAGCTTCTGACCCAAGAAAATCTGCTCACCATGGAGTATTTCTTCGATCCATCCTCTGGTGAGGACGTGAGGTAAGACACGCAGCAACAATTGCTTAGATTTCGGAATCGCTTTACCGTTTCTCCATCTTCTTGCTGGCTCGATGCCCGTTCTTTATATTTTTTAAATCAACTTTTTTTTTTGCTTAATCAGATTTCGATTTGGCAGGTTCTTGATTTGTTTGAGACTGGAACAATTTCTTGGCTTGGTCACGCCCTCTTGCTCTGCGCCGTGCATGCCTTCTTGCTACCGCAGCTCGCCTCCGCGCAGTGTGCAGTCCACAGGTTTCGCATCCTTCCCCGCTCAAGCCTGTCTGTAGCTCGCCACCAACGGATTTGAGAAGTCCTCTTGAGGAGCCGTTGCCCATCGTGATGTGGTAAATCTATGCTTTAATGAGCTTGCCTACCTCCTGTTTGATAAAATGCCTCTTTCTCTTTGTTTTTTTTTGAACTATATGTTCCCCTACATACGATTGTCATGAGTCATGCATGTTTAGCTGTATACATAGACTTATTTGTGTATTTGAACTGATGGCTTAGCATTTAACTAAATTTACTGATCTTTACTCTAGGTTTGCTTTAGTCTTAGAGATGCCTTTTGTACTCTAGGTTCGTTGTATCCTCTTTGAACTTTAGACATTTTTGTGGTCATTATTTACTGGCATGCATCTTTATGTGGCTCTTACAAAATAAAGATGTGTAGCAGTCGAGCTCTGAAACATATTCATTCTGAGACAGTGGATGTGGCAAACATGTTGGAAGAGAACACTACAATCTGTAAAAAAAATATGCATGTGTGAATAAACAGAAAAAGAAAACACTTGTGAATAAGCATGCTATATGCTCTGGTTGCAACTCTAACGCCCTGATCTGTGTTATGCTGTTGTGTATAGGTGCGAAGTCGGTTGACGTCAGTGACATGAGATCTAGGAATAGTTCTGTGGACGTAAATACAGGAGGTGAGGTGCCTACTGCCACTACCATCTGTGCTATTTAAAGTATGAATGGGGCCTTTAGCAACTGCTTGCTTCCAACTTGAGAGATATGAGTAGTTAAAGAATATTATTATTGTGAACAATTATACATATCAAGGTTTATTAGATCTCATCTTTGAGTTATAGTGCTACTACTTGTTTCCAGCCATTTCTTTCTCGAATATTTTTTTTCTCGAATACAGCTATTTCTTTCCAATTTAATTAATGTAAAAGGGAAAAACAATTGTTTTTTCATAGCGCGTCACTACCAAACATAGTGTCACACCCGGTTTTATAAAAACAAACCGAATGCATCTCATATGTGTGCCAGGATCAAATTTCACACATATGATAGACTCCATGAATAAACAGAACACAAAGGTACAGCGGAAAGAATAAATAAAGACAATACAAACGTTTTCTAGCAGGGGAATCTTCAACTCTTCACCACAGGCAGTTGACTGGGGGTTGCGTACGCCTAGCAATCTTCATTGAATGCACTAAGAACTCCATATCTTTCTTCTCCTTTTGATCCAATGTTTAGCAAGGGTGAGTACACTTATGGTTGGTACTCGACAAGTGGAGGAGTATGCAAAGCTTTCAAGGAAAGGCTAAGAGTTAAGAGCCATCAATATTTTAGTTCGTCAAGTTTTATTAGCAAGCACCTGATTACTAAAGTATAAGTATATACCAACCCAATTAATCATATAAAGAGATATACATAATCTCACATCATTCGTACCAAAGCACTCATTCCTTAACCATGAACCACAATTTATTTTCAACTTCAAGTTCAATTATCATGTGAGGGTCCAGGCCGTTCATAACCGCGAACACGGCTGTTATAACAGTTTTACACTCTGCAGAGGTTGTACACTTTCACCACAATTCGCGTAAAAGCTCCGAAGAACTTTGGACCCAACCATGCAGTGCGGGCCAGGCACGTACCACACTTCCAAGGTGTGACTGCATAGGGACGCTACGAGGCTTTTCCAGAGAATTCCTATATGTATGTGTTTGCTCCCCGTCGACCACGGTTACAACGGCAAGGCCTCGCCTTTCGATCCCGCACCTCCCAAACCGGTAATGCCCCCAAATTCCACCACTAGCAGTGCAAACACAACACACAGTTCATCTAGTTACTTAGCCAAGACCAGAGCCATATGGTATTGTGGTTGTACGAGAAAATCCCAGGTTGCCGCTCCATGTTCCAATTAACATAAGTGATCTTGTTTAACATCATCATCGGAACATGGATATTAATAACTTGATAAATGGTAACACAAAATTATTATCTTCACGATTAGTGTGAACCATTCCCAAGTATAGCAGCTAAGCAAGCTACCCAACATAAAGTAAAGACCCGGTTATCAAACGGATGGTGAATAAAAACTAGTCATCCTTAATATAGGACCCATCAAATTAATGCAATATACATACATAAAGTAAATGTTAATTAGCATGATGTTGCATAGGTCAAAAGAGAGTATGTTGAGGGGGAAAATCCACTTGCCTTAAATCCTAATAATAACTGTTAAAGCTCAATTCCTTCGTTGACTTCTTCAACGAACTCTTCACAGCTTGATCTTCAAACTCAACTTGAACAACGTCTATCGTCACATGAACACATACAAGCAAACAAATGCACAGATAAATAAACAATACACCAAACATGTGCAACAATATTGATCAAGCATGAAAACGGGTCGAGGTCTCGGAAAGGATTGAGAGGATACAAGAAACGCTGCGATCGGAGCTAGGGTCGAGAAGATACAACTATCGGAAGATTAGATATAAAGCAAAAACTATTATGCTTCATTTATTTTAGTTAAGAAAAGACATGAAACAAATATTTCAAAGAGATATTCATATTCGAATTAATTCAAGTTAAACTTTTCATAAGAAAATGCGGAGTAAAGCCTAATCAATTTTATTTATAAATATTATATATAAATTATATTAATTAAACAACTAAATTTAGAAAACAATTACATAGGAGAATCTAATTGAATAACCTTATTATTCATGTTCAACTAGTCAATCATAACTAATAAATACATTTATATTTAGATTAGTCAAGTTTACCTATAGTTATGAAAACTCGAGTTATAACCTATGTAGCTTTTATTCATAAAACAGTTAAATAATCATTAACCAAATTGAATTAGTTTATGAAAAGACAAGATATAACTCTAACCATATTTTAATTATAAAAAGGTTAGTTCAATAATGGTTAATCAAATTATCTTTTATTATAAAACATGAAGGTAGCTAATTAGCTTTTAAATTAGAAAGCTAGTTAAATAACATTTAGGCAAATTAATATTTATTTATTTCAAAAACATGGAACATGGTAAATAACATTGGTGAACTAAACTTTGTGCTGTTAGAGAGTTAACGCATCAAGAACGAGGTTAAACGGAGCTAAAACGTGAAACCTATGGATAAAACAAGGTTCGGGGGCTTAACTGCGAGGAAACTAAATTAACAGGGGCTTAAACATAATTACGCATGAAAACATGAGGGCTAACGCGTAAAACTAGTAGTGCTGGGCGGCGGGTTAGAAACTACGAAAGTGCAGGGGCTAAACCGATAACAACATGACCTATTTCTAATTACTTTTCAACTGACGTGGACGGCGGGTTGATTTGTACAAACTGCAGGGGTGTTTCTGCAAACTCGCCACGGCTGACCGGCGCGGGTTCTGTTTGACCTAGGCTAGATCTAAACTGGGCCGTTGGATCGAGATCGGACGACCAAGGATCACCTGGCGGATCAGTTCGCCGGAGGGGACGGGCAGACGGTTGCGAGCGGCGGCGCTACGCCGGAGCATCGCCGGAGCTCGGCGAATCCGGGGCTAGGAGCCACAGTTTTGAGTGATTCTTGAACTAGGAGAAAGCTTGGGACACGGGGAATCTATCTGCATGGTTCTTGTCGAGGATTGGTTGACTGTCGGGGCCGGCGACGAGCCATGGCGGCTTGGCGGCGACGGCGAGTCAGTGCGCGCGAGTAAGAGCAAGAGAGGGAGGGGAAACGCGCTCGGCGAGTTCTTTACCTTCCCACAAAGCTCTATGATGGGGTCTTGGAGAGCAAAGGGCATTGGAGGCATGGATCAAAGGCGGCGGCGGCGCGAGCTCGATGGCGGCGGCGGAGCGAGCTCAGGGGCTAGGGTTTCGGCGTCAAGAGGAAGGGACTTCGGGAGGGGGTGGCGGCGCATTAAATAGGCCGGAGCAAAAATCCTTGGCGTGTGTAACACCCTAATTTTATCATCACATTAAAATTTATGTAGGCAACCTATTTTTCTTAGTTTTTATTGTTTTAAGGATATTAAATTGCAAATTCAAATCTTGGCTCTTAAATATTTAAATGACATTTAAATTAGAGTCAATAAAGTTTTTGTTGCATTCATGGCTGATTGCATATATTTGAATGATGGCTTGAATTTGAAAGGGTTTGCAAAAGTTTAAACTAAATTTCAAAAACCTTTCTTCCTTCCCTCTCTCTTTTCTAGCCCAACCCGGTTTCCTCTTGCGGCCCAGTTCTTTTCCCGGCCCAGCTCGGCGCGCAGCAGTCAGCCCAGCACGGCCCAGCCGAGCTTCTCCTTCTTTCTCTCTTTGTCTCGCTGCCGGTTGGGCCCGCCCTGTCATCGTCTTCTCGCGCGTCGTCGTCAAGTAGGACTCGGCGGTGAGTCCCGAGCACCCTACGCCGTCGTGTCGCGCCTTGGAGTGCAGTCGGAGCTTCCTCGGCCTTTATAAGCGCGCCGCCCGAACTCCCTTGGCCGCTGACCCAAGCCATAGCTTCCGCGCCGCCATAGCCGCCCAAAACCCTAACCATAGAGCCGCCCACCGCGATTCGGGTTCTAGGGACCGCCTTCGCCGCTTCTTGTTCGCCGCCGAGCTTCGCGTGGAGGTAAGGAAGTCGCCGAGCCTCTAATCCCTCTCTCTCTCGCTCTCTCGAGGCCTCGTCGCGTCGCCGCCATGGCTGACCGCCGCCGCTCGTCGGTGTGAGCTCTCTATGCTTCTCAATCCTCGTTTAGAACCCCCTAAAACGGATTTTCCCGTTTCCCCCTCTTTCTTCCAAGCCAAACGCGTGCGAGTTTGGAGCCTTGTAGCGCCGGTTTTGCTCAACTCCGGCGAAGCGCCGCCGCGGGCTGCCCGTCTCCGGTCGCCAGCGCCGCCGCGGTCGAGCCGAGCCGTCCAAAAGCCGTTCGATCGAGATCTAACGGTCCAGATCGAGCCCGACTTGAGTCGACCAAGTCGTACGCGGTCAGCCGAGGTGTTTTTGCAGAAAAAACCCCTCTGTTTCTTAGATATCAACCCGCAGTCCAAGCTAGTTCAAAATATATTAGATCTAGTGTCCTGTTATCTTTCAGTTTAGCCCCCTGATCTTTCTAAAAATCTAACCGACCGTCCTGTTTGGTCTTTTTTACTCAAAAGTCTTCTGTTTTGTATATATAAAATTACGTTATAAGTCCCTGGTTTCTTCTGTGTTAAGCCCCTGGAAGGTTAGATTTAGTTCAAAGAAGCCCCTAAATCTTGTTGTTAGCCATATCTAACCGTTTAAATCTGTTTGAGTGATCTTTGCGCTCACAACGATCGTCTCTTCATCAAGAGTAGTTCTAGATACGTCTTTGCATCTTTAAAAGTTGTAGTGTATTGTTTTTGCTTTTATTGATTGAATGCTTGTGCGAATCGACTTAGAGAACGGTCCGTTCGAGGAGATCAAGATCAAGTCTACGAGGAGGAGCCACCGCAGTACTTTGAGGAGGCAAGTGGATTTCCCCCTCAGCATACTCTTTTTGAACCCATACACATTGCATGCAAATTAAAGTCTATATTTATGTTCGCGATGCATTAATTTGATGGGTCCTATGTAAGGGATGACTAGTCTTTTACACCTAAGCCTTGATAAACCGGGTTTACTTTTATGTTGGGTAGCTATGCTAGATGCTTAACCTTGGTTCATGGTGGGTTCTATCCAACATTGATGAATATCCTTATTATTTATATCTTGTATGTTAATACAGATCACCATGTTAAATCAGAACATGGAGAACCACCCAGGATTAACCGTACAACCACAATACTATATGGCTCTGGTCTTGGCTAATTAATTTAGAAACCTGGTTAGGAATGATCTTACCGAAAGGGCATGGGGGGGTGGCGTTGACGGTGTATAGCCCGGTTCTCTCGGAAGTGGCTTGGCTAAGACACTATACCCGTTAGGGAGGGTTATGCCTGCTTCCGATCCGGAAACCTTAGCAGATTGGTTTTAACTAGGGAATCTTTGTAAAGGCCCTCGTAGCGTCCCTATGCAGTCACACCTTGGAAGTGTGGTACGTGCCTGATCAGCACAGCATGGTTGGGTTTAAAGTTCTTCGGAGCTTTTACGCGAATTGTGGTGAAAGTGTACAACCTCTCTGCAGAGTGGTAAAACTGTTATAACAGCGCGTGTTCAGACGGTCATGAACGGCCTGGACCCTCACGTGAGTTAATCTATCGAAACATGAAATCAAATCATTGCATGCATATGTTATTGGTTATGTTTATGTTTACTTTATGCTAACATATGGGTTGTATATACTTATATCTTAGTAAATAGTTGCTTGATAATAAAACTTGACCAACTAAAATGCTGACCGCTATAAACCAAGCCTCTCCTTGATAGCTTGCATATTTCCCCACTTGCTGAGTACCTTAACCATAAGTGTACTCATCCTTGCTTTATATTGGATCAGAAGGTAATAATGGAGCGGAGTACCTCAGCGATCTTGATGAGTTCTAGGCGTGTGTTCCACCAGTCAGATGCCTGTGGAGGTGTGCTTTGGAGTTATCGTCTTAGTTATCGTGTGAACCAGTTTATTTTGGCCTTTGTGCATATTCGTGAGTGTAATAAATACTTTATTTACTAAATATTCATTTGAGTACTGTTTCTCTAATTCACTCTCACGGTCTATCATATGTGTGCAATTTTGATCCTGGCACACATATGAGATGTACTCGGTTTTCTTTCTAAAACCAGGTATGACAGAGTGGTATACAGAAGCCGTGCTGACTGTCTAGGACGCTAGCCTAGTTAGAATGGTCGAAGTAAGGATTAGTTTAGCAAGCCAAGTCAGTTTCTTTAGAGTCTTATTTTATTAGTTAAAAATTCTCTGTTTTTTTCTTCCCTTTTCTTTGGTCACCTTTGCCTCTATTTTCAATTATCTTTACTAAGGTTCTCTATCTATGCTTAAGATGGCCAAGAACTCCAGTGTTGACCCAGCGCAGCCAGCCCCTCCTACACCACAGATGGATGATGATGTGCAATGGATCCCGTGTGGTGTGCTTCTCTGATGATGAAGGATTATCTGACCCTGCTTCACCCACAGCGGATGTGTTGAAGGTGAATCCAGATGGCACTGAAGATTGAGGGTGATATAAGCTATGATGATGATAAAGGATGATGAAGAAGAGCCCAAGGTAGGAGATGATCACTTCAATAATAGAGCTAGGCGCTTTTCCCACACTCTTGCTTGAAGATGTGTTGGAGGCATTGGGCAACTGAACACCAGGCCACTCTAATATATACCAACTTAGAGTTCCGCTGCACAACTACCAGGAGTATATACCATACGTCGAAGGTTCATGTTAGGGACGCGAAACGGAGAATACCTCTCGCTTCAAGACTTGGTCTATTCATGAGTCGAGCCTTCTCCATACTTCCTATGTAAGCTGCACGTCAAGTGATGGCTGCCCGGAAGGGACAGTGACGATCCTATCAGCCACCAGTTTCAGGAAGGATCTGTTCGCCAGAGTACGGTCACTTGCCTCGTCGTCGTCCAGGCTGAGCAAACCGTTGTAGTGGGAGAGGACAACAGTAAGAATCCTGCGTCTCAATTCTTGCTCCGAGGTCACTGGCAGCAACTAATACTGATTTGGAAGGTGTTATTAATGAACTTACCGAAGCCCAGGAGCGGA
>JACEFO010000882.1:0-24638 GCA_015342445.1 Digitaria exilis
ATACAGTTTTTAGCCGAACACCCCTGGAACACCTGTTGATTCTACCTGATTTTGAATAAATTATAATCCACAGACCGTGGTGTTAAGATATGCGCATAGTGACATAGTGTAAGGTAAGTGAGTAGACAAACTGCACGACACCAAAAATGCTGCTTGATACAGTGATTCTGGTAGGACACCTTTTTGTCCACTACTTTTTTTTGTAATCAGCATTTATGCTTTCGCCTAGCTGAGGTTCTGCACTGTAGCTCGACGATTATTGCTTTGCATGGCAGGGTGATAATATTGTACCAAGACAGTGGCGTGCTGCATAAGGACATGAGCTGCTGGACCATGGGTACTGTGACTAATATGTGCCGCTGGCCTTAGTGCCTACAGGGGAGCAATGGAGGATATTTTGGAACAATTTGGCCAAATGCTTTAATAGGTTGGGGCATCTTTTATGTTTATAAGTGTATTTTGGAGGTACCGCAGTAGGGTCGTAGAATGTCTCATTTTTTCAGTAACATTAGGCTGCTCTCCTAACAGTTCTTCCAAGAATGGAACAATTCAGGAAAGCAGATGGAGCTGAGATGTCTCTTTCTGACGTTGACGAGCAAAGGGCCCATTGATGTCGTTCTTCACTTTATCTGGTC
The DNA here is from genome assembly GCA_015342445.1 of Digitaria exilis. Classification (NCBI taxonomy): domain Eukaryota; kingdom Viridiplantae; phylum Streptophyta; class Magnoliopsida; order Poales; family Poaceae; genus Digitaria; species Digitaria exilis. The sequence goes on from JACEFO010000882.1 coordinate 636, forward strand.
GCATCCCAGGAGAACCATTGTCCAATGTCACACTGATGGAATTACTACTATGATCATGAGGAAGTTGGAACATGGCGATCATCCCCATCCCCTGAGATTGGATGGTACATTTACTTTGAAGTAGGTAACACGACATTGTTGAGTGTGGAGTTATATCCAGATGATTCATGTCGTGTCCATGCTATTTGTCAAACATTGATGGTCCCAGCATCGTTGACACATGACACACGCATCAACATTATTTGAGTGGGTTCTCTCGTTTCCCCTCATTTTTCTGATGATATATTCTTCTAGATCGAGAGACTGATCGAACAAGGAACCTTCCCTTCAGCCTCCACACATTATTGGATAGTATGCCAAATTCAAAGTCTAGTCAAAAGAAGAATAAAGACCGTAAAGAAAAGGAACAAACCGACAAAAATAGTTTCACACATGAAAGGCCTTTTATTGAATAGCAGAGGGTCTCTCAGCTTGCTAATTACAGATACATAGCTTGATGCATCAAAGATAACAATTTAGACTTTGTTGCAGTCATGGAAACTGGTAAAAAAGATATGTCAAAAACGAATCTTAATAGACTCTCAGGAGGGGCAGATTTCGTTTGGCATTGTCCACCTCCACGTGGGACCGTTCTGGAGGTATCCTCCTAGGAAGGATAACGCGACTGCCTTAGATTATCACTGATTGTGGAGAGGGAAATTTTACAGGGGTTATAAGGTCATCTCTGCAATAAAAGTGACATTTCAAAATGGATTTTAATGGCGGTTTATGGTCTGCTCAAGATGACTTTAAATCAGTTTTTTGGTATCTGAACTGGTTCGTGCTTGCCCAACAAATCCACACTACTCTCATTGGTGGTGACTTCACATATCATGAGACAATAGTAAGGAGAAAAACAAGATAATTTAACAATCGTTGGCCTTTCCTGTTCATTGATTGACTTAACAGGTCGTCAGTTTACTTGGGCAATTTCTCTGCCAAATCCTACTATGAAAAACTGGGAGGCAGACAGGTATTAATGTCTATGAATGGGGAGGGCAGAGTACATCCTTAGTGATCGTACATGTACTCTAGAGTGTGAGAGGAGTATCGGACCAATACACCGTTATTATCGTACAATGGTACTGGAGTACCAGCCTACACAGGGGACATCTGCAATTCTAAATGGAACTTAGCTGGTTTCCCGTGAAGATTTCTATGACCGGGGTCGTAGAAGTCTGGAACAAGCCGGTTCTAGGAAATAATTCAGTACAACGTGGAATAAAAAGATGAGTGCACTTCGCAAACATCTCCGTGGATGGGCTCACACAATATTGGTGTGTACAAGGAAGAGAAATCATCCCTTCAATCTATTATTAATGATTTAAGATATTGCCGCTGAGGGTAGAGAACTAACGGAAGCTGAGAGAGAGCAACTTGCTAATGCAAGAGATCATCTGTCTAAGCTTCTTCGGGAGGAGGAATTAAAATATTATCAGCGAGCAAAAACAACTGATATTCTCTTAGGGGATATAATGACTAGATATTTCCAGATGATTGCAAATGGCAAACATAGGAAAAAAAGAATTTTCTCTCTAGATCATGAGAATGGAAAGATAGAAGGGCAAGCTAACCTCAAAGGTATATTACTCAATTCTATAAAGAGTTGTTTGGTGAACCTGAAGAGAATTCCTTTACTTTGGATTAACCTAGAAAGGATGATATCTCTCAGGTCACGCAAGCAGAAAATGATTTCCTAACTGCCCCATTCACGGAACGTGAGATTAGAGAAGCAGTATTTGCAATAGAACATAATAAAGCACCAGGTCCGGATGGTTTTCCTATAGAGTTTTATCAGAAATTCTGGGAAGTCATTAAAAATGACTTGATTCAAATGTTCCACGATCTTTCATGTTGGAGACCTTCCAATTTTCAGTTTGAACTTTGGGGTTATTACCTTAATCCCAAAGTTCAAGATGCCAATAAAATCCAACAATATAGACCCATATGCCTGCTAAATGTGAGCTTCAAAATTTTCACTAAAGTTGCTACTACAAGAAAAACTCAGTTGCAGATCACATAATTAGTCCAACTCAAACAGCTTTCATGCAAGGACGGAACATCTTAGAAGGTGTCGTCATTTTACATGAGACCATTCATGAGTTACATCATAAAAAACAGAGTGGAGTTATTTTTAAGATTGATTTTGAGAAAACATACGATAAAATACGATGGCCATTTCTAATGCAAACTCTACGGATGAAAGGGTTTTCACCAAAGTGGATATCTTGGGTTAAATCTTTCATCTCAGGAGGCAGTGTGGCAGTGAATGTTAACAATGAAGTCGGGCCTTACTTCCAAACAAAAAAAGATCTTCGACAGAGAGATCCATTATCCCCACTTTTATTTAATATTGTTGCTGACATGCTTGCCGTCCTGATCAAACGAGCCAAAGCAGATGGTCAGGTCAGTGGAGTGGTGTCACATCTAGTAGATGATGGCTTGTCCATTCTACAATATGCAGATGACACAATTCTCTTTATGGAACACAACCTAGAGAAAGCTTGTAATATGAAGTTATTACTGTGTGCTTTTGAGCGATTATCAGGTCTAAAAATCAATTTCCATAAAAGTGAACTATTTTGCTTTGGTGAGGCACAAGAAGCAATAGACCAATATACTGATATGTTTGGATGCAAACAAGGAGAATTTCCGATAAAGTATTTGGGGATTCCTTTACACTTTAGGAGACTATCAAATAATAGGTTGAGGAACGCTTCGAGAGAAGACTTGCTAGTTGGAAAGGAGAACATCTATCGACAGGTGGGAGATTGACATTGATCAATTCTGTGCTCAGTAGTCTACCCATGTATATGATGTCTTTCTTCGCGATTCCAAGTGGGGTGGTAAAAAAACTAGACTATTTTCGCTCTCGATTTTTTTGGCAGAGTGATAGCCAGAAAAAAAATACCGCCTCACCAAATGGAGCATATTGTACCAACCTAAAGACCAAGGAGGTCTAGGTATTCATGATTTGAATATAAAAATAAGCTTTACTTAGTAAATGGCTATTTAAGTTGATGACAACAAATGGGATGTGGCACAAATTATACAAATAAATACCTTCATTTCAAACCTTTGTCACAAGCACAATGGAAAAATGGGGACTCCCACTTTTGGGCCAGTCTTATGAAGGTGAAGGGAGATTTTCTCCGCTTTGGAACCTTTAGGATTAAAGATCGGTCACAAGTTAGATTTTGGGAGGATAAATGGTTGGGAAATACAACTCTACGAGAGCAGTACCCTTGTTTATATAACATAGCGCGACATAAACAGACTACGGTAGCAGCAACCTTGAGCACTTCACCACCTAACTTTACATGGCGTAGAGATCTTATTGGACACAAGTTAGTAGCATGGAATAATTTACTTCCACATATTGCAAATATTGTGTTGAGTCAGGAACACGATGAATTTCGTTGGAACCTGCATCCTAATGGACAGTTCTCAGTGAAATCACATTACTTGGCTATGATTCATGTTGATGTCCCTAATATGAATGAGAGGATCTGGAAACTAAAAGCCCCTTTGAAGATCAAAATTTTTTTATGGTTTCTTCGCAGAGGGGTAATATTAACGAAAGATAATCTTGCAAACGTAATTGGAAAGGTAGCAAGAAGTGCTGCTTCTGCCACAAGGATGAAACAATTAAACATTTATTTTTTGAATGTCGTTTTGCTCGTCTTGTTTGGTTTATAATACAAGCGGCATCAGGACTTTCTCAACCTCGTAGTGTATCACATTTATTTGGTACTTGGCTTTGGGGCATTGGGAATGATTTGAAACCGCTGGTCCTGCTAGGGGCGGCTGCTACTTGTTGGTCACTATGGCTATGCAAGAATGATATAGTTTTTGACAAAAAATATAATCCTTCTCCTTGCAGGTTATATATTTGATTATCCATTGGCTTCATTCTTGGGCTATCCTACAGAAGCTTGCTTTGCAGGATTTGGTTGCAGTGGCATCTCAACAATTAGCCCGAGTGGACAAGGATTTTTTTACCGAGGCACATGGGTGGCGATCTAGTCTTCGAATTGATAGTCAGTAGTGTGTTTGTTCTCTTTTTTATTTAGGCTGTGTGTACCCTGGCTGTGCAGAGGTCGGGAAGTTTTTCCAAGGTCTTGTATCCTCTCGATGTAAAACCCTGGAATTAATAAATTTTTCCCTTATAAAAAAAATGCAATGCGTCGTACAGTACAAACGAGTACTGTAACAACGGTGGTTCTTGCATGGTTTTGTTGAGGAATAACTGCACTGTTCATAGTTCTCTCTCACAATCTCGGGTTGTGCTATAGTCAAGTTATATGATATTATATCATTTATTAAAAATAAATCTACCACTTTCTGGAGTGTTCATAAATGATTTTCATAGTTATGATGTGATCAAGTTGAGTGATAAAGTCCCAGTGCTTTTCTGTAAAAGGAAAAAATGGAATAATTATTGGAGTGATAAAGCTAACCTGGCGCGTCTCTATAAATAATAGTCGTCTCTACATCCAACGACCATGAACCCAAAACAAAACCATAGCAGCTGCCTGAATCATGGCGCCCCCGAAGTCTAGACAGGCCTTGCTGGATGCTCAGCTTGAACTCTGGCACCACGCCTTTGGCTACATCAAGTCCATGGCACTCAAGTCCGCCCTGGATCTCCGCATCCCCGACGCCATCTATGACCACGGCTGCGCAGCCACCCTCTCCGAGATAGTCACCAAGGTCACGGTTCACCCGTCCAAATTCTCATGCCTGCGTCGCCTCATGCGTGTGCTCACAGCCGCCGGTATCTTCAGTGTCCGATGCTCGGATGACGACGGCGGAGAACAAGTCTATGGCCTCACACCGGCATCTCATCTCCTGGTTGGCAACCCAAACAACATAGCTCCTTTTTTGACCTTGATGCTCGATCGCATTATGGCATCTCCCTTGAATGATCTCAGCAAATGGTTCCAGCTCGAGCTGCCTGATCCATCCCTCTTCGAGGTGATGCACGGTCAGCCTGGTTGGGATGTCCTCCGTAACAACCCTTCTTTTGGTGTGCTCTTCAACGAAGGGATGCTTGCCGATAGCAATTTCGTCACGGATATCATTATCAAGGAGGGCAGTGATCTCTTCCAGGACATAATCTCCCTAATCGACGTTGCTGGTGGGCTCGGTGGGGCGGCCCATGCAATTTCAAATGCCTTTCCCCATCTGGAGTGCAGTGTCTTGGAGCTCCCCCATGTTGTCGCCAACGCTCCCACTGGAACCAAGGTGAAGTACATGGCTGGCGACATGTTTGAGAGCATTCCGCCAGCAAATGCTATCTTTCTCAAGGTATTTATAATATATGTGTTGCACTAGATACTTATGCTAACTAAGGAGATTATTGTATATTCTATAGATGTGTTATTTTTGAGATATACCATATAGTATTTCGTTCTTAATATTTACACTACTAATCTACTATAACTTTCTTTGTTATGATGTACAAACAGTGCCAACTATATTAACTATACTAATCTACTCATATCTATTCTATAAATATAGTCAAACTTAAAATAGTTTGACTTGTGCAATGCAAAGTCCTGTACCTGTGAACATCTCACTATTGATGGATAATAAACAACATCCCAATCATGGGATCAAGTAATAAAAAATTTATAAAATATTCAATATTGATGCTGCACTTTGTTATATTTCAGTGGGTTTTGCATGATTGGGATGATGATAAGTGTGTCAAGATACTGAAGAATTGCAAGAAAGCTATTCCAGGTAGAGACGAAGGAGGGAAGATTATAGTTGTAGATATAGTGGTCGGAGCCGGACAGTCAGACTTGACCAACAATGAGGTGCAGACCTTGTTTGTCATGTCTATCAACGGCATCGAAAGAGACGAGCAAGAGTGGAAGAAGGTTTTCTTGGAAGCAGGCTTTAGCGACTACAAGATAACACCAGTTTTAGGTGTTCGATCAATCATCGAGGTCTACCCATAAACGTGAGTCAGTGGTTAACTGGCAAGCAAGGAGCTTGTGTAATGTTGATCAATGATCAGTAGAGGAAAATAACGTCTTACTGCCGTTCAATCATTGAGGTCTACATGTAAACATGATTCTGTGATTGTGTGATCAATACTGCAAAATAACGCCTTTACTGCAGTTGTGGTGCTCATCAGTATTGTTTTTGCAACATGTAAGCCATTAGATGCAATATAATGGCCATTCAAGAATTGATGTACTGCGGAATCTACGGAGTACAAGGATATCTCAGCCTCTGGATGGGCAAGAAATAATAGCTGCTATATATTCGTCATTAAACTGCAAAAACAACCCGGGGATTCTCATTTTTGGTCCGGACTCATGAAGGTGAAGGATAAATTTCTGAATTTTGGTCACTTCAAAGTTAACAGTGGCACAGAAACTAGGTTCTGGGAGGATGTTTGGATTGGTAATCAATCCTTAGGAACAATATTCCCTAACATGTACTCGATAGTGAGGAAGCGATCGGCAATGGTGGCCGAGGTGCTAAGCACCAGACCTTTGAATGTGTCCTTTAGGAGGTCACTTTCTGGGCACAACCTAGAATCATGGTATAGACTAGTAACAAAAGTAATACCAACTACTCTTACTGGTTCTAGAGATGTTTTCTTTTGGGGCTTACATAAAAAGGGAGTATTTTCAACAAGTTCTATGTATACGGCAATGATAAAAAATGGTGTTGTACCTAGAAAATGCCCGATCTGGAGACTCAGATTACCACTGAAAATTAAAATTTTCTTGTGGTACATCAAAAAAGGAGTCACCCTCACTAAAGATAATCTCGCAAAGAGGAATTGGAAAGGCAATTTAAATTGCTGCTCATGCAGCAACCTTGAAAGTATAGAACACATGTTCATAAAATGTCACTTCGCTCGCTTTATTTGGAATACAATTCATATCACCTTCGGAATTCAACCACCGACTAGTATATCTAACATGTTTGGTTCTTGGCTTGACGGGATTCAGCCGGCACTTAAAGAACAAATCAGTGTAGGCCTAACGGCCATATGTTGGGCGATTTGGTTGAATATAAATGATATGGTTTTCAATCGTACAAGATCTAACACTTTCATGCAGGTAATCTTCAGGGCTATATTCTGGACCCGCACGTGGTCGCTGCTGTTTAAGGATGACAATGCAAGAGCAAATTTGAAGGATGCTTGCCGCCTTTTGGAGACGGTCGTCATGGAAGTGTTCGCTAAGTTTGGATGGAAGTTTTCAAATAGAATTACTGCTTAGGCGGGCTGTCTATTTTGTTGAATTCTATGTGTTGTTCCTGATACTCTAGGACTTTGCTAGAGCCTAAGTGCTCCTTTCTGTAATTGAACGCCGTGTACACCAGCTTTGGATGGTGTAGAGGCTGGAACTCTGGTTCCATTATCTAAAAAAAAAAACTGCAAAATAAGTTTACTTTGCTATTAGTTAGGAGAAATTTCCCTATTTGACATTAAAAAAACTACTCATTTCTTTTTATTTGGCTCCTAAAAATTTCCATTTTATATTTGACACGGAGCTCAACTTTCATTCCTCATATGACATTATTGAATTTTCATCCAACAACCATTAAGTGTCGTGTCAAAGGATGATTTGCCCTTTGGGTCATATCCTTTCTTTGTCCCACCTCTGCACCATGCCGCATTGGCCTAGACCCGCCTCACCCTAGCTCCAAGCCGCCCGGGCCCGGCCATTGCCGCTACTGCCACCACCCCCGCCATTGGCGGGGTAGAGGGCTAGGATGTCATTGTCACCTTGGGTTCTCAGCGCTCGCTTGAAGCTCTCGATTTCATTGCTCAATGAACATTACAGTGTCGTAGACGAAACAGAAGGTCTCATCGGATTGGTAGCTTGTGCATCGTAGCTTGCAAGCACACTACGCGTGAGCTTCGCCTCCTGGCGTCTCCTTTCCTTGGCACTTGGCAGCCTTGAACATGTCATTGGTGCATCCAGAGCGCGGTGGCGTACAAGGCCTCATGATCAAGCCGTGCATGCTGCGGAGGTGGTAGACGAGGCTGCACACTGCGCTTGCATCATGGGACCATGCGACGTCGAGCAATTCCACCAAATCTGCGGCCTGAGGTGCCACTAGGGACGGCCTGGAAGAAGCAAATGTTGTAAAATTACAGAGATAAGGGACATGCTTCCATAATTAAATACAATAAAGTAAATAACAATTCCATAAATTACAAGTGCATTTCTCAGATGACATACATTTTCATAAATTACATATATGAATAGAATAAATTTCAATGCCCATACACATATTACAATTCCATCCATGTTCATATGAAAATCCATAAACACATACAGTAGATGAAGCAGGCAGATCAAAACCACGAATATAGAAATCTGAGAGAGGAGGAGGAAAACTCAGTGTAGAGAGAGAGGAACTCCCCCAAATATGTAGGCAAGGAGGAGAAGCTGCAGCTGCTCGTGCTAGGCCCACGCGCCCCCATGCGCTCCGAGAAGCTCGGGCACTCCGTTAAGTGCTGCCAGCACCGCCGCCGCTAGGTGCGCTCGCGAGCGAGAAGCTCTGGGGAGCGTTGACGAGCAGCAGGCACGGGATAATCCTTATCCCTTGCATCTCAGCCCTGGGCTCGCTAGAATGGCCAGCCTACTAGCTACACGGTGGCTTCTGGGCTGCTCGGTCCATTTGGACCTTGTAGTGGCTCAGCAAGCCACCCTCCTTTATATTTTTTTTATTATCCATTAAATGAAAGGGAAAACCCCCCACCTTTTTCACTTTTATTTTCCTGTTCGATGTCATTGAGCCCACATACTGTTTTATATACTATTATTCGGCAGAGGTACTTGTTAGTTTTGAACCAAAGTCTATCCTGATGATCTCCAAAAACCCATAGGTAAACGGAGGACTACACCTTGATCCATGAACCTTAGTGTGAGAAATTTTTTGAACAAAAGGCACATAGTACCACGTAGCAAATCTTTTTCTCTTACGGGCCAGGGCGTTACGGTCATGCCCTTTGTATCCATTAACAAGCTCACTTGAGAGAAACCCTGAACTCTCACGGACTGCGACCCCACAGTCAGCTCGCATAGGTAAACTCTTTCTGGAAATTCTGTAGGACAATTTCCGCTTAAAGCACAGAGTTTATTAAAAGCATATTACTTAACCTGCCATACAGAAAGAGCACTGTAGCAAATGAGACTCGAATAAGAATTATGCTCTTGGTTTCACAATGCTTTGTTTCCTAGAGCCTGTGTCTCGAGATCTCCGGTCAGACAGGATAGTTATCTGTAGTTAAAACCTTTAACAGGGTATGAGTCCCATTATCATACATGCTGCTTGGATCGGCTTTTGAGCCACTCCCTTGGTGAAAGGATATGCAAGATTCCTCTCAGACTTGATGTAATCTATCGTTATTACACCAGTCACTCTAGCATGCCAACACGCTAATTCGTCTTTTAATATGCCTCGAGGATTTGTTGTTGTCTTTTCTACTGTGCACTTTAAGTATCATAGCTGTATTATCACACTATACTAAGACAGTGGGTGTCGGCTTTGCTATCATTGAAAGGTCTTCCAACAGGTCTCTCAACCATTCAGCCTCCAATGCAGTTGAATCTAGCACAACTAATTCAGCCTCCATGGTGGATCGTGTTAACGTCTGTTTAGATGATCTCCATGACACGGCCCCACCGGCTAAAGTGTACACATAGCCACTTGTAGCTTTCATCTCGTCTGAGTCTGAAATCCAGTTTGCGTCACTGAATCCTTCTAACCCAGACGAATATCCAGTATATTTAACACCAAAATTCATTGTACCCTTCAAATACCGAAGTATTCTTATCAAAGCCACCCTGTGCCTCTCTCCTGGTCTGGACGTATAACATGCTAGCCTGCATACGACATATGAGATATCTGGTCTAGTTGCTCCAGCAAGATACATAAGTGATCCGATGATCTAAGAATATTTTAGCTGGTCTATAGGCTCGCCCTCATTTTTGGACAGCTTATACGATGGATTATAAGGTGTGGAAACTGGCTTGCAGTCCATATGCTCAAAACGAGTTAAGAGTTTTTCCACATAACGAGATTGAGTCAGAGTAATCTCATCTTCACCTTTTAATAGCTTGATGTTTAACATTACATCAGCTTAAGTCCTTCATGTCGAAGTTCTTAGAAACGAATGTCTTTGTCTCCATGACTACGTCTAAATCAGTTCCAAATATTAGTATGTCATCCACGTATAAACACAGAATGACACCTTTACCCCCAACATAACGATAATACACACACTTGTCGGTTTCGTTTACACAAAACCCGGCAGAGGTCAAAGTATTATCGAACTTTTCATGCCATTGTTTGAGAGCCTATTTGATACCATATAAAGACTTAATCAGGCGACAGACCTTGTCATCTCGACCGTCTATCACAAATCCCTAAGGTTGCTGCATATAAATTTCCTCTTCTAGCTCTCCCATTGGGAATGTTGTCTTCACGTCCATTTGATGAACATGGAACTTATATGCAACAGCTAGTGCTAAAAGCACTCAAATTGTACGCAATCAAGCCACCAGGGAATACGTGTCAAAGTAGTCCTCGTTCTTTTTCTGAGTAAAACCCTTAGCCACTAGACGGACCTTGTACTTTTCTATAGTACCATTAGGTCTTCTCTTTCTCTTAAAGATCCATTTGTAGCTCGTGGGGTTGCAACTAGCTGGGAGCTCAGATAGCTCCCAAGTTCCGTTAGCTGTGATGGAATCCATCTCACTACGGACAGCTTCTCGCCAGTAGTCTACATCAGGTGATGCATAGGCTTCTGCGATAGTGTGTGGTTCTTCATCCACTAGATAAGTGATATAATCATTTCCCAGAGACTTTTCTGTCCTTTGTCTCTTACTCCTCCTCAACTCTATACCAGGAGTTGGGTCATAGACCGACGAGGGCAGAGAGTATGCCTGCCATCTGGGGCCACTACTTCCTTATCTTTAAAAGGATAGATATTCTCAAAGACTGCCGCATTCCGAGATTCCATAATGACATTTACAGGTACTTCGCTGGTCTTAGAATGGACCACTAGAAATCTGTAAGCTGCACTGTTACGTGCATAACCCAGAAAGACACAATCGATGGTCTTAGGTCCCAATTTTCTTTTCTTCGGCAACGCCACATTTACCTTTGCAAGGCAGCCCCAAGTCCAAAGGTGAGACAAATCGGGTTTCCTCCCTCTAAATCCTTCATTGGGAGTCACGTCACGATTATGGGGCGGCACCCTATTCAAGACATAGCAGATAGCGAGTACTGCCTCGCCCCACTAGACATCAGGCATCCCGAACTTTGCAACAAAGCATTAGCTAAGTCACACACCGTTCGGTTCTTCCTTTCAGCAACCCCATTTGACTGAGGCGCATACGGGGCTGTGGTTTCATGAATGATCCCACACTCTGCACAATACTCATCAAATATCTTAGAAAGATATTCTCCACCTCTGTCAGACCGTAACCTTTTGATTTTTTTATCTAACTGGTTCTCAACTTTAGCTTTAAAAATCTTAAAGTATTTTAGTGCCTCATCTTTGGTTTTAGGCAAATAAATATAACAATATCTGGATGCATCATCAATCAAAGTAAGAAAGTAGTGTTTACCTCCATTAGTGATTATACCTTTCATCTTACATACATCTGAGTGTATTAATTCTAAAGTAGTAGTATTTCTACCGTCAACCATATGAAACGGTTTTCTGGGCTGCTTTGCTTGCACACAAATACCATACTTTAAACCTTTCACGTGCTTGTTTTAAGGAATTAAAAGCATGTAACTTAATCTCTTAATGGCATCAAAGTTAACATGACATAAATGGGAATGCCAAACATCATTAATGTAACTATAATTATTACAAACCACATTCAATCCAAAAGAAGAATAATTGTTCAAGACTGAAAGACGGAACAAACCGCCTGACCCATTGGACTTCCCAACAAAGACACCTAATTTAGACAGGATCACTTTATTAGACTCAAACACTAATTTAAGACCCTGTCGTAGCAGCAGTGACACTGAAATGAGGTTCTGGTTCATCGAGGGCACGTAGAGCACATCTTTCATGACAAGTGTCTTGCCTGAAGTGATCTTTAGACACACCTGTCCTATGCCTCGAACAACAGCCGGAATACCATTCCCCATCTAGACTGGCCCACTGGTGCATCCCTGTATAGAACAAAACATAGACCGGTCAGCACAAATATGGATAGTAGCACCCGAATCAATCCACCAGTCATCTGATGAACTTGCCATAAAGGTTTGAGGTACATACCCTCAGTGGTGGGATTAACCACCACATTTCCTTCTTTGCGCTGAGGAGGAGGACCTTTGCCCTTTCTGTCATGGCAGTGCCATGCAGTGTGTCCAACGACACCACAGACATAGCAAATATAGTCCTCCTTCTTTCTCTTCTTCATTTTCTTTGGATGCAACTTGTTTTGGTTCTGTGTAGGGGAGTGACCCTTCTTCTTTTTGCATTTCCCATCTGTACCTTTCTCCACCATGGGAGCATGAACCTGCTGGACTGGCTTGATCACCTAAAAGTTGTTTGGCTGGAGGCAGTTATATTGGGATAGATCCCGTACAAGGAGCTGAATCTCCTGTAACTGCTCCATGAACGACCTTCCCCCAACCATCTTGTATTTGAGGTAGCTTTCCGCGGCAAATGATTCGCTTCCATTGTCCAACTTAGAGAATTTGGCCACTAGCTTATTCCAGAGGACCTTGGCAGATCTAGTTTTGGAGTACAGGCCAAACAAGTGGTTCGAGATGACATTGAGCAGCCTAGATAAACAAGCCCGATTGGCCTCATCCCATCTCGCCTTAACCACATTAGCGGTGGCCTTAGCCGTATCATCAGCATTTGCTTCTGTAGCTGTGGGAGGAACACCGGCCGCCACCCAAAATAGGTTTAGGTGGGTGAGCCACATGCGAGTCTTAACCTGCAAGCATTTAAAGGTAGCACTATCGAACACTTCGGGCTTAATGACATCAGAACTAGAAGTCATTACACAAGTTGGTTTTCTGGATTGTTGTAAAATTTCAGAGATAAGGGACATCCTTCTATAATTAAATACAATAAAGTAAATAACAATTCCATAAACTAGAAATACATTCCTCATATGACATACATGTTCATAGATTACATACATGAATACAATAAATTTCAATGTCCGTACACATATTACAATTCCATCCATGTTCATCTGAAAATCCATAAACACATACAGTAGAAGAAGCAGGCATATCAAAACCAAGAATATGGAAATTTGTTTTATATTTTACTCTCAGACAGCAGGTTGCTATTCTAGATAGCCGTCCAACGCCAAGGTGATTTAGATCTTTGACTAGTGTGACATTTCTACTCAAAATTCACAGAATTCAACAAGTTGTTTTATCTAAAGTTGAATCCAGCCTCTATTACTGAAAGTACAGCCAATTACTAACCAGAAACAAAACAACAGTAAGTGCCGAGGGGTTCTGTAGTCAGGCAACTTATAGTTCAGTAATCCAATAATAAAATTAGCTACCAGAATTACAACTAGTAATCAGAGGTAATTCAGTAATATCACTAGTAATTCAGTAACTAATTGGAATTTCATCTAGTAAACAGAGCACTGGTAATTCAGTAATTCCTGCAACTATAACTAGTAAACAGAGACTATCGCATCCACAACAGAGGCCACGAAGGGCCAGTAACCAGGATTAAATGAATCAAGATTAGACAAAGAACAAGGCTATCAATTCTATGAACTGTCACACTAATTTCTCACTACACCGCTTATCATCATCGAGTATCAAATCCGCCCAACAAATGTGCAATCACACCCAACCATAAATACTAGCAGATTGCACAAAGTTAAACAACCGAGGAAGGAAACAGGTAACTCATAGCACATAGATCAACTACGTGGGATGATGAACTTAGCGAACCAAAGTCCTGTCCTAGAAAACCAACTTCCGCCGCTCATGTCCGAGTTGTCGACAGCAGGAGGTTGAGAAGATACGGAGCCGACGTTGATACCGAGGGGAACATCACCGGCAGCGACCCGAGAAGAAGATGTACAGCGCACAGCAGCAGGATCAGGCACCTGGCCGACGTGGACAACGAACATGAACAACCGGCGACCATATAGTCACCACACAGGCGAGTACACGGCACCAACACCAAATTCCCCACACCAGAAACACTCACGTGAGCACACACACGAGTGCAGCTCTGGCAAGCACCAGCATAGACCGGTGGCGACGGCCACCAGAGGGCGGCGACGAGAGGAGCAACACAAGCAGAGAGTGGATCTGAGAGAGGAGGAGGAAAACTGTGTAGAGAGAGAGGAACTACCCCAAATATGTAGGCGAGGAGGAGAAGGTGAAGCTGCTCACGCTGGGCCCACGCGCACCCATGTGCTCCGAGAAGCTCGGCTATGGCGGACCACTCCGAAATTATTCCAAGTTAAGTACCCCGGGACCACTAATCGAGTAGTCAAGCACTTAATCCGGAATAAGCTGGAGCGCTGTCGGATTAAACCCGATTTAACCACGTACTTTTCTCGATCGAAACAACAGCACGCCCACACGAAGGTGAGTTCCAGAGATTACAACATTCCACAAATTTAACATACACAAATAACATAAGGTTATTACAAACCCAGTTCAAATTTAAATCAGAGTATTAAAGTCTTGCAGCGGAAATAAAGTTCATTGCAGCGGAAGATAATCTAACGACGATACAAATAACACCATGCTGAAGCCTGCCACGGTGCTACTCCTCCCGTTCCTAGGCAGAGGACGGAACCCACTCGATGTGCCATCCAGGGGGAACCTGGGTAGGCCAAGTCAAAGCATCGACTGCCACATCCAACATGGTACCTGTAAATCCATGCCACAAGCAAGGCTGAGTATACTAATACTCAGCAAGGCTTACCCGTCGGGTGAAAACTACATCACCGACATCTAGACATGAGAGGCTTTTGGCTAGTGGGTTTGTTTGCCAAAAAGCAACTAAGAGTAGGTCCTTGCTTTCATGTTTTAGCATCATATTCTAGTAGATTTAACCATTCTAGATTAGCATCCTTTCTAAACATACAAGTGGTGCAATACAATTTAATTCATACAACAAGTTCATCAATCTCATAGTTCCACTTGTTACTCAATGCAGCAAGGCGGTCAAGCAGTCTCATTAACCGCGAGAAGCGGACAGTTCGAACCGAATTTTGCTACCTGGCCAGGGGAAACCCAACACACACGGATAATGCTCGCTATAAAAGGTACGAGCACTTCCCAACCTTTCCCATCGATCCACAATTCGGAACCGGGTCCATTTCCTTAGGATAAAGGTTTACTGCTTCACTCACAGTCTCACGCATATATCCACAAGTGTACGGCAGGGGAAAACAAAGTTTCCAAGGAGAGATGGCTATCGGCCCTAGCTGCTTCAATCTGGTACCGGGCTTACCGACTCCCATATATCGGCATGCATGTGGTACGTTCAAAAACTTGACACACCCAACCACACGTTTCGACCTTAAATCAATTATCATACACGGACGGGAGATCTACCTCTATCATCCCGCCCGTCAATCCTTATGATTCCAACATAAGTAAAGACAAGCAATTCCTATGTCTCGCGAGTGACAGGAAATCACTCGACTTGTAACGGACCTAAAGCAATGCCCTATCGATCCTTTCATACTAGTGTTGCAAGTCATAGGTACTAGGAAATGTGCAGCTAAGGTATTCAATCAACTCCTTGAAACGTAAATGCACAAGCATGGGGAATTCATAGATGCATAATTTTAAAAGTTAGGTCATGCTCCGGGGCTTGCCTTCTTTCTCAAGCTGGGGGTTAGCCTCCGGGTTGGTCGATCCTTCACCGGCACCTTCCTCCGGGATTCCTTCCTCGTCAGCGGGGATGAGGTGGTAGTTGCCGTCCGGAATAGCGCCTTCTACATGAGATGCATAACTTAAGGTGGCTGCCTATTGATTCTATGATTAAGGCCTTGAAGGCCATATTCACCTAGACATGCTTAAGTACTACTATTTCCTTCACAAAAACAGAGTAGAGGTGTGGAAAATTTTTATTTGACTTCGATGGTGATTGTGTACATATATAAAAGAAGTCTATTTATTATTTGCAAAATAGGTGCTGTTCTGAAATTTTAGGTTCTCCTTATTTTATTCTAACTAATTAACAAAAAGTTTATTCTTTTATATAAATCAAAATCCACATAGATTCCTTCTCATTTTTGTTTCTCCTTTTCCGTACATCATTTTTATCTATAAACTTTATGACAGCTACTGGAGTATAAGAGCTAAGCTCACTCCAAAATTTAGCTAAATCTGAGCTACACAAAATTTATTAAAATTAATACAATCTGCTGCCTGCAGAAATGAAATAAATTCATATAAAATCGAAAATACATCCAATTCAGGAGATTTTCCTACCAAAGCTAGTCATAAGTTCAAGGAGGGCTCTGGCCAAGTGGTGGCTCAAAATAACCCTTGGATAGTCCTCAATAAATTTCTATCCAAAAACACATATCTATTTATTTGCTAGTCTAAACAGAGCAAAAATTAAGTTTTGCATTTTTAACAGATGTGCTAACAAGTTTTTAGCCTTCTGGAGAAAAATGGTGATTTTTCACTGCACAGATTATGTTTAATAATTTCTGGACTGCAAAAAGACAGGAAACACATTTTAATTCATAACTGGAGCTACAGTCCATATTTTTAGGTCGCCTTTGGACACAAGGTGCCCAAAGTCACTAGAAACAACATATCCAAAGATCAACCCTAGCGGAGCTCTGGATTTGAAATGGTGCACAAGTTTCAATTTCCACAATTTGAATTTTAATTCAAAAATGGTTCATCAAAAGTATACACATGCCTAAAGGAGATTGGAGTTTACAATCTCACGAATCCAGGGAGTATTTTTTTGCATTTTTCCGATTTTTGTACGATTTGTAACGGATTTTACAAGATTCGGGAAAAATTAGATCTAGGGTTAAGAATCTTTTTACGCGAGAAACCCTAGAACTTTCAAAACCTTACGAACAAGTCCCTGGTTTTTGCGCAGAGGACCCTAGAACTAAAAGGGGAACGCGAACGAGTCCTTGGGCTCGTCGGCGTTGTTACGCCGGCGAAACGACGGCGAACTGGGCCGGGGGATGTTGGGGGAAATGGAGAGGAGCTCACCGCGAGTCGGTTGAGGTAGGGCTCGCGGTTGGAGGTGAAGCGGCGCGGCTCGTCGACGTTGAGCGGCGGCGCGGTCTGCTCCGGCGATGTCGCTGGCGGTCTACGGTGGTCGAGGCGGTGCGCGGAAAGGCTCGTGAGCTTCACGGGACGATGGTGGAGCTCGTCGTGGGGTTCTTCTGCTGCGGGGATGGCCGGGGTATAGGTCTCGACGTGGAGGTGGGGTTCGGGGTGTCAATGGCCGAGCGATGGGGAAAAGCTTCGATTCGCGGCGAGTGTGGCTCGATTCGAGCTGGGGATTGCTCGAGCAGCTAGCGGGGTGAGTGAGCGAGCTGCACGCGCGGGTGATTGGAAAGGGGTGGAGGGATTCGCGGTCGATTCGAGGATGCGGCGGGGAAGCTCGAGCTCGGTTCACAGCGTCCCGAGGTTGAAGACGATGGGAACGAGCGCGGTGAAGTGGGAATGGCTACGCGTGGACTGAGGGGAAGGAGTGAGGGTGCTCAGTGAAGGGTTTGGAGTGCGCTAGGGGCACTGAGCGGGCTCGGGGGTGTGTGAGCGCGTGCACGGGCCGTCACGGTCGCCATTGATGGCGCGGCGAGCTCGGGCAGTGCGCGCGCACGGGATAGGGCGTCAAAGATCATCGCGTGGAGCAGTGGGAGATCTCCTACAGGGTGTCTTGGAGCGTAGCGGGACGGAATCGCGGCCTGCGGAGCGGCTCAGCGCGACGCGCGCGCGCGGCCACGGCGGCGCTCCGACCGCATGATGGCGCTCGCGCGGCGCGAGGCGAAGCGGCTTGACGACGGCGATGCGACGGCTCGGGAGGAGTTGGACAAGCACAAGGCGACAAGCGCCACCCGACGCCGTGGCTCGGCCAGCTCGGCGCGGCCTCCGCCGCTCGCCGGCCACGTGGCGGCCGACGCCCGGCCGGAGCAGGGGCGCGCCAGGGGCACTGTTGGCGCCCGTGGAGCTCCATTTTCCTTTTCGAATTTTCTCCAAAAATTTGAACTGAACTTGAAAAAGTGTGAAAATAAAAGTTGGAGTTTGGGAGATGGGACACAACTTTCTTTTTGGGATGAACCTGAAATTCCAAGTTTTTCGAGCTCAAACAACTCAATTTCAAAAAGGTGCCAAGAACTGTATTTTGAGTTTTTGAGGGACTAAACTGCAAAATTTTCAAAAGTTCCAAACAGTTACTAGGCCTTATTTGTGATGACAAACAACTTTCATTTTTGGAGATTTTTAAGTTTAGTACAAAAATCTGGACTTTTCAGTTGGGTGACAAACAACCCTTGTTTTTTGAATTTTATTTCGAATTTTTGATGGATTTTCAAATTTTTAACCCATAATTCCCTTCTTAACCTGTTTCAAATGTGTTTTATTCATTATTACATCAGAGATGTCACAGCCTACTCCCCTTAAAAGGAATCTCGTCCCGAGATTCGATTAAACTTAGGGATAAGGCGGGAAAGTACCTTGGCTTACGACAGGATGTCGGGGAATTTCTTCTTAAGATAGTCCTCAGTTTCCCACGTGGCTTCCTCCTCGGAGTGATGGCTCCACTGAATTTTGTACATTTTAACTCCCTTGCTTCGCGTTCGTCTCTCTTTCTCGTCGAGGATTTTAACGGGATGCTCATCATAAGAGAGATCCGGTTCAACCGAGAGTTCCTCTTGTTCAACAACTTCGGTCGGAACACGAAGACACCTCTTGAGTTGAGAAATATGGAATACATCGTGTACGGCTGAGAGCTTCTCGGGAAGCTTCACTCGATAGGCCACTGGTCCACATTGTTGAGTAATTTCATATGGGCCGATATAACGAGGTGCAAGCTTTCCTTTTAATCCAAATCTTTGCACACCCTTGGTCGGGGAGACCTTAAGATACACATGATCACCAACTTCAAACTGAAGTGGTTTCCGCCGTTGATCAAAGTAACTCTTTTGCCGTGACTGGGCGGTTCTCAAATTTTCACGAACGATTCTAACCTTTTCTTCTGCTTCCTTTACAAGGTCAGGGCCATAGGTATACCTCTCGCCTGCCTGGGACCAACACAACGGGGTCCGACATCTTCTACCGTATAAGGCTTCGAAAGGTGCCATTTTAAGACTCGCTTGGAAGCTGTTGTTATAGGAGAATTCGGCCAAAGATAAACATTTCTCCCATTTCTTTCCATAATGGATAACACAAGCTCGAAGCATATCCTCAAGTATTTGATTTACCCTTTCCGTCTGCCCATCGGTCTGAGGGTGATATGCTGAACTACGGATCAGCTTTGTGCCTAGGGACAGTTGCAAGTGTTCCCAAAAGCGTGCTACGAACGGAGCACCACGATCTGAAATTATCATCTTGGGTACCCCATGTAGACAAACGATCCGTTCCAAATAAATCTCCGCGTACTTCTTAGCGGTATAAATGGTATTGACCGGAATAAATGTGCGGTCTTGGTAAGGGCGATCCACAATTACCCAAATGGAGTCATGCCCCTGAGGGGTTCTGGGAAGTCCAACAATGAAATCCATGCTTATATCTTCCCACTTCCATGAGGGAATAGGTAGAGGTTGAAGCGTGCCTGCTACCTTCAAGTGGCTAGCCTTAACCCGCTAGCACGTGTCACATTCCGACACATATGTGGCAATTTCTCGCTTCATCCGAGTCCACCAAAGGTTTTGTTTCAAATCTTGGTACATTTTGGTGCTACCGGGATGGATGGAAAATTTAGAGAGATGGGCCTCATCCATAATCTTCCTCTGGAGTTCCGCGTTTTTGGGCACCACGAGGCGATGTCCAAACCACATCACTCCCTGCCCATCCAGCCGGAAACACTTGTACTTCTCTTTCACCTTCTCCTTTGACAATTTCCTTTTAAGAATTTTAATGCTCGCGTCATTTAATTGGGCTGCAACAACCTGATCGTGCAAGGTTGGTTCAACTGCAATATGGTTGAAGTACCCGTGTGGAACAATCTCTAAATTGAGCTTTGCCATTTCATGACACAAGGTGTCAGCGTAGGACTCCACGGAAAGACAATGACAACGAGCCTTGCGGCTTAGTGCATCCGCAACTACATTAGCCTTGCCGGGGTGATAATGCACAGTAAGGTCATAGTCCTTTGCTAACTCCAACCATCTCCGTTGTCTCATATTCAAATGTGCCTGAGTGAAGACATATTTGAGGCTCTTGTGGTCTGGGTATATGTTGCATGGAACACCCATCAAATAGTGTCTCCACATCTTGAGAGCATTAATAACCGCTGCTAACTCAAGATCATGCGTGGGGTAGTTTTGCTCATGAGGCCTAAGTGCTCGAGAAGCATAAGCAATGACTCGGTTCTCTTGCATGAGGACATAGCCAAGTCCGGTGCCTGATGCATCGCAATAGACATCATAGGGCTTGGTGCAATCGGGCTGAGCTAAAACTGGGGCTGAAGTTAAATGTCTTCTCAAAGTGTGGAAAGCTTCATGACACTTGTCATTCCACTCAAATTTGACTCCCTTCTTTAAGAGTTCGGTCATGGGCTTCGCAATCCGAGAGAAATCCGGAATAAAACAGCGATAATAACCGGCTAAACCCAGAAAACTCCGAATCTCATGAACAGAGGTAGGTGGTTGCCAATCCATCACCTCTTGCACTTTGGTTCGATCCACGGATATACCATCCTTGGAAACCGTGTGACCTAAGAATTTCACGCTCTCCAACCAGAATTCACACTTGGAGAACTTGGCGTAGAGCTGGTGATCTCTCAACCTTTGAAGAACAATGCGAAGGTGCTCGGCGTGCTCTTCCTCATTCTTAGAATATATAAGAATGTCGTCAATGAAAACCACCACAAACTTGTCTAGTTCTGACATAAAAACCGAATTCATGAGGTACATGAAGTAGGCTGGGGCATTGGTGAGTCCAAAAGACATAACCAAGAATTCATAAAGCCCGTAACATGTAGAAAAGGCAATCTTTGGATTGTCACAAGGCCTGATTTTTATTTGGTGATAGCCAGAGCGAAGGTCAATCTTGGAGAACACTCTGGCGCCAGCTAGTTGGTCAAACAGGATGTCAACACGGGGGAGTGGGTACATGTTCTTAATAGTTACCGCATTGAGAGACCGGTAATCAATACACAACCTCAAGGAATGGTCCTTCTTCTTCACAAAGATAGCGGGACATCCCCAAGGTGATACACTGGGACGAATGAAACCCTTGTCTAGCAGTTCTTGGAGTTGAATTTTTAATTCAGCCAATTCATTGGGTGGCATTCTATGTGGTCGCTTTGATATAGGTGCTGTGCCAGGTTGAAGTTCAATCACAAATTCAATGTCCCTATCCGGCGGCATCCCAGGTAAGTCATCCGGAAAAACATCGGCATACTCACATACCACCGGAATGTCCTTTAGTTGGGTTTCTACTATCGTATAAGCACACACATTGACGCAAGTCCGTTGTGGCAGATATAGCACACTAGGGCCATGCGTAGGCGAGTTTATTTCAACAACTCGTTCCGCAACATCTAGCACAACCTTATGTTGAGTCATCCAATTGGCTCCCAAGACAATGTCAATCCCTTCCATACCAAGTAGAATTAAATCAGTAGGAAATGTTTTACTTCCCAACCTGAATGGAACTTTTCGGGTGACTTGGTTGGATGCAATTTTACCTCCCGCAGTTGATATCACATATGATGATTTGGTATGGTAAGATTTTAATCCACATTTCACATGAAATCTTGTGCTTATAAAACTATGTGTTGCCCCGGAATCAAACAATATCACAATAGGTTGAGTGCAGATAGGAAAGGTACCAGTCATGTCTGGGGCTCCCTCGGGTAGGTCGGCCAAAGTGGTGTAGTTGAGCCGTCCTTGCCGAACCTGCACGCGTTGCTGCTGTTTGCCCTTGCTTTGCTGATTTCCCGGGCGCTGGTTCTGCTGCTTGTTCTGCGGGCAATCCTTGATGAAGTGACCGTTACTGCCGCACTTGAAACACTGATAACCGGCTCCAGGGCGAGCTGGCTGTTGTGCATTCTGCCTTGGTGCCTGTTGCTGCTGCGGCGGTGGAGGGAAACGGGGCGCATTAGGCTGTGGCGGCCTAGCAACCCATCCACCTCCCTGAGGTGCCCTGGATTGTCCTTGCGGTGCAGCCGGGGGAACCAAGCGGAATCTCGGCGGCTGCGCGCTCGAAGGTCCAGCGGGAGTCTTTCCTCTTCTTCTCCGCCTTGTGCACCATGTTGGCGTCTTCTTGGGCGATGGCGAGGTTCACGAGATCGCCATATGTGGCTGCACGGGTGGTGGCCAACTGAGCTTTCAACTTGGTGTTAAGGCCACGTCGGAACCTCTCCAGCTTCTTCTCATCAGAGTCGGCGTGATGACCCGCATATGGGCACAGACCATTGAAGGCCTTGGCGTACTGCAGCACTGTGCGGGTACCCTGGGTCAGAGCCAGAAATTCGTTCAACTTCCGCTCTACCAAACCGGCCGGAATGTGATGAGCCTTGAATGCAGCCTTGAACTCATCCCATTCAACCACATGACCCTCCTGCTGCAGGGCCAGGTAGTTCTCCCACCATAGGAGAGCTGGGCCGCGGAGCTGCTGCGCCGCGAACACGACCTTGCGGTTGGAAGTGTAAGGCGTCGCCAGGATGGTGAACTTGGACTCGATGGCTCGAATCCAGGTATCGGCCTCCAGGGGCTCATCGGCTCGCGAGAATATCGGCGGGTGTGTAGCCAGAAAATCCTCGTATCTGGCCACTTGAGGCTGAGGGGCCGTTGACCTCCTGCTGTAGCACCTGCTGTTGCATCATTTGTTGCTGATGCTGCAGGTTCCGTAGAATCTCCGTTTGCGTGGCATACAACTGCTGCCACGTCGGAGGTTGCTGCAGTGGAGGAGGTGGTGGCGGCTGTTGCTGTCCCTCTGGCCCCTGCTGGTTAGCGTTGGAGCCACTAGCGTCATGACCGCTGCGGGTGATTGGCATCTGCAGTAGGTACTTGTATTAGCCACATTTCATAAGCTTGCATAATGAATGACAAGATAGAACGTGACAATATATTGAAGTTTACTGCGCAGAATGACATGTCAGCACGCAGTTTGGAAGAAAAATCATATCTCCCCAACAGGAAGCAAGTCAAATACTCCAATTCGGTCAGTAGCTCGAAAATGTCATGATCTACAACTTTCATGTTGGGCTCAGATTCAAATTCGGACTGGAACTAAGCCCGAAAAATTCAATCTTTAGCTCTCTGCGTTTGCTGTTTTTCAGCAGGGCCGAGCTGTAGTGTTTGGGCTGCCATTTTTATTTCATTTAACCAATAGGGGCTGAAATTTGGTGATCATTTTGTTTGACAAATTCCAAACAACTTTGTAGTTCACATCACAGCCCAGAAAATGAATGGAAAACCCACCAATAATTAAAACAAGGTTAGTTGCAGAATGTTTTCAACACAGCTATTACAACTTCCGTCAAGTTTGATCACACAACCACATCATTAAATTACATTTCCCACCACCAAAAAGATAAAGGGGGAAGCTCAACTCCCAGCTAGCCTATTACAACATGAAGCCAAAAATTTAGGCCTAGCGGAGGAGTAAATTTGCTACTACCACTCTAGAAATCATCTAAGTTGTTTAGCGGTAGCCTCGCTGCCCATAGGTCATGGTGGAGCTGGAAGGGCGGCATATCATCCTCGGTATCCATGTCGGAATCGGGGGCCTCTCGCTTCACCTTGCTCTCCCTCTTGCTCAAGAAGGTGCCTTGAGCATCATGGGCGGCTAGCA
>JACEFO010000883.1:0-27587 GCA_015342445.1 Digitaria exilis
TTAAAACTCGCTGACAAGTTCAGGGCGCGAAATGGACTTTACTCTTTGTTTTATATTTTGTTATTTCTTATAAGATTATTTGAGGTATTTACTATTGAGAATTTGTTAAGAATTCTAATGGCCCAATAAATTTTCTGTTCTACAAATTCTCAATAAGATATTCCCAATAAATTTGTTTGAAATTAATCAAAATATATGGAACATAAATTGAGAAATAGGTCAAATATCTTTGAGCAATCACCTTTATTCGCTTAGTCGAGGTAATCTACTTTATTATTTAGCAAAAACTTATTTGTAAATCTTAAAAGTAAATAGCTCAAATAATCATTAAACAATTTACTTTCGTAAATAGGAAGCTTATAGGAAAAGTAAAATACAAAACAAAGGGTAATGTCCATTTTAATCCCCTGAACTTGTCATCGAGTTTTAAAAACCCCCGAAACCGCCCTCAAAACCGCCTTTATGTTGTAGGGGGGTGTTTTAAATGGTTTTTTAGGAGATGAGGGTGTAATAATGTCCGGTTTGGAGTTCAGGGGGGTCTTTTAACTCGATGACAAGTTCGGGGGGGGGCAAAATGGACTTTACTCTAATAAGAATGATGCATAACTCGAAAACAAACAAACTTTTGTACACAAATGCTTCAGTATCAAGAACTTGCGTTTCTTAAACATCCTTGAGCCCCAGTGGTCTTGTAGTGTGGTACTGCAATTATATCTTTCAGGCCATATGGAATACCATGCAAAGACCTGGTATCAGGAATTGTCAGTTACTTTTTAGCATAACATCGAGTAGGCAGTTAAAATCTTATAGTTTTCATATCATAAATTTGTAAAAAGCTAATTATCCATATGGCGAAAAAGAAGGCATAAATAGCCCTAGAAAGAAAAACAATCCTTGTTAACGATTTCTGCACAGATCTCCAGCAATCAAGCTGATAACCACATGACATAAACGTGAATGGACTCTGCAGCAACGTGTACTGAGATAACAATCAAGCGAGCATCAGTTGAATGAGAAGCTACACAGACCAGATAATATTCCCAATAAAGCAAATGGTAGACAAAAGATACAACCACTGGTGGAGATAACATGCATTTTAGAATCGTAGCCTGATTAGAAATATACCAAGTTATTTTCCTTGAGCCAGCAAGTCATCAGCCTCTTTTGCTTGTTTGTATGCTAAATCTTCAGTATAAGTAACAACAGATTCAGAACAGGATGTGTACCTAAATAGAAATATAAAGCTATTTTACATTATTAAAAAAAGATAATCACAAGGCACATGTCATATTCATATGCAAGCCCTATGACATGGATTGACCTCTTTAAATCTCCTAGAAATATATCCGTAAGTTCACACGGATGTTATTTGCTTTGTCCTAAATAAGCTCCCCCAGATCAATTACCTGACATGAATCTTACTTTATACTTTAGATAAACAAGGAATAAAATTGTATAATATATGCACGGCAAGATGGTTGAGAAAACACTGACCGACATAAAGGCAATATCTTCATCGTTACTTGGACGACGTACTGCAGATGCGCAAGGGTAGTCGAAAGTTCTAGTCTCACTTGTCATGCTATCACTACTCCATGATGATTTGAAGAGTAGCACAGAAGGGTTATGCAACCCACCATTCTCCGAGCATGCTACCAATTTCCTATTTTCTCTGAATGCGGGTACATTAAATTCTTTTGCACCATCTTACCATCTCACGTAGCTACAAGAAAGCAGAGCAACATAGATTAAACAACAACGTTACCCATCGACTCTCTGTGAAGGCTATAAATAAGAGCAATTTGAGTTTACTTTGAATCGTTGAAGAAATTTGCATCAAAGTACTTCATGGAATCTTTCAAAGCAATCACATCGTAACCGGTTCTTTTCAAAACTTCTGTTGCAGAAAGAACTCCCTTTGTGTCCTGAAGATGAACAGATAAGATGGTCGACAGTCCATAATAGGGTACACGTATAGTTGTAGACTTAAATATTTCACAGTAGAAAAAGTCGTGCCTTCCAAATCTTGTGTATTTGGAAACAAAGAGTATATGAATGACACCTCCCCACTGTTTGGTAAGGCAACCATGAGTACATTTTGATGGCCACGCCTGTGCTCCACAATGAATGAACAAATAAACTTCTTTAGTTATGGGCCTTTAGCATCAACATGGACACACACATTCGAGCTATGTGACCCTTGAACCCTGTCGCTAGAATTTGGGCATTTGGTACATGACTTTCATGATGAAAAAAAAAAACCTGTCTCCCTTGACTGAAAATGGTAGCAACTCTCACTAGCACTATCAAATACCTAACCACGTGCATGGCACTGTGTCATCACATATAGCAATGATTATATTTTCTAATCTCTCTACACAATAGAAATGGTCCAATTCGCATAAAAAACTTCATCGGTATAATTTCGGGCAATGGGTGTATGAACATCTAATTTCAATTTCTATCATTATGCAACCTGGCCACCCCTGCATGGCTACAGTCACCTACTGCTTGAAAAAAAAAATGGAAAGAGAGGTCCACGCTGATAGAATATTTAGCACATCAAGTGAACTATGCTACCAGGTTCATCTAAACTAAGTTGTAAGTAGGCACGTCGTTGTCCATGGCCCCACTTAACTTAATTTGACCACCGAGTTTGGGCAATGGGGATATAACACATTTAATTCCAACCTTATCATATGCAACCTGACCGCCCCGCATACTGCGGTCACCTGCTACTTCAAAAAAGAAAAGAACAAAAGAGAGGTCCCATCCCATGACAAGAACATTTTAGCTAGCAGCACACATGAACTAAACAAAGTACCAGTCGAACTAAGTTGTAGCAGGCATTGTCGCTGTCCATGGCCCCACTTACTTAGTTTGACCAGTGACCGCCGAGTTTGTCACTTGTGGGGTTCTCCGAATTCTAACGCTAGGCGGTAGACACACACAAGCGCCGAGTACTATAATCCTCGCCGGAGACTTAAGAGAAGAACAAAAAAAAGATTTTTTTTTCCCCCTTCCGAGGGTAACCAGAGGAAGATCGATCACACGATAAATAAGAGAGAGCATGAGGATAAATAAGAGAGAGCATGAGGATCGACGTCGACGTACCATGGCTGGCCAGGCGACGGCGGTGCTTGTTCTGGTCCTGATGCTGCTGCTGCTGTTTTCTTCACCCGTATCCCCCTACTGGTGATGCTGCTGGAGATGCCGCGGCGGCGGCGAGGGCTGGCGTCAGTATGGCGAAGCAGAGGAGTGGGATGGCATGGAAGAGGGGGTCGCGGTGGTGGTGGGACGAGGAGGGGAGACGTGGCGGCGGCGCTGGAGCACGTGGGCGGCCGCATGCTCGACACCTGTCGTCCCCAGGAGGGCACACGCGTAGTGGATCGGGGCGTGGAGAGAGAACGGCGAGGTGATCAGGGCGGTGGCCAGTTGGATTCGATGGAGGTTGCAGCTTGCAAACTTGCAGGTTGCAGGCTTGGTGCCTATTGGCCGTGCCCCCGTGGAGTGGAGGAACTAGCCTGACCAGGTGACCAGGAGTGTATGTAGAGGAAGTCAGGGAGCAGAGAAGGAGAAGACAAGTGAGATGGTGACGGAGTGACATGGCGCTGTGCTTTTTTCTTTTTTGTCCAGGCTGCAATTTTCTGCCGCTAAGTACGACGGGAATTCTCGCCGGCGGCGGCGGGGATTGACGTTGACGCCGTGCTTGTATGGTGTTGGGTTGGGTGGAGGTGCGTGCTGCGCTGGGGCTCCACGCTAAGCCTGAACAGAATTCGGTTTCGCTGCTCGCAGGTGCGTGCGTGCGTGCAGTGCAGTTCGCAGGATCCCCCTTCGTCGTCGGATATACTCGGATCAGCTGATGGTCTTATCGTACGTGTACATCCTCCTTGGATGAATAGGAATTAGAGCATCTGCATGAAAATTAGAGGGATGTTGCGTAAATACTGATTACAAAAATACGGAGTTGTACGCCTCCTGTGCACATGGGTGGGCGTTCGCGTACCCCAAAAGTTCGGGTCGGGTAATTCGGGTTTCTCAATTTGGGTTTCGGAAACCACAGCCCGAGGATCACCCCAGAAAAGCGAAACCCGATAGTTCGGGTGGGGTGGTGAGGCTCTTAACGGTGGCAGACGAGCGGCACCGTGTGAGGCGCTAGAGATGCGGTGCGGAGAGGGAGAGAAGGTGCCACCTGCCGGATTAAGATCGAGAGAAAGGATACAGGCGAGAATTTTCTTTCTTACGAGAGGAGGATATATGGAATCTGGACCGTGTAGCTGGGATAGGCGATAATTGGCTGAACTGGGCTGAATTGCAACGATGAACTCAAGGGAGTTAACCAGGGCCATCTAATTTCGGGGTTTTCCCTTAATTCGGGTACCGGAGGGTACAACCCGAATTACCCTAAATAATTTTGGGTTCTTATACTTAGCATCCGAGGTACCTTCGGGTTGTTCAAATTTCGGGTTATTCGGGTTCAGGCTCAGGTTTTTTTTTTAGGTTCGGGCTTCGGGTCTCAGGTTTTATGCCTACCTCTACCTGTGCATGTTGCATGTACATTGATGCTACACCGTGTGCTCCCTCCTTGTTGTAGCATCACTGGATTTCTTAGTTCAATGCTATGGCGGTGCTGACGGTGACATGCAGACACATTGTAATGCACTACTACAATGGAGCACTGTAATGACGGGCAAAAATGGCACTGTAATAACGGACATATGACGTTATCACTGTAATAACGGGCGGATGACGTCATCACGTGCGTTATTGTAGTGCCCATTTTCAATAACGCCAAAATGCACCGAAAAATAATAAAAAAATATATTTAATTGAGGGAGGTCCCCACTGATCAGCCACCACCATCCCCTCACCCCACCGATCATGTTTATATGATGAAATTCGCAACTTGACAGTAGCGGGATTCGAACCTGTGACCTCTCCCTCACACACAACCCCTTCTACCACTCCACTCAGTTGTGTCTACTATCAATTTTCTTTTCCCACATATTATACTCACCCGAGTGTAAATCATTTGTTTGAGGCTCTAAACGAATTCAAATTAAAAACTTATCAAGTGCAAAGTTTCATAACTTTTCGAGATATACAACTTTCATGTTAATAGTTTCTCCATCCGAGATCATTTACAAAATTTGAATTTCAAATTTGAACTCTTTCAAACTTAGTTTTCGTTGACTAGTTGATTTTAAAATAAAAAATTTATTAACTATAAAGTTTCATAACTTTTCAAGATCTACAACTCTTATTTTCTCACTTTCTCCATCCGAGATCGTTCGAAAAAATTCAAATTTTAAATTTGATAAATCTAGTGCTTGATTTTAATAACGGACGTAGTGACATCAGCATCTTCACCGTTATTGAAAATGGTTTGTAATAACGGACGCATGCCGTCACCTCTCGTTTGTGCATTTTTAGTAACGGGCAGGTGACGTCACCTCTAAAGTTAGCCCTAACCTCGATTTTTAACAACGGACGGTGATGACATCAGCCGCACCCGTTATGAGAGATTGTATTTGTAATAACGGTCCATGATGATGTCAGCAGTGATACCGTTATTAAAGATGGCATTTGTAATAACGGACAATGATGATATTAGTGTCGTCTGTTATTATTGTGAACCATCCATTTGTAATAACGGATGCGATGATGACGTCACGGTTGCCCGTTATTGTAGTGGTCACATCAATAACGCTACACCGATGACATCAGCAACAATGCACTGCAATGACGTTTTTTCGGGTGTCCGTTATTACTGGAAAAAGAGAAGGATCATTACAAATGTTTTGTGTGTAGTAGTGTGCCCGAGATAACAGCAACCAAACCCCCAGTTCCCTGGCAGCCCAAAGGCCTCCACCGGACCACGAGCCCACCAGTTAGGCGTAGGCACTCGCCAGTGAAGTGATAATACCACGCAGCTCCGGCACTGCTCCGTCTCAAGTTATATCTGTTCGCTTGCTCAACAGGCGTGGGACAAGCAGTGATGAAGTGAAGTGGTGCTCGTGGGTCTGGTATAGTATTCTTATCATCTTGAGAAGAGAGGTGCAATTACTCTGTGCTTGCTTTATATCTTTTTTTTTTTGTTTTTTGTTTCCAAAATTAACAACAATTCAGTTCATGTGACACACTTGACACTATATGGAAAGAATTATTAATTTTCATTTTTTTAAAAATTAACACAACAATTTTGTTTACTGTTGACACTATATTGAAAGAATTGTTAATTAAAACATCTAGGATGTACTCCCTCGATCCACAAAAGAACACAATTTTCACTTTCCAATGACATTTTGAATTTTGATAAAATGTATATAAAAATATACTGACATTCGTAATGTACAATATTGTTAATAATTATTTATAGAATATATTTTATAATTAAACTATTTAGAAACGTAAATGCTAATACTATTAATATAAATTGGTGAAATTTGACCTATTTGACAGGCACGATTCTCATAATTATTTTATTTTGTGCATGGAGGTGGTACTCAGCTGTTTTAACATTTTTATTCGGCAATCTACTAGCAAGAAATTTGGGGAAACCATTTCATTCTCTCTTTTTTTTTATAAAATACAAATATAAAAAGTACATTGATATTTGGCCGCACTAATACTCAAAGGATCCGTGGTTCAAACAGATTCCCAAATACGTTTACAAAAATTCCAAAATAGATCACACATGTACATGCGTACTTTGGTAAGCTAATCAGCATTTGCAGGCGATGGGATGTTTATGGCTGTTATTATCATTGTTAGCATTAGATAAGCAAACGCCGGGGGCAAGTAGTGTGCACTTCTTGGACGAGAAAGGTTAATAAAATCTAGGTTAAGTCAGACCTAGGTGCGGATCTAGGGCAACATGGGCTAGAGGCCTTTATACCATCAGAGAACCCTTCGAGCCTCCAAAATTTCGGCCACGGGTGCGAGGATGGAAGGGGCTGATAGTGCTTCTGAAGGTTGAAGAGGAGCATCTGAGAGGGTGGCCGGCCCGGCCCAAATGGGTTGTCATTAATCTATTGGCTCATGTTTTCTTTACCCTCGCCAAAGCCCAAATCGGCCGAATGGAGATGACTTTTTCTTTTTCCCTCTCGGCCCATCTTCTCTCTTAGTCCGGCTCCCTCTCCAATTCTCGCACGCTGCTCGACTCCTCCCGGCTCCCAGTCACATTGACCCATGTGGACGACTCAGTAGCTCATCCAATGGCTGACGAATCACCTTGCCGCAATGGGCAGTGGCTTAGCGGCAAGGGAGTGGTGCAATGTGCATGGCGCAAGCAGACAGGCGGGTGCTGCGCAATGACGAGCATAACAGCGCAGAGGAGATAGGAGAAGAGGAAAAATTGCTATGTAGCGGAATTGCTAGCCCGATTTGGCTATTTGCATGCGTATATGCTCTGATCCAAATGTGCATGAGTTAATCATGTATTTAATGGGTAAATGTTAGATATATGGCCTGTCTGTGAGGAACTAAAAAATCAAAATGTAAAAAAAAAAAGCCGCACACAGATTATTCGAGTTCATGCAGTAGGACTCCAATTCCAACCAAAATTAAAACATGGCTTAATTCCAACAACCATAATTTGGAGTTGCTCTTATACTTCAGCCTTCTATCTATTTTTGCGCGATCTGCCAGTAGTCACACTTGGCATGGCGTGATAGCCCCCCTATCTTTTTTTTTGGAACGATAGCCCCCTTCTATTGTATCATCATTAGGTTGTTGGGCCGACATAACAGCAGCCCAGTTTCCTCACAGCCCAAAGGCCTCCTACCGGCCAGGAGCCCACCATGCAACTAGGCATCGCCACTTCAAAGTGAGCCGGTGAATGTTCTAGCATGCGGTACAACATAATACCACACCGCTCGAACATGAAGCTCCATCTCACAATATATGCGTTCGCTTGCTCAGCCGGCCAGGGCAAGCTGTGAGGAAATGAAGTAGTGCCGTGGGTCCAGCACAACATAGTTAACTTCTTACCGCTCGACGAAAAGGAGCCCATCCAGCGTTTGAGGCCTCCTCGCGTGACACGTGGCCATCCGACGGTCGTG
This sequence comes from Digitaria exilis, assembly GCA_015342445.1. NCBI lineage: Eukaryota > Viridiplantae > Streptophyta > Magnoliopsida > Poales > Poaceae > Digitaria > Digitaria exilis. Next base: position 8,064 of record JACEFO010000883.1, read on the forward strand.
GTCTTCTTACCGCTCGACGAAAAGGAGCCCATCCAGCGTTTGAGGCCTCCTCGCGTGACACGTGGCCATCCGACGGTCGTGGTCTTGCGTGAGGATAAATTTATTTTACCACTTATATCTGATGAGGCACAACGTTAATGCATCACGTGGTGACCGTAGACACACGAATCGTTGATGTGCGCCGAAAAAAACGGCTCCCACACATGCTAATCGTGGTAGTGTGCTAGAATTGTATTTTTTTGAGGAGAGAGTACCATGCATGTGAAATAAATAAATGTCACACGTCTTCTAGCCAGTTATATCGTGGCAATGTATAGTAGGTACATTTGCTTAGATGGGAAGTTGGTGGAAAATTGGCGTGCTGGAAAACATGTTCTGTGAGAGGGGCACGATTATCAATATGCAAAGTTGGTGGGAAGTTGGCAATCTAAACAAGACCCACTAATTGCAGAGATACGGACTACTTCATGAAACAAAATTATTAAACATAATTAATATGCTACCCAATGGAGGCCTCATGTTACTCTTCTCATATATGTACGACAAGTGTGAACGTACTTCAACTTTTTCTCGAGTTTCAACTGCCTTTTTCCATGGTGTCGTGTGCGAACCAAAAGTACGATACGTGTGCACTCGGCCGTGTGCGTCGGCGGTGTGCATGCATCGAATCATGTGCAGCTCGTGATCACACGTCCCTGGCTCCCTGCCATGTCTATCCATAGAGGCAATCCCAGAGAAAAAAAATAGGTGGCAATGTCATGGATATCATGGTGCCTGTTTTTCCCATTATTCTGCAGCTTACTAGCCTGTTAACTTCTCTGTGCCTACATTAACTATGCAAATTGCATAGGTAAGTTTAGTTTGTACATAAAAACCTCCGTTCTTTTATGAGTGTTTACCTAATTAAACTAACTATGCAAATTTTATTGGTTTTGTTCAGACCTCTACTCTATTTTATTTTTTAAAAGGAGCAACATCTCTACTTCTAATAAAGCAGGCATAAGGTTTTACAACCCTGGGAATACCAGTTCCAAGATTGCACCAGCTGAAACAAAAAGGAGAGCAAGTCAGCTATCCTATTACATGATTTCAGCGTTCAAAATTCACCAACATCAGTGGTTAAAGTTCCGGCCGGTGGGAGATTCCTGAGCATTGTTACGACTATTTCATAATTTACATTTAAAGTTGGTAGGGAGAAATTGCATTTTTAATTTATGGATTCTTTCATGTTCTATGGTTTTCCTATATGCTTTCACACACGCAGTTCTATTTATTTGTTCTTTTCTAGCTATATATGTTTCAAGATGATTATCAAAATATGAAACGAGCGGTCATGTCACCTCAAGTTTGCAGTTTAGTTCGATTTATTACATTCAACTTACAATAACAAATGGTATGCCACCAAAGCATGGCAATATACCAACACACCATCTTCCCACTTGCAGAGATATTTATTGTGCATTTCATGTACATCATATTTTTTTAGAAAAAAAAAACACTGTACTTCTAGGATCAGTATGTGTTGCTTATACAATTCATATCTCAATCTATATATTATCTTTATGATCTTTATAAGGGGCAATCGATTATTCTTTCTGTGCATGAAAGGAAGTCAGTGACTAGCACGTCTACAAATTTGTTCCAGATCGCTAGGGGGCTGATACGATCGGCCAAATGTTTGATTAGTGCATGAATTAGGTCTAATACGGCATCCGATGACTAATATACAAATCTCTGGCCTCTTAAAAATTCATTTCTAATATACTCCGTATATGTGTTAATTATCAATGTCTATAAAACTACCTGAGGCATCATTCTTTCTATCAAAAGATATTAAAATGCGGTAAGATTTTCCACTTTCCGATCCCGGGATCTCTAGACTCCAGAGTGAAGCGCGCGGACCAATCTAGTTCTTATCATCAACGGATGAAAGGTGCAATGACTCTGAGCTAGCCCCCTTTTCCTTTTTTTAAATTAACACAACAATTTCATATGACATGGTTTACAGTTTTTATTGATAAAAGATATCAACAATTTAATGGCATCTACACTTTTTATGCGAAATTAACAAAACAATTTCATATGACATGGTTTACACTTTTTATGGAAAGAATTGATAAAAGACAACAATAATTTCATCTCTGATGTGCTCAGCTATTTTAACGGTTTATTCTGCAATTTACTAAGTTTGAGCAAACAATTTGGTAAAACCATTCCATTTTTTTTAAAAATACAATTATAAAGAGATACATTGATATTTGGTCGCACTTATGCTTAGAGGATCCAAAGTTCAAGTAGATTCCAAAATGCATTTCAAAAAAGTAGATTCCAAAACAAACGAAGCATGTTAGAAGAGAACACACTACAAATATAAAAAGGTACATTGATATTTGGTCGCACTAGTACTCAAAGCGGTAAAAGGATCCATGGTTCAAGTAGATGACAAAATGTATTTTAAAAAAATTTATTTCCAAACGAACAACACATGACCAGAAGAGAACACATGCGCTCTTTAGTAAGCTGCTCTATATTTTCAGGGATGGGATGTTCATGGCTGTATATTACTATCACTATTAGCATTAGAGAAGCGGGCTGCTGATCCATGGGCTCAGCACGCGCCATTGCTACTTTGAAGGACAAGCTTACACACGCGCCATTGCTGCAACTTCTGAACTTTGGTAAGACTTTGGAACTTGCTTGTGATGCTAGTGGAGTTGGCATTGGTGGTGTTTTGATGCAAGATGGTAAACCCGTTGCATACTTTAGCGAGAAATTGAATGGTCTTGTTTTGAATTATTCTATGTATAATAAAGAATTGTATGCTCTAGTACGTTCTTTACAGACATGGCGTCATTATTTGTGGCCTAGAGAATTTGTTATACACTCTGATCATGAAGCGCTTAAGTATCTTCGATCACAAAGTAATTTGAACTGTAGACATGCTAAATGGGTTGAGTTCATTGAATCTTTTCCTTACATCATTCAACGTAAGAAAAGGAAGGATAATGTGATTGCCGATGCTTTGTCTAGATGATATGCTTTGTTGTCCCAACTTGATTGTTGGATTTTTGGGCTTGAAACAATTAAAGAACAATATGCGCTTGATTCTGATTTTAAAGATGTGATGATGAATTGCAAAGAAGGACGTACATGAAACAAGTTTGTGATTAATGATAATTACGTATTTAGAGCTAACCGCTCATGCATTCCAGTTGGTTTCGTTCGTGATTTGTTGATGTAGGAAGCACATGGAGGAGGTTTGATGGGACACTTTGGCGCTAAGAAGACGGAGGATGTTTTGGCCACACACTTCTTTTGGCCAAAGATGAGGACCGACGTTGAGTGGTTCGTTGCTCGCTGCACGACATGTCGAAAGGCTAAGCCTCGTTTGAATCCACATGGTTTGTACATGCCTCTTTCTGTTCCTTCTATTCTGTGGGTAGATATTTCTATGGACTTTGTTTTGGGATTGCCTAGGACTAAGAGGGGAGGGATAGCATTTTTGTTGTGGTGGATCGCTTTTCTAAGATGGCTCATTTTATACCATGTCATAAAAGTGATGATGTTGTCCATATTGCTGACCTCTTTTTCAAAGAGGTTGTACGTTTGCATGGTATGCCTTCTACTATTGTTTCAGATCGTGATGCCAAATTTTTGAGTCACTTTGGCGTACTTTGTAGAACAAGTTGCGTATGAAATTATTATTTTCTACCACTTGTCATCCGCAAACCGATGGACAAACAGAGGTGGTGAACCGTACTCTGGGCGCCATGTTGAGGGCTGTTTTGAAGAAAAATTTGAAGATGTGGGAAGAATGTTTACCTAATGTGGAGTTTGCATACAATCGCGCAACACATTCCACTACAAAGGTAAGTCCTTTTCAGGTAGTGTATGGTTTCAACCCCCGTGCTCCTATTGATATTCTACCTTTGCCTACTAGTGAGAGAATTCATAGTGATGCTAAGGAACATGCTGAGTTTATATTGAAAATGCATGAAACCACTAAGCACAACATTGAAAAGATGACAAAAAATATAGAGTTGCTGGTAGTAAAGGTAAAAGAGAGTTAAAACTTGAACCCGGTGATTTAGTGTGGTTGCATTTGAGAAAAGAGCGTTTTCCAGAATTGAGGAAGTCAAAGTTGATACCCCGAGCTGAGGGTCCATTTAAAATAATTGAAGAGATTAATGATAATGCATATAAACTTGAGTTGCCTCCCGAGTTCGGGGTTAGTCCTACTTTTAACATTGCAGATTTGAGACCTTACTTGCAAGAAGAAGATGCGCTTGAGTCGAGGACGACTTCAGTTCAAGAGGAAGATAATGATGAGGACATTACTCCTACGGATATACACGAGGTTTCTTCGCTGGACATTCAAGGTCCAATCACAAGAGCTCGTGCGTGACAATTTAATCTAGAGGTGAGTTCGCTCCTAAGTGTTCCTATTAATAGTTTTGAGAATGGTTCGCTACCTATTGTTTATAATGTGATTAGGAACCAAGGAGAAGACCAAGAGACACATGGAAAAAGGCTTAGAGGCGTGGAGGACCAGCAAGGGTTGGCCAAGCTTCGTGAAGGCCCAATACAGCTCAATTTCGAGTCCAACTCGGAGTCAGGAGCTACCTTCGGTAAAACAGACGCCCACGCCACATACGGAGTCCGATTCCGACGATCCATATGGTTGGAAAGAAGATTTCATAGAGCTTCCAATGGCGGTGGTTTGAGGCCCAAATTCCTCCTGAGTCATCGGGAATCGTCCGAACAAGGTGGCGTCCATAATCTATTTCGGTGCTGCGTCACCGTCTTTTGGCCTTTGGGCCTTGTGTAACATCCTATGTTTTTTATACGAAAGGAAAATTTGATCAAAGTCAAATTTTGGTCAAAATTCGACAGAAATTTGAAAGAAAGAAATTCGAATATTCAAATGTGACCCGTGGAAACTATTGGAATAGAAGTTGGGGCAAAAAGAGACTTGGAAGCATCTCAATTAATTGAATCTGAGAAAAAAGAGAAATGTTACTATTCACCGTATGAAAATAGGAAATTCAAATTTCAGATTTGGCATATTGGACAGTCCTCTTCGTTGATAAATTATGAGCAAACTAATGATTATTTGACCAAGGTGTAAAAAGGAAAGACGTTAAGTAAAGTACAATAAACAACTTTTGTGTTTGGGTCAGATCGAGATCGGGTCAGGATCATAGAGAAACATTGGGCCAAAAATCGAATCAGCAAAATATTCCACAAATTCAGGGTTTTAAAGGCTGAGTTGGAATTTATCAAATTCAGCTCAAACCATTGAGAATTTAGTAGAGGTACAAAAATGAGAAATGAAATTCAAGCCACAAAAAAGAACTTTTGTATTTCTACCAAGATCAAGTTATATGGAAGATTTTGGAGTAATTTGAGTTTGAAATCTGAATGAAGCTAGGGTTTCAAAAGGGGATGGACAATGGAGTTAGCTGAAATATTCATAGCTCGATTTTGAGTTTTTGGTTGAGAATCTCATGCAGGTACAAAAAGAGAAAGTGAAATTGGAATGTTACTCCACAACTTTGATTTTAGTATAGAAGAGAGTTTGTATATGAATTCGAAAGTAATTCAGATTTCAAGTTCTGCAACTCTGAAAATGGGGAATGATATCGCCCGACATTGGAGCTCGGATTCTGCGCTGGTTGTTTCTCGAATCGGTCATGAGTTAAAATGAAAGTTGTAGTGCTTGGATTACTCTACAAGTTCTATGTTTGGAGATTGGCCAAGAGGAATATGAATTTGGGAGGAATCCTTCGGCTCAAGCTCAGTTTTGTGTCTATGGTGGTTCAACGTCGGTGACTGAGGCGGTTTCGGCCGAGACACGAGTCGATGGCACACAGCAACAGCTCCAGGATGGCAAGCATGAGGTGGCGACCCCTATGGCAGTTGAAACGTCTATAAATACCGCACCTTCGGCCTCCAGTCAATCCTTTTCACCTCCTTTTCTCTCCTCATCGTTCTTCCTTGCCAAGCTCGGTCGCCGGCGAAATTCGCTGCCGTCCGGCCATCTCCAACCAATTGCCTCCGACCACAGCTTCGTTTTGACCTCCTCTAGTTCCTACATCAACGCTCGTCCTTCTCCGTCCACTCTAAAGCTCGCAGCGCCCCATCTTCCTCGACTCCGGCCGTTTCCGCCACCATGGCCGCAGCCGCACGTGGCCAACCCACCTCGGGCCACCGCCCACCTAAATAGTGCTCGCGTGAGGTTCCCCAAGGTCCCTTGTTGCTCTCAGTCTAGAGGGTTGCATCCAGTTCGTCATCTCTTGGCCGGCCGGCGAGCCGAGCTTTAGCACCGCCGCGAGCTACCTTCGGGGCGCTAATCTAGAGGGAGGAGGGGGTGGATAGGTGTGCGAGGTCAAGGGGGTCCTGTTGGATCAAGTCCCGTCGCCGGGAGCCTCACCGTCGGCGGGGAGACGCCGGTCAAGGCCGACAGGAAGGCCGGTCAAAGAAGGTTCCTGCGTTGGGCGCGGGAAGGACCCGGGGTGAGAAGAAAGGGAAGGTTGGGGTGGGGGGGGGGTTCTGTAAAGTTGCCTATTAGGTTTTAGAATTAGATTTAAAATTTGTTATTCACCATTTAATTCATAGAATTTAATAGAAATGTCCAAAAATAGTGAAACCAATTTTGTTAGGATTTTTTTATTTCCTTTTATGCATTAAATTCTTAAACCCTAGGAAAAATAATAAAAGTTAAGTATGTATTTATTGCCTTTCCTTTTAAGGTAAATAAATAATTACTTAACCTTTTCCAAAAGGTATAAAATTCTGAATAATGATTTATTAATTACAAAGTAATAAGAAATAGGTTTATTTTGATTTATTTATCCTTTTTAGGGTTATTAATAATTCTTTTACAACAAATAAAAATTATTTAAGGACAAGTTTAATTAAAGAAAAATGTGGATAGTCTTTTTAAAAGGGGTAGCTAGTGTTGGCTTGCAACTTTATCGAGAAGTAAAGTGGTGAGTCATGTTTTCAAAATGTTTGCATACTAATCATTGACTTGCATTACGCTTTAGAACTGAAGCTCCGGAAGTCGAGTTCGTCGAGCTCGTGGAAGAACAACGACAACCAATTGAGAAAGTGATCATGGTTATGCGGAGTTCGAGAAATCAAGCAAAGGAACTAACATTTTTGTTACCCCAGGCAAGCCCCGGTGCATACATTCCTATTGTTTATGAAATATTCATGTGTCCAATCTTTATGTTTTTATATGCATTAAGTATAGGAAATGTTTGAAACCTACTTTGATGCATTGAACCATGCCTTGATATAAGGACACCTTTGCCACCCGTTTAAAGAATCAAGATGAGGTGTCATCACTTAGTCATGCTTAGCTAAGCTAATGCTCTAATAATGAATCCAAGTCAATCTTGAATCGAAGTTATGTCATCTAAAGAAAAGGGGTGAGCAAGCATGGATAGGAGGATTAAGATGGAGCTTAATTCTATAGTGTTGCTCACATTGATGAATGGATTAAGGAGTTAACGTGGTTTACCTAATGATCAAGTGATTTTACCTGGTTGCTTACTGGGTATGGGACCAGTAAAGTCAATTAGGTTGATTGGTTCATAGATTAGAAATATTGCTTACCCGTGCTTGCTGGGTCGGAGAAAGGTGGGGACATAGCCGGTAAACTCATGGGGTGGTCGCCAGACGTGGGGCCTATGTGAGGGTGCGTTCCCAGGTTCGAGTAAGGATATTTCTGGTCTTTGGCCCAACCGACTGAAAGATTGCGGCTCACGGTCGGTACAACTATGCGTAGCTGGAAACTGGGTATCCCCTGCAGGGTGTAAAACGGTTCGGATCTCCACAACTCTTGGTTATGAGTGCACTTGATCAGCTGCTAAGCTCCTTAGTAAGACAAGTGGAATGAGATGACATGTGATTCAATATGCTAGATGAAGCTTAATATCACTTGTATGGAAAAGCTTTTATAACCTAGATGGTTAAGTAATGTTGGGTACCAATAGTAGGGGTACCCTAACTTGGACCCTAAACTACTTGGCAACAAGGCCCACAACGACGTCGGCCTGGCTCTGAAGCCCAGCAAAGGCCCACCACAACAACTCCTCCTCAGCATCCGTCCCGCTCGAGGTGGACGACCACCCTCGAGCGGGAATGTCCGTGACGTTTGAGGCTCGGCAGCCAGGCTCGAGGGAGACGTTCACCCTCGAGCCAGCGTTTCCGTCGCGTTCGAGGCTCGGCAAGCTCGAGCTTGCGGGCCAAGCTCAAGCCTGTCACGCCGGGAGCAACGCCCGAGACTCTGCGACCATCACCACCGATCATAATGACTCCCCTCTGCGGTCAAAAAGAAGGATTCACTGCGCCACGCCACCGCCCATACTGCAGAGAAGACATCGGTCAAATCCACCTGGCGTGGTGGATTCTGATCTAACACTGCACAGGTCGGTCCTGACAGTGATACTGTGCCAACTACTCCCTTGACTTTGCTTGCCTCGGATGCGCTATCATCCTCGATGGCAACCCTCGAAGGAAACTACGGAGCTTCGATCCGGACGCCGTACTCAAGTTGCCACCCTCGAAGTCCTGATCTGTCGCAAGAAGAACATCACGTCAACCACTGCCATGTCATCAGCCAGAGTTGGAAGGCGCGATTCCCGCTCGCATCGTGCGCGGCATGGGTGGCACAGTGCACTCAGCAGCGTCAGCACCACGGACACATGTACTCGCACCCTCCCACCTTGGTCTATAAAAGGGAAGGGAAGCCCATGCAAAAGGGCAAGTGACAGCAGGTTGACACCACAGAACACATACAAACGCACTTAGCCACCAAAAAGCTCAGGGACTTAGGAGCTCACGTCCTTCTCCCAACTTGCTTGTAAACCCCTACTACGAGCAATACGAAACTGGTGCTCGGCACCACTGCTGGACGTACGGCCCCGTGGCCGAAACCAGGATAAAAACCCTGTCTCTTCACCCGCCATCAGGGCAACGAGTGGATTAGCACCGCAATCACTTGTTTGTGCCGGTGTGACCAAATCAGGCACCGACAGTTGGCGTGCCAGGTAGGGGACCAGCGCTGCGCAATTCTCGTTCCCGATGGCGAACTTCAACCAAGGACGACCCCCGCTGGGCGAAAGCAATCTGCTCCCAGCGGGGCAAGAGATCCGGTTCGGGAGCTTACGGTTCCAGGCATGTGGCGACGGTTACCACATGCGCATCCTCTGGGAGGAACCGAGCAACCAGCTGGAGCCACCTCAACTGCCACTGGCAGCACCGCGACGACGAAGTCGTCCCGGACCTCGCGTACGACGAGCGCGCGCTGCAAGGCGCGCCGCCGACGTCAGCATCCCTCCTCCCGCGAGGGAAGGAGAGATCCCGCGATCAGGGTCACAGGAGAGGGCTGCTCCCTTCCTCCCGGGACCCATTTCTGCACCACGTGCTACGACGGCACGTCCCTATCCCTATGGGCTACGCGGCCCTACGGCCACGTACGCCTCGCTCGTCCGCACCGCCATGAGTGCGTATGATGGCCAGCCAGGCCGTCATCCGGCCTCGGGACGCGACCTCACCGCTCTGACGCCCGACGATTCCCACACGGAATCGGAAGATGGATATGCCTTTCAGCATGAGCACCCTGGTTGGGACTACTCTGGTCTCCGTGACCCAGAGGCCTTTCTAGCCTTCCAAACAGCGATGGATTATTGTTTCGGCTATTCCGATGATGAGTATGCTCCGACCAGGGAGTGTTTCGTCATCAGCGACGGGCGGGTCAGCGAAGGATCGACGTCGGACGACGATGGTGGAGATGACGACCAAGGAAGCAACAACGGCGTAGATCCGGTAGGCGCGCAGCCACCGGACCCATCGGATCACTTGCCTTCCGAGGACGAGCGGCATCCACGCCGCCTGCAACGAGTTGCTCGCCCCCACGACTTGGGAGGTAGCGACGTCTCACCACCGGCGTGCTCCGACCACGAGCCGCCCAAACAAGGCCACGAATGGAGCACGGACGCGCGGCGTGCGGGGCGAGTAGCTTAGGCCCGCATCCTTGCCGAGGGCAGAGATGACGACCTCGCTCCCAGGACGAGCCAAAAGCTCATCGCGGCGGCCGCGCTGCTCCGAGCCATGCCAGAGCCAGCTACCCCCGAGGGGCGGAAGTTGCATCTGGAGGCCCAAAAGCAGGTTGAGAACGCCGCACGACAGCAGGCCGAGAGCTCAGCCTCCCGCCTTCGATGCTCACCGGTCTCAAAGGGCGAACGAGGAGGGGAGTCATCGGTGCGCTCACCCCGGCCTAACGGCAGGGCACGAGCACAATCCCGGGGCAACTCCCACCGGGACGTTGCGCGACGTCGCACCAACGAACCACGTGCACCCGAACCAGGAACACTTCCCACGCAGGTGCCCGCGAGATCGCGCCTCCGGGACACCCGAGGCACGATCAACGATGGCGACGCCCGCAACACACTGAACCAAATGAGGCAGCGAGAGGGAGCCTGGACCCACCAACGCGGGCACACCAACGTTGGGTGGAACCGGGATGCGGCCCCAGAGTCAGCGGGAACGCGGGTGTTTAGTCACAACATCCGCACCGCTCCGATTCCCCCCCGCTTCCGACAGCCTACTACCATCACCAAATACTCTGGGGAAACGGACCCCAGGGTATGGTTGAACGACTACCGCCTAGCGTGCCAGCTCGGCGGCGCTACAGATGACGACATGATCATCCGCAATCTGCCACTCCCCCTAGCAGATTCCGCACGGACATGGCTTGAGCATCTGCCCCCCAACCGGATCCGCGACTGGAACGACCTGGTCGAGACCTTCGGCACCACGTGCTACGACGGCACGTCCCTATCCCTATGGGCTACGCGGCCCTACGGCCACGTAGGCCGGGGTGAGCGCACCGATGACTCCCCTCCTCGTTCGCCCTTTGAGACCGGTGAGCATCGAAGGCGGGAGGCTGAGCTCTCGGCCTGCTGTCGTGCGGCGTTCTCAACCTGCTTTTGGGCATCCAGATGCAACTTCCGCCCCTCGGGGGTAGCTGGCTCTGGCATGGCTCGGAGCAGCGCGGCCGCCGCGATGAGCTTTTGGCTCGTCCTGGGAGCGAGGTCGTCATCTCTGCCCTCGGCAAGGATGCGGGCCTAAGCTACTCGCCCCGCACGCCGCGCGTCCGTGCTCCATTCGTGGCCTTGTTTGGGCGGCTCGTGGTCGGAGCACGCCGGTGGTGAGACGTCGCTACCTCCCAAGTCGTGGGGGCGAGCAACTCGTTGCAGGCGGCGTGGATGCCGCTCGTCCTCGGAAGGCAAGTGATCCGATGGGTCCGGTGGCTGCGCGCCTACCGGATCTACGCCGTTGTTGCTTCCTTGGTCGTCATCTCCACCATCGTCGTCCGACGTCGATCCTTCGCTGACCCGCCCGTCGCTGATGACGAAACACTCCCTGGTCGGAGCATACTCATCATCGGAATAGCCGAAGCAATAATCCATCGCTGTTTGGAAGGCCAGAAAGGCCTCTGGGTCGCGGAGACCCGAGTAGTCCCAACCAGGGTGCTCATGCTCAAAGGCATATCCATCTTCCGATTCCGTGTGGGAATCGTCGGGCGTCAGAGCGGTGAGGTCGCGTCCCGAGGCCGGATGACGGCCTGGCTGGCCATCATACGCACTCATGGCGGTGCGGACGAGCGAGGCGTACGTGGCCGTAGGGCCGCGTAGCCCATAGGGATAGGGACGTGCCGTCGTAGCACGTCGTACGCGAGGTCCGGGACGACTCCGTCGTCGCGGTGCTGCCAGTGGCAGTTGAGGTGGCTCCAGCTGGTTGCTCGGTTCCTCCCGGAGGATGCGCATGTGGTAACCGTCGCCACATGCCTGGAACCGTAAGCTCCCGAACCGGATCTCTTGCCCCGCTGGGAGCAGATTGCTTTCGCCCAGCGGGGGTCGTCCTTGGTTGAAGTTCGCCATCGGGAACGAGAATTGCGCAGCGCTGGTCCCCTACCTGGCGCGCCAACTGTCGGTGCCTGATTTGGTCACACCGGCACAAACAAGTGATTGCGGTGCTAATCCACTCGTTGCCCCGATGGCGGGTGAAGAGACAGGGGTTTTTATCCTGGTTCCGGCCACGGGGCCGTACGTCCAGCAGTGGTGCCGAGCACCAGTTTCGTATTGCTCGTAGTAGGGGTTTACAAGCAAGATGGGAGAAGGAGGTGAGCTCCTAAGTCCCTGAGCTTTTTGGTGGCTAAGTGCGTTTGTATATGTTCTGTGGTGTCAACCTGCTGTCACTTGCCCTTTTGCATGGGCTTCCCTTTCCCTTTTATAGACCAAGGTGGGAGGGTGCGAGTACATGTGTTCGTGGTGCTGACGCTGCTGAGTGCACTGTGCCACCCATGCCGCGCACGATGCGAGCGGGAATCGCGCCTTCCAACTCCGGCTGACGACATGGCAGTGGTTGACGTGATGTTCTTCTTGCGACAGATCAGGACTTCGAGGGTGGCAACTTGAGTACGGCGCCCGGATCGAAGCTCCGTAGTTTCCTTCGAGGGTTGCCATCGAGGATGATAGCGCATCCGAGGCAAGCAAAGTCAAGGGAGTAGTTGGCACAGTATCACTGCCAGGACCGACCTGTGCAGTGTCAGATCAGAATCCACCACGCCAGGTGGATTTGACCGATGTCTTCTCCGCAGTATGGGCGGTCGCGTGGCGCAGTGAATCCTTCTTTTTGACCGCAGAGGGGAGTCATTATGATCGGTGGTGATGGTCGCAGAGTCTCGGGTGTTGCTCCCGGCGTGACAGGCTTGAGCTTGGCCCGCAAGCTCGAGCTTGCCGAGCCTTGAACGCGACGGAAACGCTGGCTCGAGGGTGAACGTCTCCCTCGAGCCTGGCTGCCGAGCCTCGAACGTCACGGACATTCCCGCTCGAGGGTGGTCGTCCACCTCGAGCGGGACGGACGCTGAGGAGGAGTTGTTGTGGTGGGCCTTTGCTGGGCTGCAGAGCCAGGCCGATAACGTTGTGGGCCTTGTTGCCAAGTAGTTTAGGGTCCAAGTTAGGGTACCCCTACTATTGGTACCCAACAGTAGCCTCCGTAGTGCCTAATTTGGTCACACCAGCACAAACAAGTGATTGCGGTGCTAATCCACTCGTTGCCCCGATGGCGGGTGAAGAGACAGGGGTTTTTATCCTGGTTCCGGCCACGGGGCCATACGTCCAGCAGTGGTGCCAAGCACCAGTTTCGTATTGCTCGTAGTAAGGGTTTACAAGCAAGATGGAAGAAGGAGGTGAGCTCCTAAGTCCCTGAGCTTTTTGGTGGCTAAGTGCGTTTGTATGTGTTCTGTGGTGTCAACCTGCTGTCACTTGCCCTTTTGTATGGGCTTCCCTTCCCCTTTTATAGACCAAGGGGGGAGGGTGCGAGTACATGTATTCGTGGTACTGACGCTGCTGAGTGCACTGTGCCACCCATGCCACGCACGATGCGAGCGGGAATCGCGCCTTCCAACTCCGGCTGACGACATGGCAGTGGTTGACGTGATGTTCTTCTTTCGACAGATCAGGACTTCGAGGGTGGCAACTTGAGTACGGCGCTCGGATCGAAGCTCCATAGTTTCCTTCGAGGGTTGCCATCGAGGATGATAGCGCATCCGAGGCAAGCAAAGTCAAGGGAGTAGCTGGCACAGTATCACTGCCAGGACCGACCTGTGCAGTGTCAGATCAGAATCCACCACACCAGGTGGATTTGACCGATGTCTTCTCCGCAGTATGGGTGGTGGCGTGGCGCAATGAATCATTCTTTTTGACCACAGAGGGGAGTCATTATGATCAGTGGTGATGGTCGCAGAGTCTCGGGCGTTGCTCCCGGCATGGCAGGCTTGAGCTTGGCCCGCAAGCTCGAGCTTGCCGAGCCTCGAACGCGACGGAAACGCTGGCTCGAGGGTGAACGTCTCCCTCGAGCCTGGCTGCCGAGCCTCGAACGTCACGGACATTCCCGCTCGAGGGTGGTCGTCCACCTCGAGCGGGACGGACGCTGAGGAGGAGTTGTTGTGGTGGGCCTTTGCTGGGCTGCAGAGCCAGGCCGACGTTATTGTGGGCCTTGTTGCCAAGTAGTTTAGGGTCCAAGTTAGGGTACCCCTACTATTGGTACCCAACAAGTAATAACTTAATCGGGTGTAAAACTTTGAAAGTTAAGGATCAAAGAATTAGTAAGCTTTTAGCAAAAGAGTTGAGTCAGCCAAACTACTCAAAGCTTTGCATATTCCTTGAGAGTCTTTTCTATTGGTAAGGGGGGTAAGTCTTGCTGAGTACCTTCATACTCAGGGGATCTTGTTGTTTTTCAGAAGCAGCTCCTGAAGCTGTCGCGAAGGAGGTCCCGAAGGCCTAGATCATCATGGTCCTGGTGATTCTAGGGGTTAGCCGGAGTTTGTATAATAGAACTTCCTCAATTGGTTTGTATTTAAGGTCTTAGCATGGCTTGACATGCATTTAAGGTTAATTCAAAACTTAGTTTGTAATATCTCGTACCTTATTATGTTAATGTAAAAATGGTGATGCTCGTTGTGTTTTCCTTACCGAAAACGATCCTATCGTATGACAAAGATAAATAATGTGGTTTATCGAGGAGTCCTTGGGACACTCGACAGTTCCCTAGTTTAAACTGTCTGATGTGCATTCAATGTCCTTAATTGGATGTTATGGCGCACTTGAGCCAGTTTAAATTGGGCGGTACTGCCACACCTTGTATCGTCATCGAGCCCATTAGGGGGCGCGTCCAGGGGTTGACCACGACCCTAGACTCTATTTTACAGCCGTCGCCGCTACCATTAGGGTTTGGGTTTTGCTTTAGATCAATCTGTCTTTGAACAGTCGCCGTTCTTTGGTTTGTAGAATCCCAACTTGTGTGCTTAATCATTCATCCGCAGATTGTCACCAGTATTGAGAGCTGCGTACTTTCAAGTTCTTGCTTGTGTTCTTCGTTTCGCTTGCAGGGATTAGCCTTCTTGGCGAGGTCAACCGGAACGTGACACGGTTGATAACCAGAGGAGTTGTGGTGCTAAGATTGCAGGGTTCGAGTTGCTGACTTGAAGCCGGATCGATGTGTTTCACTCCGCCCAAAACGAGAATTATCTTTACCTGACGCAAGATCGGCCACCTACGTCTCATCACGGGCACCCACGACAAGGTAGTGTGTACGTTCAGACAAGAAAGGTTCATGAAATCCAGGTTCGCTTTCCATTGATATGTAGTTATAGTACAAGTACATGAGGCTTTACAACATAACAACGACATATAAGGTCACTTTTTAATAATAAAATTTATTTTTATTTCTTAATATTATCTTTGTATTCTTTCTCTTTTATTTTCAAGCATAGCATATTATTAAAACTTGGCTGGGGTGCAGGGGCTCATTTTTCTTTTGCAATTTGATCTTTTTTTTTCTAAAAACATGTTCACCTTTAGACCACTGGAGGGACATAAACTCAACTTTGGATCCTGAGGCTGCCATGAGTCATGGCACAGAGTAAAACTAGAGCAAGTAAACACATTCTCTTTTATCCGAAAAAAGTATGGCATGGCTTGTTTGAGTAAACACATAAACTCAACTACTGGAGAGAAGTTTGATTTCATAGGGACAATAGATAAGCAATAACAAAAGTTCATTGTAGAATGCTTTTTACAGAATAGCTCATAAATTGATGCTCTGACACAAGCTAATAATGGCTAGAGACATAAATATAAAATTTATATAAAAGATATGGTGCATAGTTAATAATTACAATTATTTACCTTATTCTCTTTTTGATCTATTCAATATCCTACCGCAATACTCTACAAATACATGTTTATCATTATTTAGTTGTAATGTAATAGATTAAGTTGGAAACTTTTTTTTTCATGTTGGATCACACCATCATATGTGTTTCATATGTATTTAAGCGAACCTATTGTTTGAGTTATGTCTAGAACATAAAAATTGGTATTCTCATATCTTATTTCATAAATGTATATATGGTGGTACACATCGTGCAAATACACATACTTATAAGGTAGTATTTTTTATATAAATGATTATATAAATATCATATTTAGAATTATATAAAAATAATTTAAAATACCATACTGATATATTTTGGGATTTTTTTAGCTATATAGTTATATTAAGATTTAGGGCCTACATTAATTTCAATCATGGCTATGTGGGTAATTCAAAAGCAAATTTAAGGGTTATTTGAGGTTATGTTGATAATGGCATATGTGGATAGTTATATAAAAATTAGGAGGTTACTTTAAGTTAATTTTCGTAACCATAAAGTAGATACAGATTTAGGGTTTGCATGACTCTATTTTCATAATGGTAAATATGGGTAAATTTTTTTAATAGATCCAAGGGCTACAATGATTAGAGTTGCTAGATTGATGGATGATGTTTCTGATTTTTGTGAATTTATAGGGTTTATCTTTTTTTTTTCTAGCATGTCTGGATAGAATTAAAGTGAAGGTTACACAATATATCTAGTCTATAATGGTTAGGAGAAGTATATAATTCCAATTTCATAAATTGGATGGAAGTAAGAATTTTATGAGTTATTTGGTTGTTATTAATTCCTGTTAGACTAGCGTTGTACTAGGAAATTTGGTAACATAAATACCATATCAAACAAAACAGAAAATAAATTTTACATATATTACTTAGTTAATATATATATATATATTTAATTTAGATGTATGGCTAATTATTCAAAAATATTAAGAACACAAACTGGTAGCCCATACACCGTGGAACGAGTTGATGGTCTAGTTGCCATTAATGCGTTGCCACTACCACTAGAACTACACCTAGTTGCCATTATGGGAAACTTGGACATGAGACAGTCCCTACGGATTTTCATGCTCCTAATGCAGTGAGGTATTAACCGTGGGAGAAGACTTTTAAAAGTCAATGTATATTGAATCTTAATTATTTTGTTGCAAACTAACATCATTGTTAAGATGAATTATAAGATAGAGTTATGATTCAAAGATCAAATGCGCGTTTGGGTCTCTTGATGGGGCTTGCCTCTCCAAGCTGAGCAACGAGAAAAATCCTTTGGATGTCTGGCAAGCTACCTCGGTGTCTGTGAAAGGACTTTTCTTGGTTCTTGAGGCGAGCCACATTGGTTTTTCTCCACCAGCAAAGAGTCTGTTGTGGCTGGGGCTGGGGTTGGAAAGTGCCTGAATGGGATGAGAGAGTGACAGATGTGTGAGACCTCCAGTTGCTTCCAGCCCGTAGGCTACTAGCCCAGCGAAACGAACGGGGGGAAAAGCTTTCCCTGCTGGGCTAGGCATGGCTAGCAAAGACATCAAGAGAAGCAAACGGCCCAATACTCAAATGGAATATCTTCAACCAGCTTATGCATGCAACCATCCATGTGTGCACATCTGTCCAACTGTAACAGCTCGCTTCTGCTTGTCCTCGCTTGGATCATCCATTTTGATCCGCAGGAAATCTAAAAATCAAATAGTAAAAATATGGATTAAAAAAACTTCCAAAGATATACATACAAGATTTCTGAAAACCAAAGTGGTGATGTGTTCATATATGTTGAATGTCTTCGACGTGATTTTGAAAAAAAAAAGTGGTGGTTTGTGCGCCCCCCACAAATCAAAGCATTATTCGCTTTGGGCTTGTATTGGCTATGTGGGCCATGATCCGCATTACACACCGGGCCCACTCCCCATCCCCCGCTTGCCCTTCACGATGGCGGATAAACACACACCACGTGGCTCTTCTCGCTGGCAGCATGGCCCCACCAAACACCCGGACAAGAAAGAAAAGTCCTCCTCACAGGGGTGCCAGCGTGGCACGGCATCCAACAGCACGATCCACATCCAACCGCCCACATCTCCTCCGCCACATCAGGGAACCGACGCCCGCCGTGCCCAGCTTTAATTGCCGTCTCCTCCGCCCGCCGCCGCACGCCGTCGCCGTCCCATAGGCCGCATACGCAGCCACCACCAGCCAGCCAGCGGATCGTGCAGGGACGCGGGAGGGGACGGGGACGTGGCGGCGAGGTCGGGCAGGGGGTGGGCGCGCGGCGCGTGCGGCGTTCGCGGCGGTGGCGCTGGCGGTGGGGCGCGGGCCGGCGGTACGGGTGGGACGGCCTCGGGGTGGCGCGGTTCCGCGAGGCCCGCGGCGCGTTGGGCCGTGGGCGGGCGCCGGCCTACGTCGCCGCGCACGGCGTCACGTCGCGCTCTGCCCGCCCTACGCCATCTTCTTCGAGGGCGGCGCCGCGCTGTCTTCGCTGTCCTGCCGGGCGTCGCCTGCGTCTTCTCCGCCAAGATCTTCGGGCGGTCCATCTCCTTCTGGATCGGCAGGTTAGCGAACGCCTTTCCTCCTTCCCTTCCCCCCCCCCCTCGCCCCCCCCCCCGCCGCATCCGTGCTCTGCTGCTGCGTTACTGGGTTGCTTTGTCTGCGCAACGGGAGCCGAGAACTGAGAATTCTCTTGCTTTGAGCGCAGCGCGATCTCAAAGTTGTTTGTGAGTGGCACCGATCGTGGGTGCCGGCGACAGGGCTGTGGCATGAAGAAAAGTAGATTTGGGATGTTCTAGCCAAAAAGCAGTCGCCACTTTTGCTCCCTTGGTTTTGCCATTTCGTTGGCTTCCCCATGCCCTATAGAATTTGGAATTATGTAGTATTTGACCCGTGTTACTGTTCAATTGTGCATAATTGAGTTCACGTGCATAATTAAGTTCACGGAGATAGGATTTCAACGGTAATTAGTGAGATCTAGTGTTACCTTCTGCATGACCTTGTTTCCTCGTCGATGTTTCAAAATGGGAGTACTGAATAGTAGTGTATCTAGCACTATGACCCGTCGTACATTGTTGTTTCAGTTGTGTTTGTGTTTGGGGGCAACGAGTAACATAGTTTTTTGAGGTTTATGTGGTGCAAAAGGCTAGTCCTTGAGCCATAGCGAAGTAAAGTCGAACTGTGACCGAAGAGTAGCAGGTAGAAATGACATCACTTGGAGGCAATAGCAACAGGTTGGAACTAGGAAGTGGCTAAAAAGTTGAGTGCCCACAAGCTGATTGATTGCTATTTGAGCTTTTACTTACTGACTTATTCGGGACTGATGGATTCCGATGTCTGATAACACACGTACGTAATGCTTAACCATATTTTGATAGGGATTATCTATTTCATCGTCCATCATATATCAGCATTGTTGGTTCCTTGCTTGCCACATGTAAATGTGCGCCTATTGAATCCTGATTCTTTTTCATGTTTTCAAGGACAAATAAATACTGAGATTCTTTTTCAAGGACATAATATCTAATGATATCAACGCAAAGTGCAAATAAATTATGTAACTTGAGGTTCATTACATGTACATGTACTCATGTCATACTGAGCATTAGTTATGAGAAACAAATTGATAGATGAAATTGGCTCCACATGAGCAATACCAAATCTTTTAGCCTCACATACAGCTCATGGTCACATGGTTCTTTTCATACAGATGGTTGTTAACTAGTTGGAGATCATAGCTATAACTAGCGTCTTTGT
>JACEFO010000884.1:0-39649 GCA_015342445.1 Digitaria exilis
CTAGGGAAACCGTCCCATCCAGGCAGTCTGAAAAGAAACATCGTTGGGGTAGCTGGCAAAGTCGCGTGAGCGTCCATTCTGAACCAAAAAGAAAAGGGCAAGGGTGAGAACCGGTTTAGCGCCAAAGAAAATAAAACAGATCTGGACAGTGTAGTAAAAATTAATAAAACTCGACATCCACCAGCTCAAAAATTCCCAAATTGGCCAGGGCACTGTCTAAGTAATTCCAAACAAGTTTCATGTTGGAGGTTTGAGCAGAATCTGTCGTTAAGACGGTTTAAAAATTCAATTGTTATCTCACTGTTCCAGAAATATTCAGCAGACAGGGGGTTGCCATTTAAGCATACTCTAGTTCTACTGAACCATTTTCGTCGAAATTTTCTTCAGCATAAACTAGATAGCATTATGACAACTTCGTGTTGAATAATTTTTCGTTTGACAACGTTGTTCAGTTTCGAATCAATGGTGCAAACAGACTGGTTTTCGGCAGAGTTTTCGTTGTGATTTGAATTTCGACGGCGGTTTCGATGGCCACATGTTAAGGTTCAACATTATTCAGTGAAATGCAATGCAATGATGAGCGGCCTATTCGTTCTCACCACACACACATGCCAATAAACTTTTGGCCTACGAAGTTAGTGCGGTGGCTAGGCAATATCCGTCTCTCACTATATTAGCTATAGCCGAACTTTTCTAACCGTTCAACATACGGAATCGCGGTTAGTGTACCTGCAGAAATTCCATTCCAGAGCATATATAATCAACCTTTCGTGCCAGCACTCACGGAAGCGTCTCCATTCATTACCACCCACTATAGAGGTGCACCCGAACGTTCAACATTGAACGGGCCAATGTTCATATGTCACCAGGGCAAACATATTGACAATTTCATACGCTCATGAAAATAGCATATTGACTTTGTGCCGCCATCATATTTGCATATGATGCCGTGGTACGCTACATCAATTGCCGTACCTTGCGCCCACCATACTATTCTATTTCATACGCCATCACAGCGTATTGACTATGTGCCGCCACTATATTTTCATATAGTGTCGTGGTACGTTACAGGCAATCGCCGTACCTTGCGCCCACCATTGCGTAAAGTTAAATGACAGAATGAAAATGTGCTGGAAGTCAGTATAATATATAATTAGCCACCTATCATATCATGATCCCTTAACCCACATAGGGCTTCACGCTCTAGGTAACATCCTTAGCGGTCCTAAGAATAACCTTCCATCGCAAAGCGCGGTGGAAGTAAGAGTTGGCAAGTTTATTTCAAAATGCTTATTTAAGGTTTTTGTTGCTCTCTCCGGTGCGCTGTTTTCGGCTCTGATGCCAGCTTTGGCGGACCACTCAGAAATTATTCCAAGTTAAGTACCCCGGGACCACTATCGAGTAGTCAAGCACTTAATCCGGAATAAGCTGGAGCGCCGTAGGATTAAACCCGATTTAACCACGTACTTTCTCGATCGAAAACATCAGGCACGCCCACACGAAGGTGAGTTCCAGAGATTACAACATTCCCAAATTCAACATACATAAAAAGTATCACAAAGTTATTACAACCCAGTTTGGAATTCAAATCAGAGTATCAAGTTCAAGCAGCGGAAATAAATAGTTCATTGCAGCGGAGAGATAAACTAACGACGATACAAGTAACACCATGATGAAGCCTGCCACGGTGCTACTCCTCCTGTTCCTCGGCAGAGGACGGAACCCACTCGATGTGTCATCCAGGGGGAACCTGGGTAGGCCAAGTAAGGGCATCGACTGCCACATCCAACATTGTACCTGTAATAAAAGCCACAAGCAAGGCTGAGTATACTAATCACTCGACTTGTAACGGACCTAAAGCAATGCCCTATCGATCCTTTCATACTAGTGTTGCAAGTCATAGGTACTAGAAATGTGCAGCTAAGGTATTCAATCAACTCCTTGAAACGTAAATGCACAAGCATAGGGAATTCATAGATGCATAAAACTTTAAAGGTTAGGTTATTGCTCCGGGGCTTGCCTTCTTGCTCTAGCTGGGGGTTAGCCTCCGGGTCGACCGTTCCTTCGCTGGCACCGTTCTCCGGGTGCCTTCTCCGTCGGCGGGGATGAGATGGTAGAAGCCGTCCGGAATAGCGCCTTCTATATGCAGATGCATAAACTTTATAGTGGCTGCCTAGTGCTTCCAAACTAAGGCCTTGAAGGCCATATTCACCTAGACATGCTAAAAGTACTACTTTCTTCTTCACAAAATTAGAGGAGGGGTGTGGAAAATTTTTACGCATCTTGATGGTGATTGTTTACATATATAAAAAAGAATTTCCATTTATCATTTTGGAGTTAGGGTGTTGTTCTGGAATTTTAAACTTTTCCATGTTTTATTTTAATTAATTATCAAAAAGGTCTATTCTTTTATATAACTCAATTCCACCTTAATTCTTCTCATTTTTGTTTCTCAATTTCTGTTCATCCTTTTTATCTATAAACTTTATGACAGCTACTGAAGTATAAGAGTTAGGCTCACTCCAAAATTTAGCTAAAACTGAGCTACACAGAATTTAATTAAAAATAGTACAAACTGCTGCCTACAGGAACAAGATAAATTCTTATAAAATCGGAAAATACATCCAAATCAGGAAATTTTCCTACCAGAGATAGGCATGAGTGAAAGGAGGCCTCTGGCCAAGTGGTGGGCTCAAAATAACCCTTGGATAGTTCTCAATAAATTTCTATGCCGAAAAACATATTTATTTATTTGCTAGTCTAAACAGAGCAAAAATTAAGTTTTTGCATTTTTAACAGATGTCGCTAACAAGTTCCTAGGCCTCTGGAGAAAAAATGGTGATTTTTAGCTGCATGGATTATTTTTAATAGTTTCAGCACTGCAGAGAGACAGAATCACAAATTAATTCATAACTGAAGCTACAGCCCATATTTTAGGCACCCTTTGGACACAAGGTGTCCAAAGTCACTGCAAACAACATATCCAAACCTCCGCCCTAGCGGAGCTTTGGATTTGAAATGGTGCACAAGTTTCTAAATTCACAGTTTGAATTTTAATTCACAACTGGTCACCAAAAGGTATATATATACTAACATGAGATTGGAGTTTACAATCTCACCAAATCCAGGGAGTATTTTGTGCATTTTTCTGATTTTGTATGAGTTTGGTGTATTTACAAGATTTCAGGAAAAAGGGTTAACCGTAAGAATCTTTTTACGCGCCGGCCCTCGGATCTTTTGAAACTTCGCGAGCAGGTCCCTGACTTTTTCACTGGGAACCCTGGAAAAACGAAGAAGATGAACAAAGGCCCTCGGCTCGTCGCCGGAGTTGCGCCGGCCAAACGACGGCGAGATAGGGTCGGGGAAGTGGGGAAAAGAACCAGTGGCTCACCACGAGTCGATTGGTGGCGTTGGGAGGCCGGGGAAGCTCGAAGTTCGCCGGCGACGTGCGGTGGTGGTGCGGCCGCCGCGAGCTCGATTCCGGCGAGGGTGGTGGATCTCGTCGGGTTTGGAGGGGTCCTAGAGCACCAGTGGGACTCGGCGAAGCTAGTGGAGGGCTCGGTTGACCTCGGGAAGGCTCGAAGTAGGGGCTCGACGTGCGCGTGCTCTGGCGGCCGGAAATGCGGATTGGGGGAAAATCCGATTTCTCGCCGGGGAGTTGGGGAGAGCTCGCGAGAAGTGGGGGAAATGGAAGCTCGGGAAGTGTCTAGCTCTGTGCGCGAGGGATTTGGGAATGGTGGAGGGACATGGACGAATTTGGTCTCGAAGCTCGGCTCGGTCCGCGCGGCTGGAGGTTGAAGACGACGGGAGGCGAGCGCGAGGGAGCAAACTGGTGAAGTGTGCGAGCTAGGGGAGAGTGTGAGTGGCTCGGTGGAGTGCCTTTGCACGCTAGAGCGGGGTCGTGCTGCCTCGGGAGCTGCGTGCGGAGCGACAGCGACGCGACGCGACGCGCCATTGAAGCTCGCCCGAGCTCGAACAGAGCGCGCGTGATGGTTGGGCGTCGAAGATCGTCGCGTGAGGGAGTGGAAGATCCTCTGCAGAGAGTCTGGGCACGGAGGTGACGAGGGAATCTGGCCGCGGAGCGGCTTTGCGCGACGCGCGTGCGCACGCGGCCACGGCGGCGCTCCGACCGCGATGATGGCGCTCGCGCGGCGCCGAGGCAAAACGGGTGTCGAGCGGCGACGTGACGGCGCCGAGGGCTGGGACAAACGCGCGAGGACAAGGAGCCACCCGACGCCGCGGCTTGGCCAGCTCGGCGCGGCCTCCGCCGCTCGCCGGCCACGTGGCGGCCGAGCTCCGGCCAGGTCCAGAGCGCGCCAGGGCCGGAGCTGGCAGCCCGTGGAGCTCCTTGCCCCTTTTGAATTTTCTCCAAAAATGTTGACTGAACATGAAAAGTGTAAAAATAAAAGTTGGAATTGAGAGGTGCGACGCAACTTTCTTTTTGGGTGAACCTGAAATTTCAAATTTTCGAGCTCAAACAACCCAGATTCAAAAAGGTGTTCAGAACTGTTTTTCGAGTTTTTGAGGAGCTAAACTGCAAAATTTTCAAAAGTTCCAAACAGTGACTAGGCCTTATTTGCGATGACAAACAACTTTTATTTTTGGAGATTTTCAAGTTTAGTACAAAATTTTGAGATTTTGGTTGGGTGTCAAACAACCTTTGTCTTGAATTTAAATTTGAATTTTGATGAATTTTGAATTCCATAATCACTTTTTCCTTTTTTAATCTGTCTCAAAGGTGTTTTCTACATCTTTACATCAGAGATGTCACACCGTCGACCTCGAAGCTCCGCCGTCGACCGTGGTGCCTGCTCCTGGGAGCCCGTCGGGGTAGCGGCGGCTACCCTCCGAGGCACCCCAAGGTCGGGGCGAGGCACTCGAGCGGCTAGGCGCTGTCGAGGAGGCCCCAGCCCGTGGGCCAGGAATAGAGGCCCCCCAAGCAGAGTCCGTCGTCTCTACGGGGGCGAGGAGGCTTCGATGGTGACTCCTCAAGGGGAGGCCGACGCCTCCACGGGAGGCGAGATCTCGAGGGTGGCTCCCGTCTCAGCCCTCGAGGCTGAAGCGGAAGCTCCCCATCGTTCGGTAAGTTTTCTTCGTTGCTCACTTGTCATTGATGCTCGTTTTTGTTTCTGACTTAGATTTCTCTTGGCGCAAGTCGGTCTGGTGGACGGGCCGTGCCTTCCCTCGCGCCGACCAAGGCCCTCAAGGTCGGGCCAAGCTCGTCGCCTCACCCATCCTCGCAGCTCCTAGGTCCGGCGAACGAGGTGGTTCAGGACTTCGTCACCTTTTCGACGCCCAGGCGGGGCTGCAGGTCGGGCGGCAGCCGTGCGAGGAGATGCCCGGGTCCTCGGGAGCCAAGGCCGCCTCAACTTCTCGAGGGCGGTGTCGAGCCCCGCGCCGAGGTTGCTCGGACCGAGGGACGCCACCCCCGTGCCTAAGGGGGTTTCTCGTGTTGAGGAGCCATCTGTGGCGCCCGTGGAGACGGACGTCGCGATGGTCCCCCCGCACGAGGGGGGAGAGGGATGGCCCCTTTGGCGCAGGTTCCCCGTCTGTCAGAGCTGGCGAGGCTCTGGAGGTGCGAGCCTCCGTGCCGCAGGGGCATGAGAGTGGCGGGGCCGTGTCGTCGACCCTCGTCGTGTTCCAACGGGACCAGCGTCGGCCGTGCCAAGCGGAGTACCTGCTCGCGTCAGCGAGCATGGGTCCCCCGTGATGTGGCAATCCCGCAGCGATCTTCCCGAGCAGTTCGTTCGTGAAGCCGCGGCGGATGAGCGTCTATGGGACACTCAGTTGGAGCACGGTCAGGGTGTCGTCCGGGCGCTGCGAGACGCTCTTCGTTTCATGATGAGGCCGGCAAGGTCCACCGGGTGCGTTTCGTTGCAGCCGGTGTTCTGCCGTAATAGCTTTTCAAGAGATGCTTAGCTCGTTTTGTCGCAGGAACTCTGCAAGGAGGCGTTCGCGAAGAACGACCAAATTGCAGCGCTGTTGTTGGAGCTCCGCCGATTATCGGGGGTGGTGGAGGCTCGAGACCGCCAACTGGCCGACCTCCAAGATGCTCGGGACCGGGTTGTCGTCGAGTGTCGGGAGAAGGGCGAAGTCATCACTCGCCTAGATGACACGGTCGGCGCCCTGCGCGAGCAGCTCGCGAACCGCAGCACCTGGCTGGACAACGAGCAAGTCGCGCGCCGTGCGGCGAAGTTGGTGCTTGGGGAGGAACGGCGTCTCGTGGTGGAGGCTCGAGACCAGCTCAAGCTAGAGCAAGCGGCTCGGGCCACGGCGGAGAAAGCCCACGAGGCTGCCCAGGGTCAAGTCGAGGGTAAGCCGATCTCGCTCGAGTCTCGATCTTTTTGCTTTGTTGCTTTTTCGTTTCTGACAGCCTTGTTGGTGCAGCGTTGAGGCAGGCGCTCCAAGCCGAGACGGAGTCGAAGGAGGCCGTGCTGGTGGCACACTCGGCATCCCAGCGTGAGCTCGATGAGCTGGTGCAGGCTGCTTCGGCGGCCTGCAACAAAATTGCTGGCGCCGACGTGCAGTCCGGCAACTCCCTCGCCAGTCGCCTTCGAGCGCTTGGGGGGCATTTCACCTCGCGTGTGAAGGAAGCCCTCCTGCTCGGGATTCGGAAGGCGCTTGGAGTGGTCACGACCCACTACCAAGCGGACCTCTCGAAGCTCGCCGCTGGGTACGTCGTCGCCAACAACCTTAACGACGAGGAGGTCGTGGCGGCGATCGAGGAAGCGATGCTGCTGCTGACGAGATGGCGCGAGTGCTCGCTGGCCACTTCGAGGGCGTCCTCTTTCCTGGCGAGGATGGTGACGGCTGGGACGACCGTTGGCGGCGGGGGCAATTCCTGAAAGTCTCAGGCTATCGAGCCCGAGTGGTAAAAAGTAGTTTAGGAATTCAGACTTTTTTTATGTAGATTAATTCGCTTACATCCTACTAAACATCGTTTATTTCGGTTTTAAACGGGATGGTTATTTTCATGCGGTATCTTCGCGACGCGCATTGTGCCCGATGCATGTGCCTCGAGAGGAAAACGTCACTAGGATCGATCGTACGTGAATGACTTAGGTGGAGGGAAGTGAGGTGTTGCCGTAGCCTCGAGGCGTAGGCGAACACTCGGCTCAGGCGACCCTGCCCTTGTCCGTTTCACGCCTAGGTGTGTTCCCTTCGTGGGTTTGCAAAGGGTTTTTTTTTTTGAAAAAAGTGACGATTTTTTCGGGGGTGCTTCCCCATTTAGCCCCCGAGGGTGGATGGGTCTACCAAGGGTAGAGCCAATCCTCCCTCAAACGCGCATGGAACAAAAGTTCGTTTTATTCATTTCCAAACTGTGGGGGTAAAAGTCGACACTTGAATCAAAAGATTTGTACAAATCTAGAGTATGTACAAAGTTTCGAGGGCCACGGGCCACTCTAGGGATAGAAACGACGTAGCTGTTAGATGTTCCAGGCGTTCGTGAGGATTTGCCCGTCCTTGTCAGCTAGCTTGTATGTCCCGGGCTTGAGGACTTCGGCGACGATGTATGGTCCCTCCCATGGGGTGTAAGCTTGTTGCCGTCCTCGGTTGTCCTGTCGAAGCCTTAACACGAGTCTCCTTTGCAGAGATCTCGGTGCCGGACCCTTCGAGCCTATTGTCGATGTAGGCTTTGCTGGTACCTTGCTGAGTGGAGTAGGGCCACGTCTCGGCTTCGTCGACCTGGTCGAGCGAGTCCTCTCGAGCCTGGCAGTTTCGCTATTCCTGGTACGCTCGGAGCCTAGGGACCCATATTCCAGATCCGTGGGGAGGATGGCCTCTGCCCCATAGACGAGGAAGTACGGGGAGAACCCTGTCGCTCTGCTTGGGGTCGTCTTAGACTCCAGATCACCGATGGTAGTTCTTGCACCCACCTGTGCCCAAACTTCTTCAGCTTGTTGTGAATTCTAGGCTTTAGGCCTTGTAGAATCATGCCATTGGCACGTTCTACTGGCCGTTCGTTTGTGGGTGGGCCACCACGACCAATCCACTCGGATGTGGAATTATCGCAGAATTTTAAGAACTTCTTTCCCGTAAATTGGGTGCCGTTGTCGGTGATGATGGAGTTGGGAGCCCAAACCGATGGATTATGTCGGTGAAGAACAACACCGCCTGCTCAGACTTGATTCTACTGATGGGTCGAGCTTCGATCCATTTGGAGAATTTGTCGACCGCCACCAATAGGTGCGTGAAGCCCCCGGGCGGCGCTTTTGCCATTGGCCCGACAAGGTCGAGGCCCCATACGGCAAAAAGGCCACGGGATGGGGATAGTTTGCAGCGCCTGGGCAGGAAGGTGTGTCTTGCGTGCGTAGAACTGGCACCCTTCGCAGGTTCGTACCACCTCCGTGGCGTCCACCACGGCAGTGGGCCAGTAGAAACCTTGTCGAAAGGCGTTGCCTACGAGCGTGCGCGGGGCAGCGTGATGTGCGCACACGCCCGCATGGATGTCGAGGATGAGCTCTTTCCCTCTGGTATTGGGATGCAGCGTTGCAAGACCCCCGAGGTTCCCCGTCGGTATAGTTCCCCTCGATGACGAGGAACCGTTTTAGCTTTCCTCGCAACGCGCCTTGCCTCCGTTCGATCGTTAGGCAAAACGCCTTGATCGAGCCAGTCGAGGTACGGGCTCCGCCATCTCGAGGCGCCGGGGCCTCGTCGATTTCCATCGCCTCCGCTTTTGTCTTCTCTTCCGAGCAAGCCTCGTACCCCATGGGCTCGTCCTCATCCACCAAGAGCTCCATGCTCCTGGGGTCGAGGGCGGCTGCTCGAGTGTCGGGTGCGGTCGAGGCTCGGGCCGGGAGGTGGCGACGGTAATCGAGGGTCCGTCGATGTCCTTGGCGAACACGTTCGGGGAACGGTGGCTCGCCCTGACGCGATCTTCGCCCAATTCGTCAGCCTCCTCATTATATCTTCGTCTGATGTGGTGGAGCTCGAGGCCGTCGAACTTGTCTTCGAGGTTACGTACCGCCTGACAGTATGCCGCCATCTTTTCGTTGTGGCAGCTGGATTCCTTCATCACCTGATCAACGACCAGTTGCGAGTCGCCGCGGATGTCGAGGCGCTTAATGCCGAGCTCGAGCACGATTTCAAGCCGGCAAGGAGCGCTTCATACTCCGCCATGTTGTTGGATGCGGGGAAGTTGAGTCGCAACGACGTATCGAAGGTGCTCCCCGCGGGGTGAAATGAAAAGCAGGCCGGCACCAGCGTCGGTCTTCATCACCGACCCATCGAAGTACATTTCCCAGCAGTCGAGGCTGGACTTCGAGGGGGGAGCTGGGTGTCGGTCCATTCGGCTACGAAGTCCGCCAAGGTCTGAGACTTGATGGCTTTCCTTGGCGCATAAGCGAGGGCCTCCCCCATCAGCTCCGTTGACCATTTCGAGATTCGTCCAGAGACCTCGCGGTTCTGGATGATTTCGCCTAGTGGGAAGGACGACACGACAGTCACCGGGTGAGCCTCGAAGTAATGTCGCAGTTTACGTCGAGCCAACACAATGGCGTAGATCAGCTTCTGGACGTGGGGATACCTCGTCTTGGTCTCGGTCAAGACCTCGCTGATGTAGTACACTGGTCCCTGGACCGGCAGAGAGTGTCCTTCCTCGGTTCTTTCCGCCACTATGACCGCGCTGACGACTTGAGTGGTCGCTGCGACATAGAGGAGGAGAGGTTCGCCCTCTTTTGGTGAGGTAAGGATCGGCGTGTTCGTTAACGCTGTTTTGAGTCGATCGAGAGCTTCTTGGGCCTCCGCGGTCCAGGCGAAGTGCTCTGACTTCCTCAAAAGTCGATACAGAGGTAGCCCCTTCTCCCCAAGACGAGAGATGAAGCGACTTAGGGATGCCAGGCATCCCATCACCCTCTGTACACCCTTTAGGTCACGGATCGGTTCCATCTGCTGGATGGCCGTGACCTTTTCGGGGTTGGGCTCGATGCCTCGTTCGGAGACAATAAAGCCCAAGAGCATACCTCGAGGCACACCGAAGACGCACTTCTCAGGGTTGAGTCTTACTCCGTGCGCCCTGAGGCAGCTAAACACGACCTCGAGGTCGCGCACCAGGTCGTCCGCCTTCCTGGTTTTATGACGATATCATCGACATATGCCTCTACGATACGACCTATATGATACCCGAAGACGTGGAGCATACAGCGTTGGTACGTGGCCCCGGCGTTTTGAAGGCCGAAGGGCATCGTAACGTAGCAGTACATGCCAAAAGGGGTGATAAAGGAAGTCGCGAGTTGGTCGGACTCCTTCATCTTGATCTGATGGTAACCGGAGTACGCATCAAGGAAACATAAAAGTTCACATCCCGTCGTGGAGTCAACGATTTGATCTATACATGGCAAAGGAAATGGGACTTTCGGGCATGCCTTATTCAAGTTGGTGTAATCTACACATATTCTCCACTTCCCATTTTTCTTCTTTACTAGTACAGGATTAGCTAGCCACTCGGGATAAAAAACTTCCTTGATGAATTCGGCCACCAAAAGCTTGCGTACCTCTTCACCAATCGCCCGCCGTTTCACTTCGTCGAAACGGCGGAGGCGCTGTTTGACCGGCTTGGAGTGGGGGCGGATATCAAGAGAGTGCTCGGCGACCTCCCTCGGAATGCCTGGCATGTCGGAGGGGCTCCACGCAAAGATGTCAGCGTGGGCGCGGAGACAGTCGACGAGCACCACTTCCTTTTTGTGGCTGAGGGAAGAGCTGACCCTCAACACCCTGCCGTCGTGGCTGTCGGGGTCGAGGGGGACAGTCTTGGTGTCCTCAGCGGGCGCAAAACTCCCCAGTTGCCGTTCGTTGGCATCAGGGGGCGTGTTGATGATCGCCTCGAGATCAGCTATGAGGGTCTCGTCGAGGGCGAGAGCCTCCGCGAGCTCAATGCTCTCGACATCGCACTCATAGGCGTGTTCGACCATTGGACCGACCGTGATGACTCCGTGAGGCCCTGGCATATTCAGTTTAAGGTAGGTATAGTTGGGGATGGCCATGAACTTGGCGTAGCACGGCCTTCCCAAGATGGCGTGGTAGTCTCCTTTGAAACCCACTACCTCGAAGGTGAGCACTTCCTTGCGGAAGTTTGCTGGGGTTCCGAAGCAGACCTGCAGGTCGATCTGCCCGAGAGTTTGGACGCGTTTTCCGGGCGCAACTCCATGGAAGGAGGACTTGTTGGGCCGCAACTCATTGGTGCTGATTCCCATGAGCTCCAAAGTTGGAGCATATAGGATGTTGAGGCTGCTGCCGCCGTCCATGAGCACCTTGGAGAAGCGCGTGTTGCTGATGACGGGTTCGACGACGAGGGGATACTGTCCGGGGTTCGGGATATGGTCGGGATGGTCTTCGCGACCGAACGAGATGGTCTCTGAAGACCAGTCGAGGTATGAGGGGGTCGCTGGCCGGGCCAGCAGGACCTCCCTGCGTTCCCTCCTCCGCTGTCGAGGTTTTAGGTTGGCTGCGGGGCCTCCCATGATGAAGAACACATGTTCCACCTCGGGGTATCCGTCGTCGTCCTTGCCGCCACCGTCCTTGGGCTGACCGCCATCCTTTCGAGGGATGCGGTTGTAAAACTTCCGCAGCATCTCACACTGCTCGAGAGTGTGAGCGACCGCGGTCTTGTGGTATGGGCATAGCTTCTTGAGGAGGTCGTCGAAAATGCCCCCACCACGCGGGGGACCCCAAGGCCCCTTGTGGTTAGGGTCGACCGCGAGGGCCTCACCTTCGACGTCGCCCGCTTCGCGGGGCGCCCGGAGCTTCTTTCCCTTCTTGCCGTGCTTCCGCTTCTTCGAGGGGCCCTTTGTCTTGTCGTCCTCCGCGGACGCTTCCTCGGGACGCTTAACCTTCTTATCATTAAAAATGGTGTTGGCCGCCTCCTCCCTGAGGCGTACTTCGAGGCCACCTCGAATAGCCGGTTTGCGTCGTGGGTGGGCTCTTCCCCAACTTGCACACCAAGCTATAGCATGTGGTGCTCTCGAGGAAGGAGTGGATGATCTGATGGTCGGTGATGTTGGGAAGCTCGGTGCAGCGCTTGGAGAAACGCCGGATGAAGTCTCTCAAGGATTCGCCGGGTTTTTGTTTGCACCCTCGAAGGTTCCACGTGTTCCCGGGGCGCACGTAGGTGCCCTGGAAATTCCCCACGAAGGTCTCGACAAGGTCGTTCCAGTCGCGGATCCGGTTGGGGGGCAGATGCTCGAGCCATTCCGCACGGAATCTGCTAGGTGGAGTGGCGGATTACGGATGATCATGTCATCATCTGTAGCGCCGCCGAGCTGGCATGCTAGGCGGTAGTCGTTCAACCAAACCCTGGGGTCCGTTTCAACAGAGTATTTGGTGATGGTAGTAGGCTGTCGAAAGTGGGGGGGAATCGGGGCGGTGCAGATGTTGCGACTAAACACCCGCGTTCCAGCTGGCTCCGGGGCCGCATCCCGGTTCCACCCAACGTCGGTGCGCTCGCGTTGGTGGGTCCAGGATCCCTCTCGCTGCCTCATTCGGTTCAGCGTGTTGCGAGCGTCGCCATCGTTGATCGCGCATCGGGTGTCCCAGAGGCGTGATCTCGCGGGCACTCTCGCGGGAAGTGTTCCTGCTTCGGGTGCATGTGGTTTGCTGACGTGGCGTCGCGCCATGTCCCAGTGGGAGTCGCCCTGGGACTGTGCTCGTGCCCTGCCGTTAGGCCGGGGTGAGCGCACCAATGACTCCCCTCCTCGTTCGCCCTTCGAGGCTGATGAGCGTCGAAGGCGGGAGGCTGAGCTCTCGGCCTGCTGTCGGGCAGCGTTCTCAACCAACTTTTGGGCCTCGAGATGCAGCTTCCGCCCCTCGGGGGTAGCTGCTTCTGGCATGGCTCGGAGTAGCACGGCCGCCGCGATGAGCTTTTGGCTCGTTCTAGGAGCGAGGTCGTCATCTTTGCCTTCGGCGAGGATGCGGGCCTGAGCTACTCGCCCTGCGCGCCGTGCGTCCGTGCTGTGTTCGTGGCCTTGTTTGGGTGGCTCGTGGTCGGAGCGTGCCGGTGGTGAGACGTCACCACTTCCCAAGTCGTGGGGGCGAGCAACTCGTGGCAGGCGGCGTGGATGCCGCTCGTCCTCGGAAGGCGAGTGATCCGATGGGTCCGGTGGCTGCGCGCCTACTGGATCTACGCCGTTGTTGCCTCCCTGGTTGTCATCTCCACCACCGTCGTAGCACGTGGTGCAGAAATGGGTCCCGGGAGGAAGGGAGCAGCCCTCTCCTGTGACCCTGATCGCGGGATCTCCCCTTCCCTCGCGGGAGGAGGGATGCTGACGTCGGCGGCGCGCCTTGCAGCGCGCGCTCGTCGTACACGAGGTCCGGGACGACTCCGTCGTCGTGGTGCTGCCAGTGGCAGTTGAGGTGGCTCCAGCTGGTTGCTCGGTTCCTCCCGGAGGATGCGCATGTGGTAACCGTCGCCACATGCCTGGAACCGTAAGCTCCCGAACCAGATCTCCTGCCCCACTGGGAGCAGATTGCTCTCGCCCAGCGGGGGGCGTCCTTGGTCGAAGTTCGCCATCGGGAACGAGAGTTGCGCAGCGCTGTTCCCCTACCTGGCGCGCCAACTGTCGGTGCCTGATTTGGTCACACCGGTAGAAACAAGTGATTGCGGTGCTAATCTACTCGTTGCCCCGATGGCGGGTGAAGAGACAGGGGTTTTTATCCTGGTTCCGGCCACGGGGCCGTACGTCCAGCAGTGGTGCTGAGCACCGGTTTCGTGTTGCTCGTAGTAGGGGGTTACAAGCAAGGTGGGAGAAGGAGATGAGCTCCTGAGTCCCTGGGCCTTTCGGTGGCTAAGTGCGTTTGTGGGTGTTCTGTTGTGTGCGAACCTGCTGTCAGTTGCCCCTTTGCATGGGCTTCCCTTCCCCTTTTATAGGCATAAGGGGGAGGGTGCTAGTACATGTGTTCGTGGTGCTGACGTTGCTGAGTGCACTGTGCTGCCCATGCCGCGTACTATGCGAGCGGGAATCGCGCCTTCCAACTCCGGCTGACGGCATGGCAACAGTTGACGTGACGTTCCTCTTGTGACGGTTCACGGCTTTAGGATGGCAGCTCGCGTACGGCGCCCGGATCGAAGCTCCGTAGTTTCCTTCGAGGTTCGCCTTCGAGGATGGTTGCGCATCCGAGGCGAGCAAAGTCAAAGGAGTGGTTGGCACAGTGCTGCTGCCAAGTTAGGCCTGGCCGTGCAGCATGGCGCTCAGAAGTCCACTGTTGCGAGTGGATTTGACTGGTGTCTTCTCCGAGGCGTGGGTGGTGGCGTGGCACAGTGATTCCCCTGCTTTTTTGACTGCAGAGGAGCGTCATCATGACTTGGAGTGATGGGTCGCAGAGCCTTGGGCATCGTTCCCGGCGTGGCAGGCTCGAGCTTCGTCAGCTCGAGCTTGCCGAGCCTCCAACGTGACGGAAACGCTGGCTCGAGGGTGAACGTCTCCCTCGAGCCTGGCTGCCGAGCCTCGAACGTCACGGTCATTCCCGCTCGAGGGTGGTCGTCCACCTCGAGCGGGACGGACGCTGAGGAGGAGTTGTTGTGGTGGTCCTTTGCTGGGCTGCAGAGCTAGGCCGACGTCGTTGTGGGCCTTGTCGCCGAGTAGTTTAGGGCCCAAGTTAGGGTACCCCTATTATTGGTACTCGACACAAGGGCATAAACTCCTCGGTCGAGTAACTCCGTGGGTGACCACGGGACTTCCCCACGCGCAAGTGGGTCTACGCTCGTCCCTCCCCGGATGCTCCTCGCCGCCTCCACTTGGTAGAGCTTTGGCCAAACGCCAAGGGCCTCTCCTCCCTTGCACAAGCACCGGCGGCCTCTCCACAAACTCGGGTGGAGGGTCTCGTAAGACTACAAGCCCCGGATTACAACACTTGGTGCGTGCAAGCACCGGTAAGCAAAGGGGTATGCAAACATCGCTAAACTCTAGGCTAAACACCTAAGAGATGCGCTAAAGGGTCTAGACTAGCACTAAGCACTTTGCTAATCACCTAGATCTTCTATTTAGCACTTTGGTGGATTGAGCACTTAAGAATGTGTAGAACACTTGCCAATAGCTTCTCCCAGCTCAAGCACACTTCAAATGGCCGAGGCAACCCATATTTATAGCCCCAACCAAAGGAACTAGCCGTTGTATAACCGTTGCACACTTTCTGGGTACCACCGACTCATTCGGTGCCCTTTCCATGCCACCACCGAATCAATCGGTGCTCACCAGAGCCGAACAGGATGTTCCAGCCATAAGGACCGACTAATTCGGTGCCCTTAATAAGGTACTACCGAATCAATCGGTGGTAGGCCTTCTCGCTGCCCAAAATGCCTTTAGGACCGACTGATTCGGTCCCCCAGAGGGTGCACCACCGAATCAATCGGTGGCTTATCCGCAGCACTGTTGAGAGCACGGTTTTGGCCGTTTTTACATCATTTCTTCGCCGATTTTCGTCCCGTTTTTTTGACACTTTTGTATAAGATAGAAGCACATTTCTAACCATTTGCATGGCTAAAAACTCATCCTTAAAAATCTAAAAAAATACATCTTTAAACATATGTTAGTCCAATGACTATGTTGTCAATCAATCACCAAAATCACAAACATGGCCTAGGGCCATTTTCCTTACACATTCTTCACCTCAAGTGGAAGCTGGAAAAACGCCTGCATATCACGCTTTACGTTCCCGATAACCTCTTCTGGTACTCCATGATTTGGAACCTGTAAATTGTAACAAATAGCTGAACATTCATGATTACACGTAGTGGAATTCTGTTCGACACAAACCTATGAAATATTATAGCAGTCAGATTGATATTTTTGCATTTTTTTTACAGAAACTATGAGCGATTGTAAATATAAATGTATCCATGAGCTTGAAAAGTAGCAAAGGAACCAGTAATAGCACAAATAGGCAATACTAGTGCATTAACTAGGAGAATTGCCAAAAATAGAAACAACATCAGAGCATACGAGACAATTCATTGTTAGGGGCTGTTCAGATTGCAAAAAAAATCACTGTTGATGGCACAATTCACTGTATCATAGCACTGTAGCAAACTTTGTGCTACCAAAGTGCCATGGGGTGTTCAGATTGCGAAATATCCACTGTAGCTCGCGAATTTCACTGTAGCACCGCCGAACAGCACACAGGAACAGGTTTTGCCACTGATCAGAAATTTGTTTGCACAAATGTGGAACTGTTACCACCATAAAATTTTCAAACAAAGCGATAACTCAAAATAGGGCCCAATTGAAACTACAATTCAACAATTTACATTGTACGGAAGCCAAATATTTTATTTGTACTGACAAAACAAATGCACTCAACATATGAAACAATAGGCAAGCCGCAAATGTACACACAAACTCAACCACCAGGTACTCAACGCCTGCTCAACAATCCTAGGGCAATCTCCTCACGCACTTCATTCATGGATGCCATTTCCTGCCTTGCCGGCGTACTTTGACCACCTACATCCTCATACGTTTCGGGTGGCACATAGTTGTCATCTCTATCGCAACGTGCAAAGTGCCTATCCCTTAAACCACTCATTCTAATGAAGTTATGTAGAGCCATGCATGCAACAATGATTCGGGTTTGCGTATCTGGGTGATAGCATGGTACTTCTTTCAAAACCCTCCACTTCTGCTTCAGCACTCCAAACGACCTCTCAATAACATTCCTCAGAGATGAGTGATGGAAGTTGAAGATTTCCTTTTTACCTTCTGGCTCCGGACCGTGCAGGAACTCTGGTAGATGGTAGGTGCATCCCTTGTACGGCGCCAGGTACCCCGTACGATTTGGATAGCCCGAGTCAACAAGGTAGAATTTTCCTGCACATTTGTCAACTAGTAAACATAACATTATATGGCACCAACAGCATAGGGTAGTGCAGAAAGCAGTATACCTGGGGGAGGATGTGGGAACACATGGCCGTAGGTGGTAATGGCATCACTGAACACCCTCATGTCATGAACAGACCCCGGCCAGCCAGCTACCACAAATGTGAACCGCATATCAAAATCACACACAGCCATTACATTTTGTGTGGTGTTTCCCTTCCTGGACATGTACTTCACTATGTCTCCTTGATCAACTACACACTTTATATGAGTGCCATCTATTGCTCCTATGCAGTTGTTGAAGTATGGTGCAAATTGTGGCTGCTGCAATCTAGAATGGATGGTCCTAAATTCCGGATCAACAGGTTTAATGAGGTCATCAGCTAGTTTGGTAACACTCTTCAAAACTTTATGGAACATCATGTGCACAGTAGCAGGAGACCTCTCAAATCTATCATCAGCCATCCTCACAGATGCTGGTTGCCCACACATCCATAGAAACAACCCTAAGGCCTCTAGTGAAGTACTCTTCCTAGTTGATTCTAGCCCATATGACTGCACAAGGAGGTCATGCAAGCGATGGAACATATTGATGCTCATCCTAAAAGCTGTGTAGCATTTTTTTTCATTGCATAGTTTCCTTTCCACCCACTCAAGTCCACTTAATGGAACTTCCCTATAAGGCTCTCTACTGCAATAATTATCTAGAAGGATGGCATAAGGAATCATAGCGTACAACATATCCATGTCGTCGTCCAGTAAGAGGTCATCATCCATGTCGTCGTCACTTGATGAATCACTCCACCAACTCATTATTTCTGAACCGACCAGTTCAGAAGCTGAGGCTGCTCCATCTACCTGCCAAAAAAAATTGCAAACCAATGTTAGATTGTCAAGGAAACCTAATAATTAAATTAGAAGACAAAAAACATTACCAAGTTATGTTGTAGCAACATGAAAACTGCACAGCACCCATACTTGACACACCCATACATCCAACACCCAAACAATAACATATAAACAGATATACACATAGGTACAGTAACATATAAACACCAACATAGCTGCATAGAGAAACAGAACAATGTACAGAACAATCACCAAGCAATAACCAACACAGAAACATATACAACAAACTGCAAACGGCCAAGACAACCACTACAAGATCAATTCAAGCAGACGACAAATTAGAATTTAGTTCAGCATAGATATTAGTTGTCCTCCAATTACTTGGGGACGAGTGGCCAAGCATAATAACATAGGAGGCTCTAGGGAACGACCCTTCCAGCTGCTCTCATAGCATAGTTCTTGATGCACTCAACTCTGCTCTCCTCGGCAGTGTTGAGAAAAACATCCATCCATGTATCATTCTCAACAATCCTTTGCACGCCATTGAACCACAAGGCGGTGTGCTGCTTTTCATTCACTCCACACTCTCGTGCCAGCTGCAGTACCTTCTTCACCTTCTCCTCTCTTACATTGTTCAATTGTAACATAGCCTGCAGTCTAGCCTGTCTTGCCTCCCTCCTGTCTGCTAGGTTTTCTTGATACAGACTCATCTTCTGCATTTGTAAGTGCTCCATACTGTGCAATTTGCCCTCGAGGACGGCCAAGGCTCCTTTCTTGGACTTTTTGGTTGGGGTTGATGCAGTGGTGCTAGTACTACTGGCCCTCTTAGTGCCGCTGCTACGCGGCGTGTACTGGCTACGCGGAGTGTTGTGGCTACGCGGAGTCTGGTCGTCGGTGTCCTCCTCAGACTCGAAGTCGTCCCCCCCTGTATCCTGCCCACCTGCCTGCTGCTCAGCAACCTCTGGGCCGCTTGCACCAGGGCAGTATGAGGTGGAACCATCGGCTCTGACCTTGTGGAACATCAAGTCCATGTTCTCCAAATAAGGTGGCATCCCAGAATCCCTCAACGCCAGATAAGCATTGTTTCCCTGCACATGTACATTAGGTAAGCAAATTATGAAAATATGATGCAGAAAGGAAGTGGACACGGTAAATGAGATGGCTACCTTTGCATTTTGTGCCCACCAATGGTCAGGAGCGATGATTGTGCCGTCTTCTAGAATGACTATCCCCGTAGCTGTGCGGACTACATTACAAAAGTCCCACAGGCCCTTTAGGTACTTCAGGATGTAGTCGAACTGAGTTTTGGTATGGCGGAGCCCAGTTTCCCTACAAAAACCATCAGATATCTCCTTCCACCCTTGGGTAGTGATCACCCTAGTATGAAAGTTACGCTTCATGATTTGTTCGACATACAGTTCACAAAATTTGGCGATATGGCCTTCTGTCCAGCAACCTCTATTCGCCCTAGCCTAAATGTTTGTCGACAATAATACAATAATGAATATGTGCACAAGTAATAGAATGATAATGAATATGTGCAACAGTAATACAATCGCTCATGGCGGTTAAAGGTGCACAAGGTTATACCCGACGAGAGGCGCCTGGAGCTGCTGGTACGCTGGCCTGG
Source organism: Digitaria exilis (assembly GCA_015342445.1). Classification (NCBI taxonomy): domain Eukaryota; kingdom Viridiplantae; phylum Streptophyta; class Magnoliopsida; order Poales; family Poaceae; genus Digitaria; species Digitaria exilis. Next base: position 19,285 of record JACEFO010000884.1, read on the forward strand.
AAGTCGTAAGCCGGGGGAGCACGCGCTGCAGATCGACGACGGCCGCCGGCCCTGACCATTGCAGGTGGAGGTGGCAATCCGTCGCCCGTGACGTCGACGGCAGGTACACCACCACCTCGGCCTTGGGAGGACCCCGAAGCAGCTCCTCTCGCGGATCTAGAATTCCGCAACCCTAGGGTTCGTCCGCTCGGAAGCGAGGCGCCCCTGCTGCTGCCGATGCCGGCGTTTTGGTCGCCGGACCGGAGGAGATCCTGGAAGGACTCCACCCCGGGCCAACGAAGGGAGGGGTCGAGATCCATCGAGTTCCCTCCCTGCCCGGCGTCGGCGGCCATGGAAAAGGGTGGAGCGGGTGGCGAGAAGCTTGGGGATTGCGAGAAGAAGTCCAACATGTTGCTTCCCTCACCTTGACCAGCCTCCTCACCGCCTTCGTAGCCAGCGCCGCCACACAAGTTGTCGCCGGCGGTGGGAGCGCTTCCATGGCCGTAGTGGTGACTCCCGTCCATCTCTTGGCGGGAAAGGACGGCACCGTACCAACTCGCACGGGTGTGGATGTGGCGACCGGGAGCGTGGACGCGAACGCCGGCTAGGTCGATGCGGTGGCGGCGGCGCTCGACGATGTGGGAGAGAGGAGGCGCTGCGGTAGGAAAGGGGAAGCAAGGAAAGGCCGGCGGTGTACGGATCCAACGGTCCCCGGTGCGGATCTGGCCGCCGGGAAAGGGGAAGTTGGCGTCGGCAAGGTGGATGCGGCGGCGGTGGCGCTGGACGGAGTGGGAGAGAGGAAACGCTGCGGGACGAGAGGGGAAGCAAGGAAAGGCCGTGTGCGTACAGATCCAACACTCCCCGATGCGGATCTGGCCACCGGGAAAGGGGAAGTGGGCTTTGCCAAGGTGGATGCGGCGGCGGCGGCGCTCGGCGGAGTGGGAGAGGCGCGTGCGCTGCGGGAGGAAAGGGGAAGGAGGAGCCGTGCGGTAGATGGGTTCGCGAGGAGCGTGCGGTGGAAGGGAGAAAGGCTCGGGTCGCGCGTGCTGTTCGGGTTGGGTGGAGTCTGGAGCGGTGCGGGGGGGGGGGGGTGAGCGCTGGCAGCTACAGTCGCCCGTGAAAAATACTGTAGCAAGTTTGGGGGGGTGTTCAGATTCCCAACTTTGCTACAGTGCAAACTTTGCAATCTGAACACCCCCTTAGATGAAAGCTACAGCGCACTATTTACAATGATTATGATTTTTAGGTGACCTACACCTACCTGAAAAAAGCCCCACTCCTCGCAAGCAAACTTTAGCTTGGCAGCCTCTTCTTCCCAAGACTCCTGGTTCAGGAGCCTTCCAAGGTCCACAACTGGAAGCTCGTCGGAGTACTCTTCATGGACTGCATCCTGGTCGATGTCTGGCCTGATGTATCGATCGAGTGCTTCTGCCGTAAGCTCATCAGCGCTGCAAGCTGCGAGAGCCTGCACGTTCCTGACGGGTATTGTCGTAGCTACCTGAGACAGTCTGCTCTCGCTGGCCATGAAGTTGTACCTTGTCACCACTCAAGGATAATACATCTTTGTTCAGGCTCTCAAGGTTGGCACCACTAAGATGTATGCTAGGTTGCATATAAGTATTGCTCCGCCATAGGTATCACGTTGCTAGCCAACAAGATGCCATTATTCCTCGAGTATGTTTTCCAAAGGTGCTATGAACACTAGTTTGGACTGAACGGTGCTGGGAAAAAGAATGTCCCGGCGGCTAACAAAAGGATAAGGATAACATCATTTTAATGCTTTGTGGATACCCTTCACTTAGTAAATGAGAAATGGATCAATCGGGGACGGTACTACCTTGGGAAGTAGCTGGATTTTTTTTAAAAAAAAACATTTTATGCCTTGTGAACACCACAAATTTGCTCACTGAGTAGATGAGAAATCGAACAATCGGGGACGGTACTATCTTCGGAAGTAGCTAGCTTTTATTAAAGAAAAAACCATTTTAATGCCTTGTTGACACCACCGACGTACTTTAGATGAGGAATCGATCAATCGGGGACGGTACTACCTAGTCCCCCCCCACCAAGGACACAATACAATCTAAGTCATTTTTAATCACGCACATACACTCAACCCTATAAATACATACATGTATCCCTTTCTCCACCACAGGAGTATCGTTATCAACATGAATGTCATCTACCACTGAAAAAATAAAAACAATTAAATTCTTGAATAAATCCTGAAAATTGTGACTAGGCCAACTGATCTCGAGATTAACAAAATGACCATAGATGAAGCGTATTGAAGCAAAATGCAAACACCCGTGACTAGTTGAGGATTAGAACCTAGGTGGTCCACCAAAAGTAACCTTGCTAGCTGAGCTATACGCTCAGTTCGGAGAAGTACCTAGGATTTGGAACCAGTTTGGCACATCTAAATATTCGATTGTATAATAAAAAAAAGGCATGTAGTCAGTCTCTTCAGTAAAATTTTTGCCTGACACGGACAACAAAGTTGGTTATGGTTCAACATTAACAAGTCCAAAAGTACGAAGTGAGAATCTTCCTTGGATGCTTGACATGATTTATAGTACACATCTATATCTGAAGATGTATTCTCATGCATGTTCTTTTAGCAAAGACATTAAGCATCTCCAAGAGACTAGTTAAAAATCCTAGCTAAATGAACAGATAAAGACTAGGTAAAACATAAAAGGCTAACTAAATAGTTGAGGAAACCAACAGACTCTCTATCTTCACTCTCCATCCTAGCTTTCCTCTGCAGTTCTGACGAGCTCGGCTTCGACCTGCCCTGCGCGCAGCGAGGGCGAGCTGAATGGGGACCGCGGCGGCGCCGGAGTTGCACCAGGGGGAAAGGCCACGGCAGGGCCGAAGCTGTGCGGTGGGGCCGAAGCTGCGCCGGGCGCAAGGCCGCAGCGGCATGACAGGGGTGCGACGGCGCGGTGAGAGCGACCTTCAAGGGGACCTCACGAACACCAACGGCATTGCGACACGTCTGCCGACGGCCTCAAAACACGATCAAAACCTAAAACCGAGAACTGGCATCAACAATATCACTGATTTTTGAAGAAAAACAAAGGCCATTTGTTGGAAACGGCAATGGTTGTTTGAGAGTTTGGGATAAACACGAGAAAGCTCACACGGGTGTTTTTGGTGCTGTACCAGAACAGCGTTTTCTGACTCTATTGATTTGCTTAAATAGAAAAACTAACTCCTACGATCGTGGCCTTGATCAGGCCCGATATGCGCGACATGCAGCCAACGGCGTACATGCCGCGCGACGCGCTCATCGTGCGAACACCGCGCACGTCAGAGCACCACTCGTGCACGACCACAACTACCGGCCATGCACATATACTTAGCTACAAAGCAAAACGTACGAATACTAGAATACTAAGTATGTACACGAGCACACAAGGTTTATTCTAACATTTCTCCTCCTAAACCTTGTCGTGCAGACTACCAACATTGATCAGGCCAATCCTCGTGCGAAGCTCCTGAAACTTGACCCTGCCGAGCGCCTTCGTCAGAATATCGCCCAACTGATCTTCAGTTCTGATGAACTCCACTTCAATCAGCCCTTCCTCAGCGCTCTCTCGGACCAGATGATACTTCACTTCAATGTGTTTACTCTGTCCACTAAGCACTGGATTCTTTGTCAGCGCAATCGCCGACTTGTTATCAACCATCAGCTTGGGCACGCACGGTGCATTCCCTTGCACCTCATAAAGCACCCGTGCAAGCCACAGGGCCTGGCAGGTAGCATTTGCAGCAGCAATATACTCAGCTTCACAACTTGATTGTGCCACTACCTTCTGCTTCATAGACTGCCAAGTGATCGGGCTGCCGGAGAGGGAGAAGACGACTCCAGTAGTGCTCTTCCGTGTATCAACATCACCAGCAAAGTCACTATCACTGAAGCCCGTCAGATTTGCTTGAACCTCCTCCTTTCTTCCATACCACAGCCCCCAATTGCTTGTCCCCGCCACATAGCGGAGAATGTGTTTCACCGCCACCAGATGGTCCTCGTGCGGCTCCGCCAAGAAACGACTCACATATCCAACAGCGAAAGCGAGATCTGGGCGGGTGTTTACCAAGTACCTGAGACTTCCAACGATGCTTCGGTACGCGGTCGCGTCCACCAGTGGCTCGGTGCTGGACTTGCTCAGCTTCAGGCGCTGCTCCATGGGCACGTGACAGGGATTGCACCCCGCCATGCCGCTCTTCTCCAAGATCTTCGCCGCGTAAGCCCCCTGGCTGAGGGAGATCCCCTCGGTGCTCTGCTTCACCTCAATGCCGAGGTAGTTGTGAAGCAGGCCGAGGTCGCTCATCCTGAACGCCCGCGCCATCTCCGCCTTGAACGAGTCGATGTCGTCGCTGCGGTTGCCGGTAATCACGAGATCATCGATGTACACCCCGACCACCAGGCGCTTGCCGCTGTCGCCCCTGGTGTAGATGGCCGGCTCCGAGGCACTCCTGGTGAAGCCCAGCGACGCAAGCGTGGCGTCGAGCTTGGCGTACCAGGCTCTTGGCGCCTGGTGAAGACCGTAGAGAGCCTTGCGCAGCTTGAGGACCTTCCCTTCGTTGCCAGCGCTGATGAATCCCTCAGGTTGCTGTACATACACCACCTCCTAGAGATCGCCGTTGAGGAACGCGGACTTCACGTCCATGTGGTGCACCTGCCACCCCTCGTGCGCCGCGAGCGCGAGGAGGAGGCGCACCGAGTCCAGCCACGCAACAGGTGCGAAGACCTCGTCGTAGTCGATCCCATGGCGCTGCGCATAGCCCTTCACGACCAGCCTCGCCTTGTGCTTCGCCACTGCTCCTCGCTCGTCCCGCTTGACCTTGAACACCCACTTGAGGCCGATTGCGCGGCGCCCATGTGGTAAGTCAGCGAGGGACCAGGTGTGGTTGTCCTCGATGCTCTGCATCTCCTCAAGCATGGCCTTCCTCCAGCTTGGATCACGCTCGGCATCAGCAAACGAAGCTGGTTCATCAGCAGAGCTCACCGCGTGGAGCTCCTCACCCAGCACGCGTGGCACCAGACCGCGTGGAGATGACGCGCCGAGGATGTTGTCGAGCTTGCGAAAGCGGATCGGCACGTCGTCGTCATGGTCGGCGTCCAGGGCGCCCTCCAGGTCGGCCGGTGGAGTGGCGTACTCCACTGGCTTGGCGCCGTCGTCGTTTGCCGCCGTAGTGGGGTGCTGAAGCGTATGAGGCGGCGTCGATCCTCCTGGCGCGGCATCCTCGGCCTCCTCCTCGACCTCGTCCGCCGGTGCTTGCTGTGTCACGGTGATGTACTCCTCCACCATGAACGTGTCGGTGTCGTCGTTCTGCTCGCCTTGCTCGCCATCGGCGTCCCACTTCCACTGCGCCTGCTCATCGAACACCAGATCGCGCGTCACGTGCACGCGCCCAGTGGTGGGATCGTAGGCGCGGTAGGCCTTTGAACCCCGCTCGTAGCCGATGAAGATCATGGGCTTGCTTCTATCATCCAGCTTCTTCATATTTGGGGTGTTCAGCTTGACGTGGACGACACACCCGAACGTGCGGAGGTGATGCACCGCCGGCTTCTTCCCCTACCAGCTCTCGAACGGCGTCTTCCCCTGCACACTCTTCGTCGGCGAGCGGTTCAGCAAATACACCGCCGTCGACACAGCTTCGCCCCAGAACTTGCCCGGCAGGCCCTTGGCCTTGAGCATGCTGTGCGCCGTCGCCACCACGGTCTGATTGCGCCGCTCCACCACACCATTTTGTTGGGGCGTGTATGGCGCGGTCAGCTGCCGCCGTACTCCGCGCGTTGCACAGTGCTCGGCGAAGTCAGCAGAGGTGAACTCGCCACCGCGGTCCGAGCGGAACGCCTGGAGCTTCCGCCCCGTCTCCGCCTCGGCTGCCTGCTGGTACTGCTTGATGGCGTCTGCTGCCCGATCCTTGGACGGCAGCAGCTGTATCCACATGAACCGGCTGCAGTCGTCGACGAGGAGGATGAAGTAGCGGTTCCCGCTCGGTGTCGTCGGCGTGATCGGCCCGCACAGGTCGCCATGTACGAGCTCCAGCGGCTGCTCCGCCCGATACTCCGCACGCTGCGGGAACGGGGTGCGGCGATGCTTGCCGGCAAGACATCCGCCACACAGCTGGTCGACGTGCTCGATCTCCGGCATGCCGCGGACCCAGCCGTCGCGCGCCAGCTTGCGCAGCGCCGGGAAGTTGAGGTGGCCGAAACGCGCGTGCCAGAGCCACGCACTCTCTGCCCCCGCACCGTGAGACACACCGGCTGCGCAATGTTGAGGTCGAGGCAGTACAGCCGGTTGGGGGAGCGGGGAACCTTGCACAGGAGGCGGCGGTCGACGTCGCGGATCTTGATGACGCCGCCGTCGATGACGATTTGGTAGCCGATCTCGTCGAGTTGGCCGAGGCTGAGGATGTTCATCGTCAGCTTGGGGATGAAGTAGACGCCGGCGAACGTGCGGTGCTCCCCGCTCTTGCAGCTGAACAGTAGGGTCCCAATCCCCTTGATCTCCACCACGGAGCCGTCGCCGAAACGCACGGTCCCCACTATGTTGGTGTCGAGGTCGGAGAAGGCGGATCGGGAGCCGGTCATATGGTTCGTGGCGCCCGTGTCGAGGATCCACCTCCGGTGATCCTTGTCGCCGTCGTCGCTGAACTGGGCGAACACCTTCTCCTCGACCAGGTGCACAGTCCCAACTGCTGGAGTAGAGGGGCTGCACACCGGGGTCGTCATCGCCGTCAGCGCAGGGGCCGGAGCGAGTTTCGCCGTTGGCGGAGGCGGCAGCGCTGGAGTAGGTGGGGGCGGCGGCGGCGGCACGAACTGAACCGATTCTGCCTCCACCAGCATCAGGGTTGGCTCATCATCTTGGGCCACATGGGCCTGACCACCCTTCTTCTTGGACCTGCAATCCTTGGCCCAATGGCCCTCCTTACCACAGTTGAGGCAAGCATTGCCATTGCGTCCTTCGTGCGCGGTCGAGTTCCTGCCGCCGCGACCTTTCCCCTTGCCGCGCTTCTTGCCGCGGCTGCCGCTGCCCGACGACGACCCGCCGGAGCCCTCCTTCAGCTTGAGGCGCGCCATCCACTCCTCCTCAGTGAGAAGCAGGCGCTCGCCGGAGTCCTTGGGGGAGCTGGACGCCGGCTTCTTCCTCTGTTCCACCGCACGCAGCCGCCCAGTGGCCTCCTCGATCGAGATGGTGCTTAGATCAAGGAGGGTTTCGATGGAGATGGCGACCTGCTCGAGATAGTCGGGTACCGTGTGCAGCATCTTCTTTACCACCTCCTTGTCGGTGACGTTGTCACCGAGGACGCGCAGCTGATTCGCCAGCGTCGTGATCCGCATGGCGAAATCCTCCACCGTCTCGCCGGGCTTGAATGTGATCCCGGCGAAGTCCTGCCGCAGCCGCTCCGCGTTCGCCTCCTTCACGCGTTCCACCCCGACGCGGATGTCCTTGATGGACTCCCACGCCACGAACGCCGATGCCTTCCGCGCGAGCCCCGCCTGCATCTCAAGGGGCACGGCGCGGAGGAGCGCGGCCAGCGCGTTCCTGTCCTCGCGGTAGTCGCCTTCGCCGGTGCTCATCACCTGCCACAGGCCCTGGGCCTATAGGTTCACCATCATCACCGAGGACCACTCAGCATAGTTGGTACGCGTGAGAGAGGGGTAGACGACGGCAGACGAAGTCCTCTCTACAACGCGCTCGACGACGATCTCGCGGGCGCCGTCGCGGCGCCGTGGTCGACGAGGCGGAGGGGACGGTGAGGTACGGCGCGGAGAGGGACGACGCGGAGCACGAGCACGAACGGGAGAGCCATCACCCTCCAACCGCCCGCTAGCCGACATTGCCGGCCTGGAACGAACACTCGAGCTCTGATGTCCACTTGTTGGAAACGGCAATGGTTGTTTGAGAGTTTGGGATAAACACGAGAAAGCTCACACGGGTGTTTTTGGTGCTGTAACAGAACAGCGTTTTCTGACTCTATTGATTTGCTTAAATAGAAAAAACTAACTCCTACGATCGTGGCCTTGATCAGGCCCGATATGCGCGACATGCAGCCAACGGCGTACATGCCGCGCGACGCGCTCATCGTGCGAACACCGCGCACGTCAGAGCACCACTCGTGCACGACCACAACTACCGGCCATGCACATATACTTAGCTACAAAGCAAAACATACGAATACTAGAATACTAAGTATGTACACGAGCACACAAGGTTTATTCTAACACCATTCGGCCTCCAGAAACATGAATGTCAACTTGACTTCAATCAATTTCTTTACTGTTCATGTTATTCTTTATCTTGCGTCACTAATCAAATACACGAAGCAGCAACGAGGAATTGCAGCCATCGGACTTGCAAGCAAGTAAATATGGCACAAGAATCTTATGGCTGTACGTTGTCTTCCTCTTCCCCACGCCACTGAAGATGGAGCCTGTTGACCTGCTCCCCCATGACGAGACGGCTCGGTGGCTCTCATCCATCCTCCGCCCTAAGACATTCGCACGAAGGACCACCGGCCAGCCTAGCCTGGCAAACGCCGGCGGCTGCGACGAAGCGGCACGCGCTCCTCCATGAGCATGAGTGCGATAGGAACGCGACACCGGGGAGGGTGGGCGTGAGACAGCAGAGCCGGGGATGGCGGGGTTTGCGACGGCGGAACCGCGGGAGGCGTGCTGGCGGGATGCCGAGTCCGAGCGGCTAGGCAAAGAAAACGAGCATAGGAGGTGGGATGCCTAACCAGATAGCTAGGGGTGATGTATAGAGAAGCTGTTGGATGCTGATTTTAATTAGGAGGGCTTATGTATTTTTACCTATCCAATCCTTTTTATAGAGTCTTTTGGAGATGCTCTTTGTATTCATTCATTTAAGTACTACTACAAGATTTTTACCCGATTCACTCTTGCAATAGGCCAAAAATATAGTTAGGTACTCCCACTGTATTAAAATATTTGTTGTTATTGTCACTTTCTCATAATGGTGACCACTCACTTTACAAAAAGTTATTATAAATATACAAAACTATACGTTATACTTCAAATTCCTTTGAAAAAAATGAGTTCTCAATAAAATAAGTGATATTTATGTAATTTTTTGAATTAGATGAATGGTCAAACGTAGTGATTAAAAGTTAACAGTGATAAATAATTCGATGCGGACGAAGTACAATGTAGTCCATATTTCGTTTGACTTTTTAGACACCAAGTTTGACCACTCGTCTTATTAAAAAATTTGTGTAAAATATTATATTTTTTATGGCTTGATTTAATAATATAAGTACTTCATGAATGAACTAAATTTGACAATATTTGCATAAATTTTTTGTATAAGACCAGAGGTCAAACTTGAGGTTAAAAGTCAAATGAACTATAATTTGGTAATTTGGAATGGGGGTAGTAGCCAACAAGATGTGATTATTCCTAGAGTAAATCATGCGAAGTTGCTCTGATCTATGTGTTTGGCTAATCGATCTGGAAATTATTTTTAGTGTGTCTTATTATCACACTAACCCACCTAGATTAACATTTTACTATCAATCAGGAAGAGTGCTTCCTTGGGGATTGCAGCTTTTATATTGACCACACACCTCTCTAAATGTTTGCGCCTAGACGAAAACAAGCACATGTAAATATTGGTCCTTTCAGCGCCATTTCTCTCAGATCCACTACCACTAGATTGGTTGGGGTTCGTGATCCACAAACTTAAAACAGAAAAAGCCAAAGAGATCTTGCATTGTTGCCTGGAGATTTTTTCTTAAAATCACTGTTTAAAAGTTACCGAGAGAGAGGAAAAAACACTGGAGCAAGGAATTCTCACTCACTTGTAATCGGGTTGTTCTAAAAAAGACTGGAGCATTTCATTGGGTGTGGTTAGTTGACCTAAAGATTCTCCGAAAATGCACTATTAACCAAAAACACTATAGATAAATAGTGTTCTGCGAGTGGAAGAGATGAGATGAACATGGAACAGTTAGATGAATAGTGTTTTTTTTTAATCTTTTGGTAACTAAACACATCCTCATGCGCCGCAGCTGCTTTCGGCAGGCATAGTGTCATATATGTATCATCAAGTGGCCGTATTGGCGCTTCCACAACATTGTTGCTGGAGCTCTCCTTAAGGGCGTCTCCAATGGTCTAGCTATTTGGACTAGCTATTTGGAGGGAACAGAGAGGAGGTGCAGGTGCTTTGGAGGAGAGCTCGTGAGAGAGAGCTGCATCGGCAAATGTGCAAGCTAGCTAGGAAAGAAGAGCTAGTGAGCATTGTATAACAACTATTATTGATTAAAAAAATCAAATAGCTAGTCAAATAGCCAGCCATTGGAGAAGCCCTAAGCGCACTTGGTTATGTAAGACTCTTCTGCAATGGGCCTAGGACCATACGTCAGTGACCCAACTGTAAAGGCACAATGAGTGGGCTTTGCTAGTTAGGCTTATATCCACGAGTCCAAATAAGATTTTTAGATCTCATGCAATATTTGACTTTAGACAAATTTCCAAGGGGCAAGACCTGCCTGTCATATAATTTTCGAGGGCATGGGATGTGTCAAATATCAATAAATCCATTTTTACATCTGTTTCAAACCCTAATTTTTTTTAACCCAAAATAAAACTCAAGTGACTTGATGACACTACATACATTGCCTGCGGATCTTGGAGCAACGTTAGGTGTGCTTGCTCTGACAAAATCCTTCCTACGTGATTTTTTAGGCTTTGCATATAGATTCATGGTTTCCTATGGCATGAGGGGAACCACAATCTACTCTAAGAATGATTTGGAAGTTGACTATGTTACTAGTATTCTATTGAAATTTTACTCTAAGAATAATTTTAATGTTAATTATCACTGTTTCACCAAATAGCGCAATTCCCTAAGCTGAGCGTAGCTGAAGATTAGCTTCTTTGTGGTGGAACCAATCCACCAGAGTAAGACCCAAATTTGAAGCAATTGTTGCATTTACAACTAATTTGGCTTTAAGCGGTCGGGGAATATATATATATATATATATATATGAGTGTTTGCGTATGTACTGTGTTTAATTAGAAAAAAGTTGATCAAAAAAGTAATTTCATTAAAAATCAAGCTTAATATGAAACTCTTCTGGATGTAAAATATGTAACTGTATTTGTTAGTTCATATAAATATCCTTCGGCACCTTACCAAGGTATTTCAATGTTTGGATTACTCGAGGGGATCACCAAGGTGTATTTGAAGCCCGACGGGATCCTTTCCTAGGTGAGCTTTCATAGCTATTTTTTTCACAATTTCCTGAGGAAAAACACTGATGGGGTTGCTAATCTGCTATTCAGCCCATCCTGATGTGGAGCTAGGGAGTCTACCGTTTGAGTCATATTTACTTTTGGACCCGGGATTAAAAAGGCTTTGGTTATAGTTGGTATTATAAACCCGAACTAAATATTTTAGTTCTAATTTTCGTAGTATGCGGAGAAATATATTTAACTTTTACACGCAGTTGGTGGTTCTTACAAGGACTAAGACTCCAAGGGTTTTACTCCTGGTTGGAACCACCAACCCACTAAAAGTTACCCTTTAGCTGACCAAATAAAGGGTGCTCCACAGATTACTTCAAAAGGATAGCCTATCCCACTTCGTCACATGTACTACGTGGGTAGGATGGTAGAGAATGCTACGTGTGAGGTCGGATGTTGTGAGATGGAACCCCAGTGACTACACATGCATTCACGTGAAAAATCGTATGACTGGTGGTTACAAAAATCCAACGAACCAAGTGGACAGGTGGGTGCTGTCCCATTGGACCGTTGGTCCCAAGTGGAAATATTTAAAGCACGTATATCTACCATATATAACTGTATGGACATGTTTAATGAAGGGTATATGAGATTTTATCACACTTCTTAATCTATCCTAGAAAAGCTAAACATAGCTATATTTTAGAATAGAGGTAGTATTACTGTTTATATAAAAATACTACCCATATATAATGGGTAGTATTTTTGGTAAAAAAAAATTAATACTACCTATAATGTGTGTCACCATATATTCATGTGTGAGAAAAGGGAAAAGAATACAAAATTTTTCATGTTGTTCACGTAGCTCAAAAGTATTCAACTTACATATCAAACGCATATGAAAGTCTACTATTCAACTTACATATCAAATATGCATCTTTAGAGTACAATGTTGTTAACAAACCAATCACAATTAGATAATGATAAATATGTATCTTATAGTACTATGTTAGAATGTTTCATAGATAAAATAGAGCGAGAGATAGAAAGTTTTAATTATTAACTATTTTTAATTAACCTATGCGGGAGCACGTGTTGATAGACTAGTAGGATAAATTAATGGGCTGTTCGAAAACCGTGCAGCAATGATGGCATGGATTCTTTTAGCTTAGCTTAACTTATTCCCTGCTATTTTTTGAGCTAAACTTTATTTCCTGCTAGGTGATGCTATATATGATCAATAAGAGAAAAAGGATTGCCCCATTTAATCAAAATGCTCAGAATGAACTACTAAGGATAAAATTAATTGTGACCAAAGTTTCTTCATCTTCTATTCCTTGCACGAGGACACTCATAATCATTATAATAATGATGAGAACATGACAACCTCAGCATAAATAAGGTGTACTCATTACTAAACGCTTGGTTTTATGATTTTGTATTAGTATGGTGCCTAATAATATTATCATACTAGTTAGTACCAATAGAGAGAAGGAGACATTAATTAAGAACAAGCTTCAAGGTGGAGAGGAACAATGCAATTAATACAACTTAAGGGCAAACCCACTTCAGATTATAGGAGCAGCACAGGCTAAATTGGACGCTGACGCCATATACAGACTTCATTTTAGACGTTCTTGATATAGATGGATATCTTAGAAGATATATACTTTCCAGCTGTTGACGCCTTTTCGGGTCAACACACGATAAGCGCTAGATCGCGCGGTAGCCGGAATCTCCTCGTCGGAACTTCTGGACAGGGAGTCAGACCGCCTGTACAGGGGGTCAGACCGCCTGTCACAGGGAGTCAAACCTCGCGTCACAGGAGGTTAGACCACCTGTAGGCAGAGGCGCCGCGAAAGCCTACAATCGTCGCCTCGGGAGGGACCCCGTCGGAGGCAACGAACCTAGGGTTGTTCTAAGGTCGGCAAGGCCACCTGAACGTCCTAAAACGCCATGGGACGAAGAAGGAAGAAGAAGGGGTTGGAAAAGCTAGAGTTTGAGATAAAAAGTAAAGATAGATGTGTTTGTATGATTGGGTATAGGTCCTCAATCGGCCACGACCCTTTGTAATATAGGGTGGGGAGGTCTTGCCCGTGAGAAGTCAATTTCATAATAAAGTCCCATCAAAATACAACTCTAATTCGGATTAGAACTGCTACAGGCGGTCTAACCGCCTGGGCCCAGGGTGGATCCTTGACAGAGCCATAACTCCCTCATCCGGAGTCCAAATCAGGCGATGCACATATGCATTTTGACCTTCTCGACGAGCCCTACGCAATGGTGGAGTCAAACTCATATTTTGAGCACTTTTATACAGGTGGTCTAGACCGGCTGTACAGGCGGTCAGACCGCCTGGCCCATTGCCAGACCGGCTACAGGGTACAGCCGGTCAGACCGCTTGTTACAGACGGTTAGACCGGCTGTTGAGCCAGATCGGCATTCTTGCCATTTTGGTCGTCAACATATGTCCCCCTGTTTCTTGGTAAAGCTTGCATATCAAGAGACATTAAATCAGTCGAAGGGCGACCCTCTATTGTCGGCCATTTCATCTAAGAGCGATATCAACACATTGGCAAAATCCTATCAAACACTTTGCCAAACAATTGGATAATACCTTCAAATGCTCTTGGCAACTGAAATCCATGCAATCATCAACTTGAAAGAATGTTACCTTTGCCTTCTTATCACATGCTTGAGCTATACTCTTTCTTGACCTGCTCCAAAACCTCCAAACGCTTGCCGGTCACTCGAAAGGCAAACGGCTTCTTTGACCATAGACAAACTCATACGGAGTAACTTTGGCAAAACCATGTCTAGAAACATGCCTTATTGCTAAACTCAACTTCACCATTAGCTTGAGCATAATATGGAGATGAATTGAGCAATTTAATACCATTGGATTCGATGAACTCATGTACCTCCTTAGATATGAATGATGTTCATTGGCAAACAAATCCCCAAATCCATGTATAATATGCTCGATAATAAACTCAATCACCTCTTTCGTAGTAACGAAAACAATCGGCAATTATTATAAACCAATAAGAATAAACCCGCTTAAGGAGCCACTTCATCATGCGAGCCGATTATTGCGCACCACAAATTTCTTCATGAACCTCTGTCATAGCCAATCTAGCTTGATCAGGATCTAAACATTTCAAGAACAAACCATCCACGGTCCGACGATATAGTTCACTATCAACCAAAGCAAAACTTGAAAGCCCATCGTCGAACTTTCGATCCGTTGACCTGCTAGTATCCTGCAAATGTCATAAGATTCTCCCTCCAAATACCAACATCGGCCTCAACAGATTGAGAAGCATCCACAGCAGAATCAGATTTTTTAGAGGCACAGGCGTCAGACCGCTTGTCATGGCGGTTAGACCGGCCCGACCGGTTTAGATCGGCTGCACCAGACGGTTGGACCGCAGCATGTCGGCTTCACAAACATCGGCTTCTTTTCTCAAAAAATTTCTTTTCTAGATATTATAGCCTGATGGTTGCTATGCCAACACATTAACTCTAAGATTCTCTTCTCTTGGTACATGATAAATCACAAATTCATCAAAGCAAATTATAATGTCTAAACATTTATCAAGATAAACATTTAGAAATTCATCTAAATATTGATATGCTTTTGGATACTTGTTGTACCAATAGAAAGAATCACCACAAGCTTCTATATGTTCTACTTCCATGTAATGTAAAATCTCCAACCCGAATAATGAGACTCATACTCGGTTTGGTTATTTATGCATCTATGATCCAATCGGTTAAGAGCTTCAAAAATAATATTATTTGGTGATATAATAATAACACCAACACCACAACCACCTTTGCAAAATGATCCATCAAATGCAAATTGCATGGAGTAAAGTAATATAGCCAACATTTAAATTAAATTGCACATCAATCAATGTTAAACAATAAAATCGGCAACGATAGTCTTAAATTTAAGTGAATCAAAGACTAAATCCTATTCAATTAAAGCATATGCCATTTGCCGATCTATCACTCAATATTTGGTCTATGCAACATGTATTTAATTTGTTGGCTTAACAAGCGATTATGCAAGTATTTCATAGTAAATAATGCCTCAACCTGGCATAAGCATGATATATACAACTAAAAGCATACCTCATTCGGCGTTCCAATAATCTTTTTACTTGCATATGCAATAATAAATCCTTCCCTTCGGTCTTTGAATCAAAACAGCTCCAATAATGCTTTCTTCGGCCATAATATATAGTTCAAAAGAAACCCTTCTCCTAGGTGCCCGGAGAACCGGAGGCGGAAGATAAACAAAGATTTTACCTCAAAGGCTCCTTGTTGTTTCCCCCGAGTAAATTTAGCATCATCCTTCGACCGAAGTAAGGAGTAAGAACACCTACATAGCTTCATCAGGATCAAAATCAGGATGATCAGGATCTTCCTCCATAAGAATATAATTCACCCAAGTATGGGACATTAGCATCCGCATCCATATGCTCTGGTGATGAACTGTAATCAACAAGTTGTTCATCCGTCCTCAGCAGTGGGAACCGATGTCAACTCGTCATCACAAACCATGGGAGCAAAAGAAACATCATCCGGGTAGTATCTTTGCCCCAACCGGTCTGACCGGCTCTGCAGGCGGTCTGACCGCCTGCTCGGTCGACTTTGTAGAACTGGTGGTCTGGACCCCCTGTACAACCGGTTGGACTGCCTGCACCGCTGGCTTCGGCTGATCATTCTTTTTTACTCTCCACTACTTCTTCTGAGGGAGCATAGGTCTATGCTTGTTGAAAAGCTCTTGCTTCTCTGGCTCTTGCTTCTCTGCCTCTTGTTTCTTTCTCTCCTGAAGACGCAGCCTTTGAAGTTTCCTTCTCTACGTACGAGTCAACCTAGAGGACACCATCTAGAAAGAAAGTTAAACTCATTGCGGCTAACCTCCGTGACCATTAGTAGTCGGAGTCTCTAACATAGACTTCTGAACCAGATTGTCTAAAACAATCGGTCTTTTGTCTCCATCAAGTGTAGTAGCCTTTACTGAGTCCACATTCTTCTCCTGAATTTTCTCCTCCATTCTTCTTAGGTCGATACACCTGCTTTAGAGGAGGTATCTTCTTCTTCTTGGATTGTCGGTCTAGACCGCTTGTAACAGGCGGTCTGACCGCCTGGGGCCAATGCTCTTGACCAGATTGACGAAGAGTCAAACGGTCACGAACGGGTAGTGCAACCTTGTCCAGAACATGTCTAATTAGTTCTCTCCATCCAGAATGCAAAGAATGTTGTGACACCGACTGATACGGCACCCACATCACACCATTATCGTCCCATATCGGACTTAATTCCCAAAACACATGATAATGCTGCACTGGCCTGAAAGATCCACCTTTAGGTGATCTCACTTCTTTTTTAATGGACGATCGCTTGGAACGGCCTTCTGCTTGGAGTACATGTCGAGAAGCATATCGAATGTGACCTTTGGCTTTATACCAGATCCTTTGTCTTTAGCCAAACCCACTTTCGAAGCTCCAATCTCTGAACGCTCCGTTTTCCGCGCCTCTAGACGACCATGGTGTAGGCCGGTCTGACCTCCTGCTACAGCCGGTCTAACCGCCCAGCCGGTCTGACCGCCTGCTGCAGCCGGTCTAACCGCCTGTAGTAGAGCAGGCCCAGACGGCTGCGGTCCAGGTGAAACGACCGACCTTTGCCCCCCATGTCCAGAGGCTCTCAATGTATCTTTGAATGTCTCTTTTCCATCAGAAGATTTCTCACATGTCACTTCACGGATCAGTCTTCCCCGTCAAAGTGGGTCTTTCATCTCCCACCACCACATTCTTCCTTTGGTCGATTCAACTTGATGCGGCCGAATCAAAACCTTAAGGTTGCTGCAAGTCCAAGGTACTGACTGGGAAAGAAGTTTTATCCACCTGCATATCGTGAAATCTCAAACGACCTTCATTTATAGCCGATTTGAACTTGCTGACGGAAAGCATGACAATCATTGATAGCATGCGAATAAGAATTATGAAATTTACAATATGCATGCCAACTCTTCCAATGTAGGTATAACATGAGAAATCTTAATCTATCTATGCTTATGCAATTCATCAAAAATGCGATCACATTTAGATACATCAAATGTAAATTTCAATTTTTCTTACCGACTCATATGAGCTGGCCTAAGAGATGAACAATAATAAGCTTCAACTTTAGAAGGCCATGCAAATTCAGCAATATTAACATTATTTTCATTATCGGTCGAAACAACGGATTTACAATCAAAAGCATGCATATTAGACCGATATAATTTAAGACCTTCCTTTTCTTTATTCATTCGGTTTTTGAGCCACTTCAGCTCTAATGTGAACTTGAGCAACCGAATAATAATCACAATTATCAATTTTCTCTCTAATAAAGGATTTTAATCCTCTAAAGCATAATCGAGCAAGATCAACATCAGAAATTGATAAATTAAAGCAACGGTTTTTTCATCTCTTTAAATCTTCTAAAATATGGAGAGACGGTTTCATCCTGACCTTGTTTAACCGATGCTAAATCCTACAACATTGTTTCGTACGTAGCATTGACCGCATCCAGCATACCTTCACGGGCTATCAGCAGCCGAATTTGGCATAACGGCTAACGGTGGTAAGCCACTCCGGAACAACTGTCACAGTACTAGAAGGATTGGTCTGACCAACTGCTGAGGGGATGTGACCGGCCGTACAGGCGGTCTGATCGGCTGTACCGGCGGTCTGACCGCCTGCAAGCGTTGATCCAATTGCAATGACCGTGTCGGTCTGGGCAACTGGATCAGTGGCGTAGTTTGACCATCAAAGGAATTAGGCAACACACCACATAACGTATTATCAATATAAGACCATGGTATGATAGGCACATCACTATTATAAAACGATTTCCCCCTTTTAAGTATCTCTAGTCGATCTAAACGTGCAGAGAGTTCATCAAGACTTGGCATACTATTAACAACAATCGGGCTAACTGTATCAATAGGGGAAGACGGTTGTGAAGATGAACTTACGGTGTTGATTACCTCAATCTTATCACCGCTCATCTTAAGGATGGCATCAAAAACTCTTGAACGCGTGTGATCGTGTCATGATCCTTCTTGAAGCCCTTCAAGAACTCATTCTAGAGATGTGCTAAAACCATCAAATACTTCTGGCGTCCTTCCTCATCGAGATCTTCTATGTTAGAAGGGATATCATCTTGATCAATCTTGGATCCCATTGGGCTAGGGTCGAATAGATCGGTTATGAAAACCAGATTTTTGTTCCCCAGCGGAGTCGCCAAAATATGTTGACGCCTTTTTCGGGTCAACACACGATAAGCGCTAGATCGCGCGGTAGCCAGAATCTCCTCGTGGGAACTTCTGGACAAGGAGTCAGACCGCCTGTATAGGGATCAAACCGCCTGTACAGGGGTCAGACAGTCTATCACAGGGAGTCAGACCGCCCGTCACAGGAGGTTAGACCGCCTGTAGGCAGAGGCGCCATGAAAGCCTACGATCGTCGCCTCGGGAGGGACCCCGTCGGAGGCAACGAACCTAGGGTTGTTCTAAGGTCGGCAAGGCCACCTAGAACGTCCTAAAACGCCATGGGAACGAAGAAGGAAGAAGAAGGGGTTGGAAAAGCTAGGGTTTGAGATAAAAAGTAAAGATAGACATGTTTGTATGATTGGGTAGAGGTCCTCAATCGGCCACGACCCTTCATAATATAGGGGGGGAGGTCTTGCTCCGTGGGGAGTCAATTTCATAATGAAGTCCCATCAAAATACAACTCTAATTCGGATTAGAACTGCTACAGGCGGTCTAACCGCCTGGGCCCAGGGTGGATCCCTTGACAGAGCCATAACTCCCTCATCCGGAGTCCAGATCAGGCGATCCACATATGCATTTTGACCTTCTCGACGAGCCCTACGCAATAGTGGAGTCACAACTCATATTTGAGCATTTATACACCTATTTTCATGCCAAAAATTCATCTTGAGTCAATGGATATTAGTTAAAACCAATAAACATTAAGAATATGTACCATGTGTTACGCACCTAAATTTTGGGCCATTGGCCCATATATCTTGTTGAAACCCATTATGGACACTTCCATGGCTCTTTGGCCAACCCTAGATCTTTATAAACTCTAGTGTTGATCCATTATTAGAGTGTTGGTTTTGTTAAATTCAATAATGTTCATTAAAACATTCGTAGTTTCAGAGTTTGTACGACCCAACTTTATGTTTTTAATCCAAGATTTATGTAAGTTTAGTTGTGCTCATCCTTTCTCTTCTTTTGTTCTTTGATTCAAATGAACAGCCTTGTGGTTAGGTCAACCGTTGATGCATCTCGTTGATGATCATAGCGAGAGCAGCATCCAGAGCCTTCTGCTCCGTGCGTTGCACTAGTTACTAGCAAGTGTCACGTGTGTCATGATGGCTGAAGCGGAGCAATTCCAATAACACAAAAGGACAGAAAGTGAGTGAAAAACAAGCTATCGGAGTGACAAAAGGTGTCGCAGGCCATTGTTGAAATTACGAATTTGACATCATGCCTAAGGAACTGTATAAATCTAGCTCATCATGGTACATATGTCGAAATCTTGGACAAAAAGAAATCAGAAGAAGATGTGGTTTCCAATTGTGATATAAGAAAAAGATCAACGTGCAGCCGAGAAAGGGAGAGGCTTGTGGCAGCTCCCGTCACATTAGTTCCTGTCCGTGACATTGATTTGTCGCTGTCCCTGTGCCAGAGCCTAAATCAGGTGCAATTCTTTTGTGCGACAGCAAAGTTAAATTTAGCACTGCAGGCCATCATGCCATTCCATTTTTCCCTTACAAACGGATATGAGAGGGTGGCATAGATGAAACAGTAGGTACACATCTACCTCCGGACAATATATGAGATGAGCCATCGTTTCAATTTACTTTTAGGCTCCCACTTGTTGGCCACATCTCCACAGTTTCAAACTGTTCCAAGTCATTGAGCTTCGTCCTGCTAGACGTAGACCACACACAGCCGATGCCAATGCCATCCTCCGTTTTCTGCTCTACTCATATCTAGCACACGCTTCTGATACCCATACCGACACCATCTATACCTGTCCACCCTCGTTCTTTCGCCATCCTCCTTGCTTTCTTCCATGGATAAGAAGAGCC